>CM066314.1:231244928-231812000 GCA_033807775.1 Saussurea involucrata
CCTTGTTTTAGAGTAAAATTCAAACTAGGAGGACCAAAAATTGACCTTATGAAACCAAATATCTCGTTTTCAAAGAAATGACCAAACATCAAGGACCAAAATTGGAGTTTATTCATATTTTAATAATTATTTTAACTTTTTCCCAAAATAAAAAGAATTTTTGAATAGAAAAATCCCAACCCAAATTAAATGTCACTTTCAAAAAATCATATCTGAAGGCAAAAGAGATATCATGATAACGACATAAAGCTATATTGTCCCTTTAAATTAATCCTATAAAATTGCTTAATTAAGTGTAAATCATATAAAAATATAACCGTTTGACATTTTATTTTAATTTTGTTGACAGTAGCTATCTAAATATAGATAAACATTATTCATAATTTCTATTTTCTTCTAGAATACAAAAAGAGAATATACTTGAAATATTCTTTTTTAGAGTAGAAAATAGAGTAATAGATTGAAAAAGACATAACGTATCCTTTGTTTTTTACTCTATAATATTTTTTACTCTATAATAAGGAGTAAAATAGAGAATTACATTGGAGATGCCTTAAAAATATTATCAGTTTGTATACCTCAATTAATTTTAGGGATCCTGAAAAATAGTCATGAAAAAAAATCTTCAGTAACCTCTAAAAAAATCCCCAAAGACCCAAGTCATATTACCAGTTTGATTTTAATTTTGTGCAATATAGTTTTAAGTTCTTTATGGTACTTCACAAAATAGTAATATGATTAAATTATGTTGTATTTTCATGAAAGATTAGTAATGAATTAGTGTCATTTTACTTTCGGCTTATTCATGGATTAGATATCTCTATAGCTGTATATGATCCAGTCCGAAAAAGTCCGGTTAACATCGTTTGAAAAAGGCCTAATAAATCTTGACGTTACAACAAAATAGGGTTTACAGGACGTCTAAAAATGTTTAAGCATCTGAATATAAAGTTTTATACAATCAAACAGTAAAACATCATATCTAAAAGTGTTATAATAGTTTTATAGAACGCTATTGGACGTTCTAAAAATGTAATCAAATAGTTAATATGACACTTTATTCTATAAATAACCTTTAAAAACTTGTTAAAACACTTTTATATAGTTACTGTTTGGTCATATAAAACATTATATTGGGAAGCTTAGGCATTTTAGGCGTATTGATAAACCTAATTTTGTTGTATTGGGATATGACAAGATAAGAATCGTACCTGGATTAACCGCTTTTCTAGATTGTCCGGTCAAAATTATATTGGTTCTTACGCTTGCCTTTTGTTCTGATCCAGTTAAAAAGAAAAAAAGGGAATTGGCGAATTAAAAAAACGATTTTTTTGAAAAACCATAGTGACCTTATGTGGCTCGGAAAAATATAAATTCAGTCTCTATCTGATTGTAACACCCGTAATTTTCGGGTAAGTATAATTTCAAGTTAGTGTAGAAATCGATCTTTCAAGAAAAATATAAGAAATAGGATTTTAAATTGAATCCTAGATTTTATAGTCTTGTTGGATGGAGAATTCAAATACGAATCAAACGGTTCTTTCTGGAGCGAAAACGGAGCTAAAACGAAGAAAGTTATGGCCAAAACAGTATCCGAGCAAAAAAAAGGTCGTGTGGGCTGGTGCGCGACCCTGAGCCACGGCCCAAGCCGCGTAAGTCACTGGAGTTCAGATTTGTGAAGCGCTCAGCTTCCCACGTGACTTGAAGCCGCGGGAACCACCTGGAACATTAAGTCGCGATTTTTGGAGCTATTTCCTTCATTTCTTCATAACTTTCTCACCACAACTTCGATTTTAGTGATTCAAGTTGCTATGGTTTCATTTTTGAGAGCTATTTGAGGATATATTAATAGTATTGAAGTTTATTGGAAGATCCAAGAGTATTTGGTGGTGGTAAGCTTCTCATCTCTCTCGATTTTAAGTTAGGGTTTGATATTTTTGACTCTTCTCCTTACATCCTTCATCTATTGGTGTGATTTTGGTAGCTTTGTGGTAAAGGGAAACCTCGTGGGAGTGTTGGATCTAAGATCTAGAAAGAAACCCTTGAAGATTGCAAGTCATCACCAAAGGAGACTATCATTTTGGAGTAAAATCTAGATTTAGCCTAAATCTAGCAAGATGAGTTTAAGTT
Organism: Saussurea involucrata; assembly: GCA_033807775.1. Classification (NCBI taxonomy): domain Eukaryota; kingdom Viridiplantae; phylum Streptophyta; class Magnoliopsida; order Asterales; family Asteraceae; genus Saussurea; species Saussurea involucrata. The sequence continues at coordinate 231,247,059 of CM066314.1, forward strand.
GATTTGTGAAAACGTTGTAAATACCAAAAATGTCCATTTTAAAAGTGTTTATGTGTTTTACATTAAAATATCCATTGTTGAGTTATTTGGTGGACTTTGATTACTTGAAGTATTTATAACTTTATAAATACTGTAAAACACCCATTTTTGGGGTTTTATGGGTAATTTGATAAATAAAGTATAAAAGGAAGTGTTTTGATAATTTATTGCATAATTGGAGGTTATTTAGCAAAAATACAATTTTAGTGTTTTGTTGGAAACATGCATAATTTATGTTGTGGTACGTTTTGAAAATACGAACATGTAGGTCATTGGATTTTGGTCATTCCTGACCTTATGAATATCTTAGAAATGGTAAACCTTATTGGTTTTGGGCCAAAGGTCAATTGTGATTTGAAAGACAAAGATTTTTGGGAAAAAATGTAATTTGGTATTTTGATGAATTAATCTTAAGTGTTGGCATTTTAACGTTTCATCTTACGAATGTAAATCTTTTGGTATAAATGCACTTTGATGGTTACTTTGGAAAAACGATTTGTATTAATCTAGAGTCGAGTTGAGTTATTCATGTCTATGGAGCATGTTTCGCATAAACATGGGTTATTTACGTTTTATGGCATTACTTGACTTTTTATCAGTGGTCACTTGATTTTGGTTGGGCTTATGGCTCGGTTTATGGCTTTATTGAGTCTTGAGGACATTTGTCCGGTTTTAATAATTTAATGTGGAGCTTTGGATGTGGGTTGTATTTATTGCATTTTATATGGAGAGTACATGTTTTGAGTGTGTGTGTCATTCAAGTGCATTCATATACTATTAGACTGTAATGCATTGGATCCATAGGCATATGAGTCAGTCATTTTTATATAGTGGAGAAGAACCGTATTGGGTTGTACTCTGAAATTTTGGGTTTATGGTTTGATGTATGCCACTTTGGGAAGTGTGCCACTATGGTATTTTGTGTCCCGGTGTTGTGGAGAAGAACCGTATTGGGTTGTACTCCGGAATTTTGGGTTTATGGTTTGATGTTCTAACACTTGTGCACGAGGGTTGAACATCTTGAGTTATCAAGTAAGGAGTCAAGACTCCAATTCTTGAATGCTAGTAAGTAGGCAATAAAGGTTCAATGGAAACCTTGAGGTGTAACTTACTAGAGAGCAATAAGATCGTGTATCCTTGAGGTGTAGTTGGGCACAACAGGCAATAAAGGATACGGTGGTGACACCTGTTGCTGGGTATGACACTTGAGGTGTAGCTTATTATAGTAGGCAGTGGAAACCGACTCGAGTTGGAGCTTATTAAAGCAGACAATAGAGTCACGATCTGAGGTGTAGTTCAATAACATAGTTATGCAGCTTAACTTTGTGTTCCGCCACATACAATGGAAGCGGGTCTCCCCCGTCACCGAAAGGTGTTGTTTGGGTATTTATTCTTATCCATGTTTTCGGTGACGTATTATATTTATACAGATTGATTTCCATGATTTATGGGCTGTGTTTTATGTCTCATCCGTGTTTGGATGTTTTGGATAATAGAGATTTATTCACGTTTGTATAATTGGAAATTAAATATTTATTCGCGTTTTGAGTGAGTTTGGATTTGAATTCATTTTGGAAAACGCTATATATTTTGGAGCTTTCGTCATAGAATTTGTGTGCGTTGGAAAATTGGTTGTTTGCATATTTAACATAAACCCTTTTGGAAATCATGATTTAAGTTGCACTCTTTTCGTTTAACGAATTATTTAATCACGATGAAAACTCTTGAACCCACTAGGCGTTACCTAGCCTTTTTATTTGACGGCATGTGCAACATGTTCCGGTTGGAGAATAGTACTAGTGACATTGTGAAGAGGTGAGAGCTAGATGTATGCACGAGAAATGATTTAGCTTGGTGAAGTCTTCCGCATTTACTTTGGGAATAACAATTTATATATTGGGTTGAGTAACACCCGACCTTTTTTGGTCTTGGTATGACTTAAGTTATTGAATGTTGGAGTTAATTATATGATTTAAATTTGAAGTATTTCCAAGGATGGTTTTGTAGAAATGATTTTATCCTTGTTCGATTATTTTATCGAAGTTGTTATTTAGTTGTTCTTTCCAAATTTGTGTGTTACACTGATCCTGTACACCTAGATGTCGAGAACCAATAAGAGAAACATAGCTCTACTAGACAGTTTCAAGATATTCACTCTTGAATCATCGAGTCATAATAGACCATATTATCGATCTTTCAGTCTAAACTTTTTTAAAACAAACCAGATAAAGACCGTATTAAATAAATAATTGGATCGGGCTTTTACCGTATTTTCTAAATCAGGTCCGTGTGAATCCAATGCAAGATCAAGGCAAGAGCGGACCTATGAAGACCCTAATGTGGTTACGTATACCCACTCAACCAATTTTTGCAAGTATAACTTTTTAGGTAATAAAGTTACAAGCATTAAATTTTGAGGAATGCTTAAAGATATTAGTATATATATAAACTATAAAGGACTTCAACATAAAAACCGACATAACATTACCCATAATCAACAAAACAAACTCTAAAATAGTCATTTAAAATCAACCGAAAAAACTTAAAAACTCCTTAAATCAACTAAAAATGTACATAAATTCCTTTAGAATTCGATTAAAAACACATAAAGATAACCTTATGAGCATTAAATCCACCTAAAAATACAATAAAAATGAGGTTTAAAGGCAAGCAGCACAGTTACCAACCCAGAAAGGGATAGGAGAGTTGGACCCTCTTGTTTTTGTCATATGTCAGAAAAGGTTGGTCTTTGAGAGAGAGAGAGAGAGAAAAAAAGTGGTCTCTTTTTTGCGTTTCTTTTTAAACCTATATATGCACACGTCTAATCAACAATAAACGTTAAAATATAGTACTCCCTTATTAAATACGATTGGTAAAGAAGTGGGGTGACTTTGCCCAAATACATAATAGATGCTGGGTTCGATCCCAGACCCCTCCAGTAGCCTTAGCCGCTAAGTGAGCCAAAAAATGTTCCATTACATTGGTGTCTTTGAAAACAGGTTCTGTGTGGGACCGGTTAGGGTTGTCGGTAATCAACTTTTTGCCCAAATATTACAAGTATTGATATATAGTTTATAATAATAAAATATAATATTAATGGCAAAATTGTAATTATTTGAAGATAAAAGAAGTAATTAAGATTAAAGATGCATAATGACTAAACTTTTCCATACTCAATAGGAACTTGATTGAAGTTCGATATTACTGAAAAATTCCAAGGAGGTAAAGTTATTAATGTCGAAAATCTTAATCAATAGCGGTAAGTTGCTCCCCCACTTATGTTCCAAAGTAAAATGTAAATGTAAGTTATGTCATAAGATTAGTTGTCGAAAAAAGCATGGCGAGTTTTCTATTTGAGCAGAAGGTTGAATACTAGCAACCTCGACCGACTCTGTGTGGAACCTGCCCAGTAGGAACCACATATGAAGAGACATTTTAAAGCTGACTCAACGACTGAGGCTAGCAAAAGGGGTTCAAGTCAATGTTCTAAAAAAACTCGCCGCTATGGCGCGCCATGGCACCAAGGCTTGTGTCTCACGCCACATTAAGCCCATGGCACGCCATGGCCTAATGCGCAGTTTTCGTAATCCGATATTTGATTTTTTTTTACATTTTTAATGTCTTATTTGCAAGTTTTTTTTAATTATATAACTTAATTTAACTTGCTTATTACTATTGGCTCATTGAATAACACTACAAAACATATCTTTTTATATATGAATTAGAAATTTAACGCCATAAGTCACGCCTTGAAAACGTCGTGGCTCCTAAGGCTTGAGGTTTGGTCTCGCCGCCACGCCACGCCATTTAGAACCTTGGTTCAAGCCCATCTCCAATAGGATTCAAATTTAAACCTGTTATTTATTTGAACAATGTTATTCCGTCTTTTTGCCAAGTGAACTATACACTGTAAGTATGTGAGATTCCTATTTGTGCATGAAATAATTTGTTATGTTCATATGAAAGAAGAGTTATACATGAATCATGTGAGCTACAAAAAAGTGTCGGTTCTAAAATATGAATATGGTTAAAAACAAAATTATTTTGTTGATTTAAAGTTGAGATAAATAATTGACTGCAACTTTCCCAGACAACCGCGTCCATATTCGTACGGCACCTATACAATTAGAGCATAAAGTTACAAAATTGTGTTGGATAAATTGCACATCATTTCAACTTCTGTCAGATCGTTGGTCAAATGAAAAGTCAACATAACGTATAGAATCTAATGAAATTAAACCATCTAATTATATCAAATCAAATCATACTATTAAAAATGTAACAAAGATTGATCTCTCTTTTTTATCAAAATATTACTAAATCCATAGTTTTCATGTCCGTAATTTGTGGACCTAACTAAAATACAACAAAAAGAAACAAATGTGATCATTTTTTATTTTGCAAACCTGAGTCTAACATCATGGATCTAGGTCCGTAAATAGTTTTTTAAAGAAAAATTAATCAGGTTTGTTTTTTTGTCTTTTAGCCAGGCCTGCAAATTACGGACACTTAGATCAATTCATGATAGGAATAACTAAGAGGCTAATTTAGGTGTGTAGAATGACTATTTGAATCAATTTCCCCTTTAAAAAAAGTGGAAATGATTAATGTTATTTGGCTTGATGCAATTAAGTAAGGCCAATACAGATTCCATACGTCTTAAAATTCACAACTCACCCTCAACCGGTAAGAACCACCTCCATCCACCCTCGATAATACTGAATGCTGGGTAAGGGTCAGGGGTGGATGTACACATTGGGTGTGGGGGTCATTTGACACCCATTAAAAGTTTTTTTTTTATTTATTGATATACAGTTCTTTTGACCCCCAAAAAAAATCAAGGTTTGACCCTACATTAACACAAAAAGTTTATTTATTATATTTTATATCATGTTATTTATTATCCCGACCCTCATCCCTAAAATTTCTAGATCCGCCACTGTTTTCCCTTGTTGGTAAGTTTCTCGCTCACCAGGTAAAGTAACACACGGTAAACACTTATCCAATAAGAGTTTCGTAAAAGACCCCTTATTCTCACTCTCATTTCCCAAAATTCTCATTTTTTTGAAACAAATCAAACACTCATCAGAATCGTAGGTATCCAAGCTAGCTTACGTGTACCCAGCTAATCCCATAGGGACCCAGGAGAACAGCCGAGAAAATCCCCTATGGATTTGGAGCAAGATTCTAAATGGCGTGAGGCGTGGCGTGGCGGCGAGGCCAAGCCTCAAGCCTTAGGAGCCACGGCGAGGCCATGACGTTTATCAAGGCGTGACTTGTGGCGGCAAACTCTAAATCATATATACTATTATAATATATAAGAACATATGTTTTGTACTATTAATCGATGAGTCAATGACAATAAACAAGTTAAATTAGGTTATATATTAAAAACTAACAAATAAGACATTAAAAACATAAATAAAAATCAAACATCGCGTTATAAAAGACCGCACATTAGACCATGGCGTGCCACAGGCATAACGTGGCGTGAGACACAAGCTTTGAGCCATGGCGGCTGTCGCGGCGAGCCTTTTAAAACAGTGATTTGGAGTGACTCGAATGGGTGACTTTCATGAAAAATCCCTCGTGGATAAAGACATATTGCCGGTGAGCCAACCCCTCAAGACTAGAAATTGTAGCTTTCATCTTTATGTTTTTTTTCACATTGACAGAAACCTATATTAATCTCTACGAAATAAACAAGAATCACAAAGTAAAAATGTAGAATGACAAATACAAACAAGACCAGATTTTTCTCATCTCCCTAATATATATAGTTATATAGTATATACAAGATTGTATAACTACCTATATAGTTACACACATTTTAAGACCTTTTCTAAACTGCCACAAAATTGATATCACCACAAAACTTGTATGTAAGACCTTGTATAAAACCTAATGGAGTACTTTCACAATAAATGATGTCCCTACAGCAGATAAAGAGGTGAGCATTGCAGAACGATTAAGATAGCTAATTGCTGAATACTTCAGACGTTAACCACATCTATAATACAAGAAGCTTGTTTTCGAATTAATTTGTACCTTGAATTCACATCTTCAGCTGCTCTTGGATGGTTCTGCACAAAAAACAAAAACAAATACCATGATAAGCATTTCATGTTTTCTTCAATGTTACCATGGTTTATGGTAAAAGAAAACCAAACGAACCCAGTACATCCCACATAGAGGTAGGGTCAGGGGTGGAATGTACTCGCACCAAAATGACCGAGATTGTTTTCGTGAAGATACCGACTAACACAACAAAATTTAAATGATATAAGAAAAAAAATTCCTCCAAGGTCATTGGGGATTTTCTTTCCTAGCCGTTCTATGGGGCCCTATGGGATTTTCTACCCTCTTCCAACCACATTAGCTAATTACCTAAAGGTCCCTACACATAGTCTGCTACCATAGTCATGCTTCTCCAAGAACTCTGATAAGAGGTCAATTGAAATGTATTCTCCAAATAAAGATAGTAGCATATATGAAATAACTATATGAATTCAGGGAGATCTGACAACCAAATCCAATTGGGTCAAATATTCTTTATGCAAAAAGTAATAAATCACACAAAGAGGAGTTACCACTGCAAAAATTTAAATTATGTTGACTCAATACACTCCTATTATCTTAAAAGGAAACTTCAAGAAATGGAATAAACAGATTGTTTGCATGTAGAAACTAGAAAGCATAACGAAGACGATCAGATGGGAGGCCAAAAAAATTGAGTACCTTAACTAGTTCGACTACGGTAAGGACCCCATCAAAATCTCAATTGCAAAATCTGTGTACAAACAATAGTATAGACCACAGCCACTTTCAAACTGCTATTCTTATTGCACCCAATTCATCCATCTTTGAGCTCTTAAGCTACAAAAATAACAAAATTATAAGTCATTGGTAAAAATGAGTTATCATAAAAAATTATTAAATAGAATAATGCACCACTTTAGACTGAAAAGTCCTATGGTACGTATATTGTGGATTTGGTCCTTGTGGTATTCAATTTGTTTTGGTTATGGTCCCTCTCACTAATGTCTCCGTTAACTCCGTTAAATCAAGTGCCAATTTAACTTTTTGTTATTCTTTTGTCTTTTTTCTTATAAAAAAAAGTAAAAACAATATTTTTATACACAAGTATATATATATCAAAAGAAATAAATAAGATATTATTGTATGATTTGATTGGTTTAAACTTTCTAAAAAATATTCAAATTTACCTTACTATTCTTGTGCCTGTGAATGCCATTGAGGTCCTCATCTCCATCATGCTTCCTTTTCTGAAACCATTTCCAAATAATATGATTAATTGTGACTTAAAGACAGGGAAAATTTGGTTAAGGTTCACTAGAACAAGGTAAAATTTTGCGCTTTAGTCAAATTACCAACCAAAGGTTACACTTACGTAAATCAAATAACTCAGCAAAGTACTTCATAATAGGTGATAATTCAAACAATAAGAAAAAAAGAGCACCGAAAGCTAATTACCATGAACCTCCTATTCTTCATACCAAAAATTTTAATACTTTTGAAAAGAAAAGTAGTTATAGCATCTAACCTTCTCATGGGGTTTCTTCAAAAATTCAGCCCCGGAGTCATGATGACTAGTTTTATCATTCTTCTTTTCCTTGTCCTTGTCTTTGCTTCGATCTTTATGATGATGTCTGTGTTTCTTATGCTCTTTATTCTTCTCCCTGTCTTTGTCCTTGTGCTTTTTATGCTTCTTTTCCTTGTCCCTTGATTCACTTTTAGATCTTCCAGCTTCAGTAGGAATCCCCTTCTCTGACTATAAAACACCGAAAGACATATCGGTTGGATATCTTAAAAACCGAGTAACTGACCTTACCCAATAACTGTAATCCATGCCACAAAGAGAGACAGATATAACATGGTATTCTCTTGGATTCGAATGAAACTATTGAGCATAAAGGATTACATTAATCTAACAAGAAAAGAGAAAAAAAGTATGCGAGAGAAAATCAATTTTCTTACAGCTGGCAAGTTGATGGGAGCAGTTTCCCTCAAGTAAAAGGCATCCCTGAGGACATCTAGGTCAAATGGCTGTATACGATTATTTGTCTCTCTTGAGGACTTATTCTCAATGAGCTGACCCAACTGCATCCCTTCGCCTTTCCGAATTTCTGTGTCTCCAACAACATTACGAAGGTAATGTGTATCTGAAATCGATAAAGGAAGTGACTTCTTGCAGAAGAACTCATGGTGAGGCAATAATTTGTAATAATTTATAAGATTCACAGCTCCTGTAAGTTCCTTCGGACCTAGATTGCAAATAGCAAAAGTAGATGGTTACTTGTGGAATAAAGATTAGAAAGAACAAGCCTTTCCAACCTACTTAGGGCAGGCTAACATGAAACGCTTTAAAAAAGTAAGAAGCATCAATTGGACTTGACACGAGTAGTAAATAGCATCTTTCATGCAACATACAGTGACAAAAAAAGAAACAGCAAGTCAGCAATAAATGAAGGGGCTTGTGATTTTACATCATAGATGCGATAACACTAACAAAGTTTGATGAAAGCATCTCATGCAACCTAGTAGTACTGTTTCTGTAATAACTAATCCATCTTTCTTATAACTTTATTACTATTCTGCACTGTGGAATAATTGCAATGCTGCATATCCTTTTTTTATATAATCAAATTAAATATAGCTTGAGAAAGCCTCAAGTTCGTCCACGAATAAATAAAAGATCTTTTCCCTGTTCAGCAACATGTTATAAAATTTACATTATGAGGCCACAAATCAGTGCTCCTCTATGGTCCAACTAGATTAGCTTAAAAAACCACTGAGAAGACACCAAATCAAAACATCATATACCTATGGGTGATAAATAAGCAAGCAGTGTCGTAGATAAGGTGCCCACTCAGAACACAGGTATAAATATGCTAGACCGAGTGTAAATTATATAAGATAAGTCCCTTAAAAATATTACTTGAACTTCAAGAAAATTTTATCGAACCAAGTGAGGAAAGTAGAATTTACCTTTTCCAAACTTCTTGAATTCTGGATCCATCTTTCAGTATCTCATACAAGGATATATCATTATCACCTGAGATTTTATAGTAAGAATCATAAACAGTTCCCGGATACTAACATTTCTACACCTTCCCTCAAAGATACAAACAATCATTACTATAATCATCAAGAATACCTAAGAACCATTTTAGAAATTATACCAACTTGAATGCGGTGTGTATGCATGTATGTGTGTGTCTATACTATGACTGTATGACACATTATTTCATAAAAGAAACTGAAAAAAAGTAGCTTGACAAAAGAATGCATAGAAGTATCTCAACTCATCCCAAGATAATCCATCAAATTGCTTACAATACGCTTATTAAAACAAAACAATAATGGACATAAAAAGTCCCGTATGCAACCAATAGTTAAGGAAATAAAAGATAATTATTCGGAGAAAAATTCATAATCATTACACCATCATCATCTCATCCCCTCCATTAATAAAATATGCCTCTTAACTTGGTTCATCGTATAAAAAGTTTAAAATAAATAGAACATGAGCGTATCATATGAGTCTCGGTTACATATGCACTCAATACAGATATGCTTGTTTACAGTCAGGCCCACAGAGCTAACTTGTACGATTCAAAACCATTGCTTGCCATGCTATGCATCAAAAAGAATTTAACAATCAACATAACGTACTTAGCATAACTTGCTTGAAAGCCATACATTTTTGAATCCTACTCTGCTTATAATGACAATAAATCTAAAACCATATATCATGCCAATCAAACCCCAAAGAACCAACTTCTACGAAATCAATACAATACTTCCTCGAATCCAACCCTAGTTCAAACTACACAACTACAAACTAAGCAATTTTCGAATGCCATCCAGATCCTTCATTCAAAATTTACCCTAAATTTCACACTGAACAACACTAAAGTTACTGATTACTAACCTTCATCCATCCTAATCTCTTCTAAACACTTTTTTAAAACTAAATACATCAAATCGTTCAATACATAGCATCTAAAACTGCATTTTTCTTTAAAAATAATTTTGCGAAGTCTTGCAATGCGAAGAGCTTACTATACCTGGTACAAAAGAGATTCTCCGAACTCAAAATCGACCAAATTGAGACTAGTTTCGCGCTCAATTAAGCAAAATCGGTGAAATCAAGGGTTCCGTGTTCGTCGTCGTTTTCCCCCTTTTAACCGAAATAAACCCTAATACCGGTAAGGGGGTCTAGAGAGAGTTGAAAATTATTGGGTGTTTGCGTCATGGATTTTATTTGGTTTGGACATAATTGCCCCTCGATTCAACACATACACCAAGGGTAGTCACTGTCATTTTATCTAGTTTAAGACCACCACCCAGGAATCGTGGAGGCCGTGGGGGGTCGCAGGTGTGTACATTTTGGGGGTAGTCCTAAATTTTTGTTTTCTATTTTAAATTTCATTTTCTTTTCTTGAAAAAAATTTAAAAAAAATTCATTAGTGATTTAAGTATGATGAAACTTTCATCTAAGTCTTTTATTTTTATGATATTTAAAATAAGTGTGATTTAGTTTTTTATTTAAAATATTTATTTTTATATTAGAATAATTTATTTAAGATTTTTTTATAATTTTCGTTAAAAATCACATGTGATATTTATACGCTTTTTGTTTCGAAAAGAAATTGCTAATTTTTATAGAAATATTGGATGTAAGTAAATTTAAGTGTAAAATAAAATATAAGTTATTTATGACATCATTTTTTTTTCACAGCAACAACCAAACCATTTTATTACCAACCCAAAAGCCAAGCATCCACACAACCAATAAGCCAACAACAAGAAACCAACGAACAGGGGAAAGAAACCATACAAGGAACAACAGCAAAAATGATGCAAAACAACCGTGAAACAAAGCCAGCAGACACAGATTGAAGAGAAAAACAGAAGCAGACAGAGACCTGGTCAAGACAGGCTTCGTTTGCGAGGGTCAAACAGCCACCGTTAGCCAGCCAACAGCATTCAGCGCATCCCGATTCAATCATGTCGCTGCTGTGTTCTGAAGAGTAACCGGCTTGGATCTGGACAACAGCTTTATCCGGACAGCCGTCTTGATCTGGGCAGCCCCTTTACAAACATAAGATTTCTGAAATTTGGACTCTATCTCAATCGAGGATTCGATAACCAAATTGCCCAATCGCAAGCTAGATGGCAATCCCTCTTTGTAATCTAATCAAACATTTTTAACTGGTACTCAAAGAACCGACCCGAGATCTTCTGATGGGCGTCGAGACCGTCAAATAATAAGTATTTCTAACCGTCCCAAATTACAATATAACATGTAATAGTGGTAAGTCAGGTCGAATCCACAGGGATTGGTCGTGACAATTATTTTACTTCTATACGTTACGTAAAGGGGGGGGGGGTGGATTTGATTAACTAAACTAAACATGCGATTAAAAGTAATTATAAACAATGAAATAAAACCCACCATTAGTTTGACTTCGATTAAGATGATGGCACCTATCATTGATTCAAAAAAATGTAAACGTAAAGAACGAACCTAAGTTGATTATAGTCGTTAACAAGCTCTAACGACCTCTATTTTTTCTTAATTTGCACCGGTTAAAATAAGCTCTTCAGCCAGATCTTAATCACAAATAAGAAGTTAAATAAGCTCTTAATTTCTTTAGATGTGATTAGCTTTATCGAACTAGAAAAATATCAACTCAAAGCAATAAGCTCATAAGCTCGGCTTATTATAACCTTGATTGCAAGATTTCAAGAACTCAAATTGAAAACTTTATTGAATTCAAAGAGTTCCATTGTTACTCATCAAAACCAAAAGACAATTACGTATCTAATATTTTGACTAACAATATTTCATAAGAGATTCAACTAATTGATCAAGTTAATTGAAAACCCAAACGAAATTGACATTGAAATTAGAAATCAAGCAAATAGGTTTGTCCCAAATGATTACAATGGAATCTCAAAGTGAAACCATCAAAATCTAATCAAATTAGGGTTACAACTAAAAAGAAATTACCAAAAGATTAAATGAAATTGATGAAGGAGATGCTCTAAATCGGCCCTTCTTTTGCTCCCGTCTTCCCCAAATTGATTTTTGAATTGATTCCTCCGCCAAAGCGTTGGTTTCCCCTCGTATTAAACCCCTCAAGAGAAGAAACTGCCAAAATCGCACACGACCTCTGATTCTGAGGCCCGCGGCTTGAGGTCGTGCACGAGACCGCGTATGTCTCTGTTCGCTTAAAACTGTTGCTGGCTTGCTGCTCTGTTGCTTCCCACGGCTGGGCCGCTCAAAATCCCTTTTCTTTTCTCTTCATGGGCTAGATAACAATAAAAAAAAATAGTTTTTTTTTCTCTTTTTGCTTACTGACGCGTGGCATGCCAACAAACACAATGACCAAAATATTAAATTCCCTTTTTTGTTGTTGTTTCTTTAACTACACACATGACACAAATATGGTTGATGTCATCTGCTTTCCACATCCAAGTGGTGAGTTCATCATCCTAGCTTCTATACTTTTATATGAGTTATAAATGTTCCATTGATGATCTCCTAGCGTTTTCTTTCTCCAATTTCGGTTTGGATGATTTTGGAGAAGTTAGGTTAATATTGGGGTTTTTGGTCAAAGTGGAGATTTTGATATAAGATGGTTGGGAATGGTTTTAAAGTGTTGAATATGAATATTCATGGTTGGAAGTTATGAATTTAGGTTTTTGAGGTTTTGGCTTGAGGATGAAACTTCGTCAAGGGAGCTTACGTTTGGAGAAATTCTAGATTTAGCCTAAATCTAGCAAGGTGAGTTCAAGTTGCTTTGTGAAAACTTTGTACATGCCAAAATGTTTCTTTTAAAGTATTTGTGTGCTTTATATGAAATTATCACTTGTTGAGTTAATTAGTGGGTTTTGATTAATCAAAGTGTTGAACTTTTCAAATCTTGCAAAAACACCCACATTTGGGGATTTTGAGTGATTGATGAATAAATCACGAGTGAAGGAGGTTTTGTTATATTATTGCATAAGTGAAGGTTATTTGGTCAAAATACACTTTTAGTGTTTTGTGATTATGTGATAACTAGGATGTGGCACATTTTAAAGTGTGAACATGTGAGTTGAGGATTTTGGTCAATCCGACCATGTGAATGTTTCAAGAGTTGTAAACCTTTATTTTGGGGCCAATGGCCTATTGAGGAATTAAAAGATAAAGATTTTTGGTAACGATGCATTTGGGTTTACGTAACCGTGTGAGTGACACGTATTTAACCAAACATTTATTTTGGCCTTAAAGGCTTGATTTATACTCAAATGAGTCTTTTGAGTGTTTGCCGGTTTTAGTAACTCGAGATGGAGTCTTGGATGTGTTATATGCTTAATTGCATTTTATTCGAATACGTGTCGGTTTAAGTGTTGGTCTTATGTGTGAAGACCGTTTGATGATTTATTCTTAGTACCTTTGGGACTAATGAACCTTAGTGAGTTATATGCATTGTTGAGTTATAAAAGAGTTGCATATACGTGTACATATAAATGCATATATGATTTGACTTCATTGGTAGGGTGGCAATGAAGGGGTTGTGAGATTATCATGCCTCGGAGCGTGTGTTGCATGATGTGAGTTAGATGCATTTCATTTGCATGAATTGATATTGATAAATGATCATTAGATCTTTTGAGCAGAGGGCTCGGTTTTGGATTCGATTGAGTCTCGAGGGCATTCGCCCGATTTTTAATAAGCTCGACGTGGGCTTGGGGTTTGAGTTGCATGAATTGCATTATATTTGATGTTTACATGATTTGAATGCATTAGTTATTCTTTTAGGGTCATGTATATATTTACGTCAAGTAAGCTTGTTTTGGATGGTGGGTTTCCAAGGTAAAGACCTAGTATGGTTGAACTTGGTAGTTTTAAATGGACTAAAGACCTAGTATGGTTGATGTCTAAGATGGGCTAAAGACCTAGCATGGTTGATGCCGAAGATTGACTAAAGACCTAGTATGGTTGATGTCAAAGATGGGCTAAAGATCTAGTATGATTGATGCCGAAAATGGACTAAAGACCTAGTATGGTTGATGTCTAAGACGGGCTAAAGACCTAGTATGGTTGATGCCGAAGATTGGCTAAAGACCTAGTATGGTTGATGTCATCTGCTTTCCACATCCAAGAAGCTTACTTACGTTTATTAATTGTGGTTTAATTTATGTCTTTGCCACATTCGATGAGATCGGGTCTCCCTCGTCACCGAAGGGTGTTGCTTTCGGGTATTTTATATATTCGCATTGTTGAGGTTATATTACATGCATATGGGTTGTTTTCCATGACTGATGGACTGATTTATGTTACATCCTTATTGGATGTTTTAACTGCTGGAGTTTTATTCGCGGTGGTGATTATTTGAGAAATTATTATTAATTAACTCTTGATGTGAGTTTTGGATTTGAGTCCTTTGCAGAGAAACGATTTTCATTGGAAGCTTTCCTCTCAGAAATTGTGGCGGTAAGCATGATTGATTGTACTAAGTAGACCGTTCTGGTCAGACTTGATAGTTGGATTGGAGACGTAGGCTTATTGAAGTGACTTGATTCGAGGAGAAATGTGGGGTTAGTCGATGTGACCTTCCACTTTGCGTTAAGATGCGTGAGTATCCGGATGACAATAGTGTGATCGGAGAAATTGGAGGAATGTGACCTAGACGTTGAGGTGTCGACAAAATGCATGCACGAAATTTATTTTGCTTTTAAAATAAATTGCATCGATTATTTCTTATGTTTCGAATCGTCGGATGGACGGTGCTGCTAAATCTGGGAAAAAGTTTGACATACGCAAGATTTTTAAACTATGATTTTGGAACATACATGAAATTATTTTACGACAGGCGGTTGTGAACCTGGTTGGGATTTATTTTATTCCTTGTATTCGTCCACTACTACTTTCGAATGTTGTGTGCGTTTGG
This sequence comes from Saussurea involucrata, assembly GCA_033807775.1. Classification (NCBI taxonomy): domain Eukaryota; kingdom Viridiplantae; phylum Streptophyta; class Magnoliopsida; order Asterales; family Asteraceae; genus Saussurea; species Saussurea involucrata. The sequence goes on from CM066314.1 coordinate 231,262,067, forward strand.
AAAATGGGTTGTCGATGTCTTTTATACAAACCCTTTTAGAAAATCATTTATTAAGTTGAAGCTGTCGATTTATCAAATGATTTGCTCATGATGTAAACTCTTGAACTCACTAGGCGTTAGCCTAATCTTTTTATTTGTCGGCATGTGCAACAGGTCCAGGTTGGGAATAGCTTTAGCTACACTGTGAAGTGATGAGTGTTAGTAGAGTGCACGGGAAGTGTGATGCTTAGCGAAGTTTCCGCACTTTTGGGATTAGCAACTTTTATTTGGGTTAAGTAACACCCGCCTAGAGTTGTTAACTGTTTAATTTGTGATGTTTAAAGTTTGAGGTATATTCAAGGATGATATGTAGAAGTAATTTTATCATCTTTTAGTTTAATTTATTAAAATTAAAGTTAGTTGCTCGTTCCAATTTTGAGGGTGTTACAAGTTGGTATCAGAGCATAAGTTTGAGAGAATTAGGTGTTGATTGTTGAATACCTAGACTCAAACTAGCGTTGTTTTAAGTAAAGGAGAGCGAGATTGCACCATTAGGCACTCTAAGATAGGATATTTGGAAGTTGTTGGGGTCACTAGAAACGAGGAGTCACGTCAAGAGTAGCAAGGATGATCATGTATGGTACGTTCATAATTGCACCTGGCCAGTGTTATGGTGAACCTACCGGTTACATGAGAGTACTCGGACAACTCTAGCGTGTAGTGAAGGAGTTCTAAGCGAATAGTCGTTAGAAGATGTTGACGACTTTAGCATTTGCCATTTGGAGTGGCGGTAAGCATGATTGATTGTACTAAGTAGACCGTTCTGGTCAGACTTGATAGTTGGATTGGAGACGTAGGCTTATTGAAGTGACTTGATTCGAGGAGAAATGTGGGGTTAGTCGATGTGACCTTCCACTTTGCGTTAAGATGCGTGAGTATCCGGATGACAATAGTGTGATCGGAGAAATTGGAGGAATGTGACCTAGACGTTGAGGTGTCGACAAAATGCATGCACGAAATTTATTTTGCTTTTAAAATAAATTGCATCGATTATTTCTTATGTTTCGAATCGTCGGATGGACGGTGCTGCTAAATCTGGGAAAAAGTTTGACATACGCAAGATTTTTAAACTATGATTTTGGAACATACATGAAATTATTTTACGACAGGCGGTTGTGAACCTGGTTGGGATTTATTTTATTCCTTGTATTCGTCCACTACTACTTTCGAATGTTGTGTGCGTTTGGAAAATGGGTTGTCGATGTCTTTTATACAAACCCTTTTAGAAAATCATTTATTAAGTTGAAGCTGTCGATTTATCAAATGATTTGCTCATGATGTAAACTCTTGAACTCACTAGGCGTTAGCCTAATCTTTTTATTTGTCGGCATGTGCAACAGGTCCAGGTTGGGAATAGCTTTAGCTACACTGTGAAGTGATGAGTGTTAGTAGAGTGCACGGGAAGTGTGATGCTTAGCGAAGTTTCCGCACTTTTGGGATTAGCAACTTTTATTTGGGTTAAGTAACACCCGCCTAGAGTTGTTAACTGTTTAATTTGTGATGTTTAAAGTTTGAGGTATATTCAAGGATGATATGTAGAAGTAATTTTATCATCTTTTAGTTTAATTTATTAAAATTAAAGTTAGTTGCTCGTTCCAATTTTGAGGGTGTTACAAGTTGGTATCAGAGCATAAGTTTGAGAGAATTAGGTGTTGATTGTTGAATACCTAGACTCAAACTAGCGTTGTTTTAAGTAAAGGAGAGCGAGATTGCACCATTAGGCACTCTAAGATAGGATATTTGGAAGTTGTTGGGGTCACTAGAAACGAGGAGTCACGTCAAGAGTAGCAAGGATGATCATGTATGGTACGTTCATAATTGCACCTGGCCAGTGTTATGGTGAACCTACCGGTTACATGAGAGTACTCGGACAACTCTAGCGTGTAGTGAAGGAGTTCTAAGCGAATAGTCGTTAGAAGAGGTTGACGACTTTAGCATTTGCCATTTGGAGTGGCGGTAAGCATGATTGATTGTACTAAGTAGACCGTTCTGGTCAGACTTGATAGTTGGATTGGAGACGTAGGCTTATTGAAGTGACTTGATTCGAGGAGAAATGTGGGGTTAGTCGATGTGACCTTCCACTTTGCGTTAAGATGCGTGAGTATCCGGATGACAATAGTGTGATCGGAGAAATTGGAGGAATGTGACCTAGACGTTGAGGTGTCGACAAAATGCATGCACGAAATTTATTTTGCTTTTAAAATAAATTGCATCGATTATTTCTTATGTTTCGAATCGTCGGATGGACGGTGCTGCTAAATCTGGGAAAAAGTTTGACATACGCAAGATTTTTAAACTATGATTTTGGAACATACATGAAATTATTTTACGACAGGCGGTTGTGAACCTGGTTGGGATTTATTTTATTCCTTGTATTCGTCCACTACTACTTTCGAATGTTGTGTGCGTTTGGAAAATGGGTTGTCGATGTCTTTTATACAAACCCTTTTAGAAAATCATTTATTAAGTTGAAGCTGTCGATTTATCAAATGATTTGCTCATGATGTAAACTCTTGAACTCACTAGGCGTTAGCCTAATCTTTTTATTTGTCGGCATGTGCAACAGGTCCAGGTTGGGAATAGCTTTAGCTACACTGTGAAGTGATGAGTGTTAGTAGAGTGCACGGGAAGTGTGATGCTTAGCGAAGTTTCCGCACTTTTGGGATTAGCAACTTTTATTTGGGTTAAGTAACACCCGCCTAGAGTTGTTAACTGTTTAATTTGTGATGTTTAAAGTTTGAGGTATATTCAAGGATGATATGTAGAAGTAATTTTATCATCTTTTAGTTTAATTTATTAAAATTAAAGTTAGTTGCTCGTTCCAATTTTGAGGGTGTTACAAGTTGGTATCAGAGCATAAGTTTGAGAGAATTAGGTGTTGATTGTTGAATACCTAGACTCAAACTAGCGTTGTTTTAAGTAAAGGAGAGCGAGATTGCACCATTAGGCACTCTAAGATAGGATATTTGGAAGTTGTTGGGGTCACTAGAAACGAGGAGTCACGTCAAGAGTAGCAAGGATGATCATGTATGGTACGTTCATAATTGCACCTGGCCAGTGTTATGGTGAACCTACCGGTTACATGAGAGTACTCGGACAACTCTAGCGTGTAGTGAAGGAGTTCTAAGCGAATAGTCGTTAGAAGAGGTTGACGACTTTAGCATTTGCCATTTGGAGTGGCGGTAAGCATGATTGATTGTACTAAGTAGACCGTTCTGGTCAGACTTGATAGTTGGATTGGAGACGTAGGCTTATTGAAGTGACTTGATTCGAGGAGAAATGTGGGGTTAGTCGATGTGACCTTCCACTTTGCGTTAAGATGCGTGAGTATCCGGATGACAATAGTGTGATCGGAGAAATTGGAGGAATGTGACCTAGACGTTGAGGTGTCGACAAAATGCATGCACGAAATTTATTTTGCTTTTAAAATAAATTGCATCGATTATTTCTTATGTTTCGAATCGTCGGATGGACGGTGCTGCTAAATCTGGGAAAAAGTTTGACATACGCAAGATTTTTAAACTATGATTTTGGAACATACATGAAATTATTTTACGACAGGCGGTTGTGAACCTGGTTGGGATTTATTTTATTCCTTGTATTCGTCCACTACTACTTTCGAATGTTGTGTGCGTTTGGAAAATGGGTTGTCGATGTCTTTTATACAAACCCTTTTAGAAAATCATTTATTAAGTTGAAGCTGTCGATTTATCAAATGATTTGCTCATGATGTAAACTCTTGAACTCACTAGGCGTTAGCCTAATCTTTTTATTTGTCGGCATGTGCAACAGGTCCAGGTTGGGAATAGCTTTAGCTACACTGTGAAGTGATGAGTGTTAGTAGAGTGCACGGGAAGTGTGATGCTTAGCGAAGTTTCCGCACTTTTGGGATTAGCAACTTTTATTTGGGTTAAGTAACACCCGCCTAGAGTTGTTAACTGTTTAATTTGTGATGTTTAAAGTTTGAGGTATATTCAAGGATGATATGTAGAAGTAATTTTATCATCTTTTAGTTTAATTTATTAAAATTAAAGTTAGTTGCTCGTTCCAATTTTGAGGGTGTTACAAGTTGGTATCAGAGCATAAGTTTGAGAGAATTAGGTGTTGATTGTTGAATACCTAGACTCAAACTAGCGTTGTTTTAAGTAAAGGAGAGCGAGATTGCACCATTAGGCACTCTAAGATAGGATATTTGGAAGTTGTTGGGGTCACTAGAAACGAGGAGTCACGTCAAGAGTAGCAAGGATGATCATGTATGGTACGTTCATAATTGCACCTGGCCAGTGTTATGGTGAACCTACCGGTTACATGAGAGTACTCGGACAACTCTAGCGTGTAGTGAAGGAGTTCTAAGCGAATAGTCGTTAGAAGAGGTTGACGACTTTAGCATTTGCCATTTGGAGTGGCGGTAAGCATGATTGATTGTACTAAGTAGACCGTTCTGGTCAGACTTGATAGTTGGATTGGAGACGTAGGCTTATTGAAGTGACTTGATTCGAGGAGAAATGTGGGGTTAGTCGATGTGACCTTCCACTTTGCGTTAAGATGCGTGAGTATCCGGATGACAATAGTGTGATCGGAGAAATTGGAGGAATGTGACCTAGACGTTGAGGTGTCGACAAAATGCATGCACGAAATTTATTTTGCTTTTAAAATAAATTGCATCGATTATTTCTTATGTTTCGAATCGTCGGATGGACGGTGCTGCTAAATCTGGGAAAAAGTTTGACATACGCAAGATTTTTAAACTATGATTTTGGAACATACATGAAATTATTTTACGACAGGCGGTTGTGAACCTGGTTGGGATTTATTTTATTCCTTGTATTCGTCCACTACTACTTTCGAATGTTGTGTGCGTTTGGAAAATGGGTTGTCGATGTCTTTTATACAAACCCTTTTAGAAAATCATTTATTAAGTTGAAGCTGTCGATTTATCAAATGATTTGCTCATGATGTAAACTCTTGAACTCACTAGGCGTTAGCCTAATCTTTTTATTTGTCGGCATGTGCAACAGGTCCAGGTTGGGAATAGCTTTAGCTACACTGTGAAGTGATGAGTGTTAGTAGAGTGCACGGGAAATGTGATGCTTAGCGAAGTTTCCGCACTTTTGGGATTAGCAACTTTTATTTGGGTTAAGTAACACCCGCCTAGAGTTGTTAACTGTTTAATTTGTGATGTTTAAAGTTTGAGGTATATTCAAGGATGATATGTAGAAGTAATTTTATCATCTTTTAGTTTAATTTATTAAAATTAAAGTTAGTTGCTCGTTCCAATTTTGAGGGTGTTACAAGTTGGTATCAGAGCATAAGTTTGAGAGAATTAGGTGTTGATTGTTGAATACCTAGACTCAAACTAGCGTTGTTTTAAGTAAAGGAGAGCGAGATTGCACCATTAGGCACTCTAAGATAGGATATTTGGAAGTTGTTGGGGTCACTAGAAACGAGGAGTCACGTCAAGAGTAGCAAGGATGATCATGTATGGTACGTTCATAATTGCACCTGGCCAGTGTTATGGTGAACCTACCGGTTACATGAGAGTACTCGGACAACTCTAGCGTGTAGTGAAGGAGTTCTAAGCGAATAGTCGTTAGAAGAGGTTGACGACTTTAGCATTTGCCATTTGGAGTGGCGGTAAGCATGATTGATTGTACTAAGTAGACCGTTCTGGTCAGACTTGATAGTTGGATTGGAGACGTAGGCTTATTGAAGTGACTTGATTCGGGGAGAAATGTGGGGTTAGTCGATGTGACCTTCCACTTTGCGTTAAGATGCGTGAGTATCCGGATGACAATAGTGTGATCGGAGAAATTGGAGGAATGTGACCTAGACGTTGAGGTGTCGACAAAATGCATGCACGAAATTTATTTTGCTTTTAAAATAAATTGCATCGATTATTTCTTATGTTTCGAATCGTCGGATGGACGGTGCTGCTAAATCTGGGAAAAAGTTTGACATACGCAAGATTTTTAAACTATGATTTTGGAACATACATGAAATTATTTTACGACAGGCGGTTGTGAACCTGGTTGGGATTTATTTTATTCCTTGTATTCGTCCACTACTACTTTCGAATGTTGTGATGTCCATGTTTTAATGTCGTTTATGATTTTGGATAAGTAATCGCGACTTGTGACCTTAACATTGGATCTCCTCCACATGTGTTAAGGCTTGGACGGAGAGTTACATTCCCTTGTTTTAGTATTGATCTTTAATGGGAATTTCGATTTTGTGAGTCTTGACGAAAGAGTGTCGTTTTACTTTTGTGTTGTAACAAAAAGGGAGGTTTTATGATTTGTATGATTCGATCATAGCGTGGTTTTATGCGAGTTGTCTATTGAAAACGGAGACTTTGACACCATTTAATTGGTTTGGTGCGGTTGAGTTCCATTGAGTTTTGTGGAATCTTTGTGAAGTATGACCGAGTTTCGTTTTACGATGTTTTGCGGTGCATGGGTGACACTTTATTTCATGCATAACTTGAATGCTTGTGTGCGTTAATACATGGGTTTGAGTGAGTATTGCGCCTCGTGCGAATTTTGTTAAAAAAATGTGTTTCTGTCATATTGCACCAAAAAGAGTAGTTTGGAGTTTTAATGTCGTGTGGCTTCTCTTTTGAGGATTGTGGTAGCATATTTGTTGCAACTTGCTAGATGTGCAAATTAATTTATATGTGGCGTGAGTAAGGCATATAAGAGCATCATGATAGTACATCTCTAATGTTCTGTTTTATGCACTCTCATTTGTTGACATTGTTGGTATTCTTTCTCGCACAAGCACTATATTGATTGACTGACAGGAGTAGTTTTGTAGCCACTATATTAAGGCGTTAGTGTGCATCGCTTGTGTGGTTTGAGGTTTAAAGTTGACTTGAATTATTTGGTGTGTCAATCAAATTATGTGTACGTATGGTTTTCTGATATTTTGAGAAAAACAAATTGAGGTGTGCGAGCCCGGTCAGAAGATTTTATTTACTTGTCGTTATACGACTGAATGAGAGGTTTTGGAATTTGAGTCAATGAACTTCTACTTTGAAAAATTAGTATTGACTACCCGGTATGTGCTATACCATTTCAGAATGACTACTAAGAAAGTGCCGCAGATTGGCATGCAAAATTTTGATTTGAGATTTCTTTTCGATGTTTAAACTGATATTTCCAAATGATGAAAATGTCTTGTTACTTGATTTAAAAAAAACTGGGAGATGGCCCAGATCATGACGTGTTTTAACCAAGGTGTGTAGATGATTTGCTTCGTTTCTCTGTGAACAAACTGTCATATGCAAAGTTGTTAATGAATTGCGGTTCATGTCGTTTTATAGTTAAAAAGAGAATTTTGGAAATCGATGTCGTGTAAATCTTTTTGAAGTTCGTATAAACAGGCTGCTAGACACTGTTTAAAATGTCGGAGTTTACTTTGCGCGTGAGGCATAAGTAAATTCGTGATGGGACCCTGGTGGTTCGTTATAAAGGTTGTTGAGTACGTTTTTACGTTTCGGTAGTAAACTAATTTGTGATGAAAAGGTTTTCAAAAATTATTCTTCATACATGGGACGAGTGTGTCCATGTTTGTGCATCCACTAGCTGAGTAGTGGTAAGTTTTTGTACGTATATGATGTTAGTATAAAAACTTTTGTGTTGAAAAATCTAGCGAAAACTTTATTGGCATATTTATTGAGTCTGTCACATGAAAACCTTGAACTCTTTAGGCTTGGTGAGGTTGAGCAACCCCAGTTAGGGGTGAGGGCGTGTAGAACCTTTCGATGAAAGATCGGATTTCTAACGCGTGGGATTGTCGTGAGCCGTATGACGTTGTTTGCGGGGATGAATCATTTCGTATGAACAACAAAAAGGTGGGACTTGCGGTGTCCCTTATTTAGTGTTTTGGTAACCGTTCACTTCGGCAACCTTGTCTTGGGTTGTCTGTATTGTGTGAAGGTCGTGTAGTACCCTTTAGATCGTGGGGATGAACATGGATTGGTGGGACTATTTGAGGAATGAAACTCGTGTGTGGAACTATGTGATGAGTCGAGTTTTGGTGGTGTGACTAGGTGTCAACTTTTGGAGTTTGAGGCCAAGGACCACTAGTGTGATTGGAAAGTGTAGTCCAATTTTGATAAATGGTGGTATCGGTTATGATGAACTTAAGTTCGATTGTGACGAACGGTTTAGCGGGATGACTCTTTGCTTGTGGTAAAAGAAGTTGTCGACTAGATGATCGGAGTTAGACGTGTTTTGGGAATGGTGTAACTGTTAAGTCAGTGACGACCGTCAATATTGGAGTCTAGTGGGACTCGTTAGAGGTAAGTGCCGGTTCGACAATGAGAACCTTAGATTTGGAGGTTCGTTGATTTTAGATGTAATCAAGCCTTGGACTAATTGGTGAAATTAAGAGCGAGTGGACACGGATTGATTTAGAGTCGGATTCATTGTCGGGATGTATGGAACATCTAAGGTTGGGAGACAACCGAAGTCATCTGACTAGGAACTATTCCAGTTGTCGGAGTATTCTCCCGGACATAAGTACATTGTACGTGAAGGGACTTTGTTGATAAGCAATTGTTCAAGAAATTGTCTTTATAGACCGCGTGGAGGGAATTTAGATTCCAGTTAGGAACTGATAAATTATGGTCGGGGTTGAGTCGGTTAACCTTGGGTTGTAAAGGATGTAGATTTCGAGGACGAAATCATCCTAAGGTTGGGAGGATTGTAACACCCGTAATTTTCGGATAAGCATAATTTCGAATCAGTGTGGAAATCAATCTCTTAAGAAAAATATGAAAAATAGGATTTTGGATTAAATCCTAGATTTTATGGTCTTGTTGGATGAGGAATTCAAATACGAGTCCAACGGTTCTTTCCGGAGCGAAAACGGAGCTAAAACGAAGAAGTTATGGCCAAAACTAGTGTTTAAGGGGAAATCGGGCAACCAGTGCCCGGCGCGCATTGTGGCGCTAGTTTACTAGCGCGGATACCCGCGCGGAGCTCCTGATCAGCTTATATACGCGAATTTCATCCCTCAAACTTCATTTCTTCATATCTCTCTCATTTCAACTCCGATTTTGATGATTCAACTTGCTATGGTTCCGTTTTTGAGAGCTCTTCAAGGATCTAGAAAGAGTTTGGAAGATCATTGGATGATTCAAGTGTGTTTGTTGGTGGTAAGTCTCGAATCTCCTCCCTTTCTCTCCCAAATCGTTTCCCTTTCCTCCCTCACAAAACCCTAACCGATTTTGGGGTTTCTCTTGGAGATTGATGCGTTCCTTACCCATTTTATGCTATTGATTTCATCTATAGATGCAAGAGCAAGTTTCATCCACGACATCTTAGAGATTTTGGGGTTTTCTAGGTTTTCATCAAAACCTAAGTGGTGAGTTCATCATCCTAGCTTCTATACTTTTATATGAGTTATAAATGTTCCATTAATGATCTCCTAGCGTTTTCTTTCTCCAATTTCGGTTTGGATGATTTTGGAGAAGTTAGGTTAATATTGGGGTTTTTGGTCAAAGTGGAGATTTTGATATAAGATGGTTGGGAATGGTTTTAAAGTGTTGAATATGAATATTCATGGTTGGAAGTTATGAATTTAGGTTTTTGAGGTTTTGGCTTGAGGATGCAAACTTCGTCAAGGGAGCTTACGTTTGGAGAAATTCTAGATTTAGCCTAAATCTAGCAAGGTGAGTTCAAGTTGCTTTGTGAAAACTTTGTACATGCCAAAATGTTTCTTTTAAAGTATTTGTGTGCTTTATATGAAATTATCACTTGTTGAGTTAATTAGTGGGTTTTGATTAATCAAAGTGTTGAACTTTTCAAATCTTGCAAAAACACCCACATTTGGGGATTTTGAGTGATTGATGAATAAATCACGAGTGAAGGAGGTTTTGTTATATTATTGCATAAGTGAAGGTTATTTGGTCAAAATACACTTTTAGTGTTTTGTGATTATGTGATAACTAGGATGTGGCACATTTTAAAGTGTGAACGTGTGAGTTGAGGATTTTGGTCAATCCGACCATGCGAATGTTTCAAGAGTTGTAAACCTTTATTTTGGGGCCAATGGCCTATTGAGGAATTAAAAGATAAAGATTTTTGGTAACGATGCATTTTGGTTTACGTAACCGTGTGAGTGACACGTATTTAACCAAACATTTATTTTGGCCTTAAAGGCTTGATTTATACTCAAATGAGTATTTTGAGTGTTTGCCGGTTTTAGTAACTCGAGATGGAGTCTTGGATGTGTTATATGCTTAATTGCATTTTATTCGAATACGTGTCGGTTTAAGTATTGGTCTTATGTGTGAAGACCGTTTGATGATTTATTCTTAGTACCTTTGGGACTAATGAACCTTAGTGAGTTATATGCATTGTTGAGTTATAAAAGAGTTGCATATACGTGTACATATAAATGCATATATGATTTGACTTCATTGGGAGGGTGGCAATGAAGGGGTTGTGAGATTATCATGCCTCGGAGCGTGTGTTGCATGATGTGAGTTAGATGCATTTCATTTGCATGAATTGATATTGATAAATGATCATTAGATCTTTTGAGTAGAGGGCTCGGTTTTGGATTCGATTGAGTCTCGAGGGCATTCGCCCGATTTTTAGTAAGCTCGACGTGGGCTTGGGGTTTGAGTTGCATGAATTGCATTATATTTGATGTTTACATGATTTGAATGCATTACTTATTCTTTTAGGGTCATGTATATATTTACGTCAAGTACGCTTGTTTTGGATGATGGGTTTCCAAGGTAAAGACCTAGTATGGTTGAACTTGGTAGTTTTAAATGGACTAAAGACCTAGTATGGTTGATGTCTAAGATGGGCTAAAGACCTAGCATGGTTGATGCCGAAGATTGACTAAAGACCTAGTATGGTTGATGTCAAAGATGGGCTAAAGATCTAGTATGATTGATGCCGGAAATGGACTAAAGACCTAGTATGGTTGATGTCTAAGACGGGCTAAAGACCTAGTATGGTTGATGCCGAAGATTGACTAAAGACCTAGTATGGTTGATGTCATCTGCTTTCCACATCCAAGAAGCTTACTTACGTTTATTAATTGTGGTTTAATTTATGTGTTTGCCACATTCGATGAGATCGGGTCTCCCTCGTCACCGAAGGGTGTTGCTTTCGGGTATTTTATTTATTCGCATTGTTGAGGTTATATTACATGCATATGGGTTGTTTTCCATGACTGATGGACGGATTTATGTTACATCCTTATTGGATGTTTTAACTGCTGAAGTTTTATTCGCGGTGGTGATTATTTGAGAAATTATTATTAATTAACTCTTGATGTGAGTTTTGGATTAGAGTCCTTTGCAGAGAAACGATTTTCATTGGAAGCTTTCCTCTCAGAAATTGTGTGCGTTTGAAAAATGGGTTGTCGATGTCTTTTATACAAACCCTTTTAGAAAATCATTTATTAAGTTGAAGCTGTCGATTTATCAAATGATTTGCTCATGATGTAAACTCTTGAACTCACTAGGCGTTAGCCTAATCTTTTTATTTGTCGGCATGTGCAACAGGTTCAGGTTGGGAATAGCTTTAGCTACACTGTGAAGTGATGAGTGCTAGTAGAGTGCACGGGAAGTGTGATGCTTAGCGAAGTTTCCGCACTTTTGGGATTAGCAACTTTTATTTGGGTTAAGTAACACCCGCCTAGAGTTGTTAACTGTTTAATTTGTGATGTTTAAAGTTTGAGGTATATTCAAGGATGATATGTAGAAGTAATTTTATCATCTTTTAGTTTAATTTATTAAAATTAAAGTTAGTTGCTCGTTCCAATTTTGAGGGTGTTACAACTCATACCCTTAAATTTCTAAAATGTTTCATGACACAATAACGTGCATTTTCCCAAATAGTTTATAAAACCAATTATACTATAAATGCATAAATCATCGAAAGACTCCATTTGCACAATAAATCACCAAAATACATACTTATGAGGTTTACTTGTCAAAATATCTAAAAATCCAAATGTGAGCATTTCATAAGATTTATCAACCTAAAGTTACCAAATATGAAAACTTTGACAAATACTCAACGCATTGGTAAATACTGAGTAAACACATTATTACTTCAAAAATACACATTTTGGCATGTACAGAGTTTTCACAAAGCAACTTGAACTCACCTTGCTAGATTTAGGCTAAATCTAGATTTTCCCCAAACGTAAGCTCCTTTGAAAAAGCCCAAATCTTCCAAAAACCTAGATCCATAAGTTTAGGGGTGAGCAAAATCCGAACCACCCGAGAACCCGCAACCCGAACCACCCGAACCCGAGAAATTTGATCGGATATCGAGGATCGGGTTGGGTCTCCATTGCCGACACCCAAACCCGTCCGAAACCCAATTAATTTTAAAAAAAAAAATATTATTTTATCTAATACATATAAATAGTGACGACGTAATACCAGTTCTAAAATCGATTATCTGTTATAAAATCGATTATCAGTTCTAAAATCGACCTGAACACCTAATACCGGCGACGAAATCACGAAGGGGGACGAAGGGTGCGGCCATGGTTGAAAGAAACATGCTTGATGTTTGTTCAGATGTAGAACAATAGAAGCTTGGATGATGTAACAGACCTGTTCAGCCATGGTTGAAAGAAGACGAGCTTTGCAGCGGCTGTGGCAAATGAATCAAATGCTTCACTAACCCCAAACTCAAACCCCTACCTTTACAAACCTGGTTCTGAACTTCTGATAATAAATCCCACAAGTGTATGTATATATTATATGGCTATTAAAGAATATATATATATATATAAATTAAATATAGTTTAATTTTTCACTCCTCGATGCCTTGATTAATTGTTGACATTAAATGCCTCTCAAATTAATCATAAAATAAAGGTTTGCCATTAGACCATTAAAGTCAAAATTTGGTTAGTCTTCCACTGATGGCGTAGACCAGGCCCAACCCGCCCGAAAATCCGTGGTCCGAAGTCACCCGAAACCCGAGGTTCGAAATTTACTTTGGACGGGTTTCGGGTTCCATAAATTCCACCCGATACCCGATCGGGTTTGGGTTTTTTGAGCCCGACCCGACCGATGCACACCCCTACATAAGTTTCCAACCATAAACAATCATCCTCAAACACTTATATACGTTTCACCCAACATAAATGTAACTAGGGATGTAAATGATGCGAGTCGAGCTCGAGTATCATTATACTCGACTCGAACTCGAAAGCAAATACTCGAGCTCGAACTCGACTCGAAAACTCGCGAGTAGTGAATATCCAAACTCGAACTCGACTCGAAAGTCAATTCCCGAGCTCGAACTCGAACTCGTTTCAAGCTCGAACTAAGCTCGAATCAAGCTCGAGCTCGAGCTCGAACTCGAATTAAACTCGAACTCGAATCAAGCTTAAATCAGTAAAATGATAACAAAAGTAAACAAAAATCTTAAAAAAACTAAAGATGAACCACTCACTAGGGTACACCATATAAAAAAAGTCATTTGGTTCAAGCCCTTAGGCACAAATCTATAGGTTCAGTGGCAGACCTACAGCTACTACAGGACCAAGGTCCCGTGCACCCACTCAACCTTATTTCGTAAGGAATAATTTTTTTGGGTAAATAAGGTGCACCCACTAAAGTGAGAGGGGTGCTCCAGAAATTTTTAAGATTTGAGAGGTCAAGGGAGCACAAGCAACTAGCATGCTGAAGCAATTTAATTGCAGTGAAAGAGGCTATGGATATATAATGGAGGTTGAAAGTAAATATTCTAGTAACCCACCGATGTGGGATGGGATGAAACCTCACTTCTCATCCCCTGTTAATAATAACTTGGTTTATTAATTTGTAATACTATACAATTAGTTATACGATTATAATTACATGAATTTATCAATTTATTTGTTTGTTCTAATTTTTTATATTAGTCTATTAAAAAGCAAAAAACATTACAGCAAATCGGCCAGAAAAACTAAAAGACATATCATCCAATAAACTTAAAAAAATCTTTGAATCAACAAAAAACCTTAAGAAAATGTCTTGAAATCAACCAAAAACCTTAAAAAATCCCTTGAAATCAACCGTAAAACTTAAAAAGTCCCCCAAAAGTGGAATTCGGGAAAAAAAACATATTAAACGGCTTTACGGACATTTGATTCATTTTAAAGGTGCACCCGCTCGACAAAATTTCTGGGTCCGCCACTATTTAGGTTCAAGCCACTAAGCAAGTTAAATGGTGTAAAATAAGAGGATAAAGACATATATATACTTAGACCTCAATGGGTTTGGAGGTGAATCCCACCAATGTGGGATGGAATTTCTCACCAAAGTCATTACTAATTTTCTTTCTCTACTACCCCATCTTTTGAAATATAAATATTTATAATAATTGTTTTTTATTTTATTTAGATAATTATAACATATTAAAATAATAATTTATTCACATTATATTTTGTAATAACCAGGTACGTTGTTGGTTTATTTAATTTATTATTTTTAGTTTAAGGTAGGTTTGGATTAGTTTTATAAGTTTAAGTTTCATTAATAGTTTTATGGAGTTATAAGTTAAGGGGTAAACTTTAATTTTAATTTAGAAGTTGAGGGTATGTTTTGCCATTTGATAGAAGTTTGGGGTTTGTTTGGTGAGTGTGATTAAATTAATCACTCCACCGCCCCCATTTGTTTAAGAGGGGGTGAGGTGTCCTCTTTTGGCTTAGCAAAAGTTTATGTGTGTGTGTGTTTTACGAAAAGAGAAGGAGAGAAAGAGAGAGACCAAGAAAGGAAAGAAGAAGAAGAAGATAAGCAGATTTATCAGCTGGAAAAGTTAAGAATAAACTGAAGAAACAAAGGTAATCATCTTATACAATCCTTCAATTTTTTGTAGCTAAAGTTTTCTATAGATGTAGAAATGGGTTTTTGATATTTTGATGATTATGAGAAATTTGGGCTGGAGATAATGTTCTATTAGTAGTATTAAACATAACTGCATAATTACATAAACATTCATGGTTTAAAACTATAGATTTCTGGGTTAAGTATGAATTCTGTTGGTTGAGACAGTTATGAGTATCGCAGCAATGGGTTGCGATAGTTATGATGTTTGCGACAGTTATGAATATCGCAACCTTGGGTTGCGACAAGCTCATAGGTATCGCAACAGTTGGTTGCGACAAGAAGTGTATCACAACAGTTAGTTGCGATAAGTTGGGATGTCGCAACAATGAGTTGCGACAAGATACTGTGTCGCAAATAGAAGGTTACGACAAGGGTTATCGCCACTAGTTGGTTGCGATAATAGTCGAGAATTTTGGATTATTTAAGATTCTTAGTCTTTAAGGGAAACATTTGAGGGTAAGAATTAGATAGGTTTATCTAGAGTTTTTAGCTTGCTAAAAAGTATTATGGGTTTGATTAGTAAAGAGATATTTGTATTTAATTTGTTTCAGATTATGTGAATTTTGGGTGAAAGATTGAATTGCTTGAGAAAAGCTTGGAGGGGTTTTTGATAAGCAATCAAGTAAGTTTTACTTTAAACCATTTTTAAACTGGAATACATATACTGAATTGGGAATGTGATATATAGTGTGATTATGTGCTTATGTTTGAAATATAATATATTGAGATGTATATTGTATTTATATGAGCATTACACTACACGAGTGCACGTTGACCGAACTTAGGACCGGTGGAGTTTGGCTGTACGGAGGGAGGGACAACGGAGTTGGCTGTATGTTAGTGCAGCAGAGTAAATTGATTAGTTGGCTCGCAACCAACTAATATGGCCATGAGAAAGAGATATACACAATGCATATGGGTCATGATTGGTATTCAAATATGTGTTATATATATTATGTGTTTTATAAATACACTGACAGAGATTTTCTCACTTAGACCAATTGGTCTAACCCTCATTTTGTTTTTAAAATTATGTATTCCAGGTCGAGGAACTTTTAATGGCAAAGGAAAGGATAAAGTGTAGTATACGGTTGATAGCTGATGGAGATTAGGAAGTGCTTATGTTTTGTTTGTATGGATAGTACTATGAAATGTATTGTATAGTTTTGGGACTAAGGGACCGTATGTGATATATTATATATCTTTTGTTATGAAATGATGTTATGTATAAAATGTTACATGATGTATGTTTGGGACGGGACGTTACAGATGGTATCAGAGCACTAGTTTAAGGGATTTAGGTATTTGGATCCATACCTAGACTTAAACTGCATGTGAAGTAGGCTAAATCTAGATTTTCCCCAAACGTAAGCTCCTTTGAAAAAGCCCAAATCTTCCAAAAACCTAGATCCATAAGTTTAGGGGTGAGCAAAATCCGAACCACCCGAGAACCCGCAACCCGAACCACCCGAACCCGAGAAATTTGATCGGATATCGAGGATCGGGTTGGGTCTCCATTGCCGACACCCAAACCCGTCCGAAACCCAATTAATTTTAAAAAAAAAAATATTATTTTATCTAATACATATAAATAGTGACGACGTAATACCAGTTCTAAAATCGATTATCTGTTATAAAATCGATTATCAGTTCTAAAATCGACCTGAACACCTAATACCGGCGACGAAATCACGAAGGGGGACGAAGGGTGCGGCCATGGTTGAAAGAAACATGCTTGATGTTTGTTCAGATGTAGAACAATAGAAGCTTGGATGATGTAACAGACCTGTTCAGCCATGGTTGAAAGAAGACGAGCTTTGCAGCGGCTGTGGCAAATGAATCAAATGCTTCACTAACCCCAAACTCAAACCCCTACCTTTACAAACCTGGTTCTGAACTTCTGATAATAAATCCCACAAGTGTATGTATATATTATATGGCTATTAAAGAATATATATATATATATAAATTAAATATAGTTTAA
Source organism: Saussurea involucrata (assembly GCA_033807775.1). Classification (NCBI taxonomy): domain Eukaryota; kingdom Viridiplantae; phylum Streptophyta; class Magnoliopsida; order Asterales; family Asteraceae; genus Saussurea; species Saussurea involucrata. The sequence continues at coordinate 231,278,953 of CM066314.1, forward strand.
TTTTTCACTCCTCGATGCCTTGATTAATTGTTGACATTAAATGCCTCTCAAATTAATCATAAAATAAAGGTTTGCCATTAGACCATTAAAGTCAAAATTTGGTTAGTCTTCCACTGATGGCGTAGACCAGGCCCAACCCGCCCGAAAATCCGTGGTCCGAAGTCACCCGAAACCCGAGGTTCGAAATTTACTTTGGACGGGTTTCGGGTTCCATAAATTCCACCCGATACCCGATCGGGTTTGGGTTTTTTGAGCCCGACCCGACCGATGCACACCCCTACATAAGTTTCCAACCATAAACAATCATCCTCAAACACTTATATACGTTTCACCCAACATAAATGTAACTAGGGATGTAAATGATGCGAGTCGAGCTCGAGTATCATTATACTCGACTCGAACTCGAAAGCAAATACTCGAGCTCGAACTCGACTCGAAAACTCGCGAGTAGTGAATATCCAAACTCGAACTCGACTCGAAAGTCAATTCCCGAGCTCGAACTCGAACTCGTTTCAAGCTCGAACTAAGCTCGAATCAAGCTCGAGCTCGAGCTCGAACTCGAATTAAACTCGAACTCGAATCAAGCTTAAATCAGTAAAATGATAACAAAAGTAAACAAAAATCTTAAAAAAACTAAAGATGAACCACTCACTAGGGTACACCATATAAAAAAAGTCATTTGGTTCAAGCCCTTAGGCACAAATCTATAGGTTCAGTGGCAGACCTACAGCTACTACAGGACCAAGGTCCCGTGCACCCACTCAACCTTATTTCGTAAGGAATAATTTTTTTGGGTAAATAAGGTGCACCCACTAAAGTGAGAGGGGTGCTCCAGAAATTTTTAAGATTTGAGAGGTCAAGGGAGCACAAGCAACTAGCATGCTGAAGCAATTTAATTGCAGTGAAAGAGGCTATGGATATATAATGGAGGTTGAAAGTAAATATTCTAGTAACCCACCGATGTGGGATGGGATGAAACCTCACTTCTCATCCCCTGTTAATAATAACTTGGTTTATTAATTTGTAATACTATACAATTAGTTATACGATTATAATTACATGAATTTATCAATTTATTTGTTTGTTCTAATTTTTTATATTAGTCTATTAAAAAGCAAAAAACATTACAGCAAATCGGCCAGAAAAACTAAAAGACATATCATCCAATAAACTTAAAAAAATCTTTGAATCAACAAAAAACCTTAAGAAAATGTCTTGAAATCAACCAAAAACCTTAAAAAATCCCTTGAAATCAACCGTAAAACTTAAAAAGTCCCCCAAAAGTGGAATTCGGGAAAAAAAACATATTAAACGGCTTTACGGACATTTGATTCATTTTAAAGGTGCACCCGCTCGACAAAATTTCTGGGTCCGCCACTATTTAGGTTCAAGCCACTAAGCAAGTTAAATGGTGTAAAATAAGAGGATAAAGACATATATATACTTAGACCTCAATGGGTTTGGAGGTGAATCCCACCAATGTGGGATGGAATTTCTCACCAAAGTCATTACTAATTTTCTTTCTCTACTACCCCATCTTTTGAAATATAAATATTTATAATAATTGTTTTTTATTTTATTTAGATAATTATAACATATTAAAATAATAATTTATTCACATTATATTTTGTAATAACCAGGTACGTTGTTGGTTTATTTAATTTATTATTTTTAGTTTAAGGTAGGTTTGGATTAGTTTTATAAGTTTAAGTTTCATTAATAGTTTTATGGAGTTATAAGTTAAGGGGTAAACTTTAATTTTAATTTAGAAGTTGAGGGTATGTTTTGCCATTTGATAGAAGTTTGGGGTTTGTTTGGTGAGTGTGATTAAATTAATCACTCCACCGCCCCCATTTGTTTAAGAGGGGGTGAGGTGTCCTCTTTTGGCTTAGCAAAAGTTTATGTGTGTGTGTGTTTTACGAAAAGAGAAGGAGAGAAAGAGAGAGACCAAGAAAGGAAAGAAGAAGAAGAAGATAAGCAGATTTATCAGCTGGAAAAGTTAAGAATAAACTGAAGAAACAAAGGTAATCATCTTATACAATCCTTCAATTTTTTGTAGCTAAAGTTTTCTATAGATGTAGAAATGGGTTTTTGATATTTTGATGATTATGAGAAATTTGGGCTGGAGATAATGTTCTATTAGTAGTATTAAACATAACTGCATAATTACATAAACATTCATGGTTTAAAACTATAGATTTCTGGGTTAAGTATGAATTCTGTTGGTTGAGACAGTTATGAGTATCGCAGCAATGGGTTGCGATAGTTATGATGTTTGCGACAGTTATGAATATCGCAACCTTGGGTTGCGACAAGCTCATAGGTATCGCAACAGTTGGTTGCGACAAGAAGTGTATCACAACAGTTAGTTGCGATAAGTTGGGATGTCGCAACAATGAGTTGCGACAAGATACTGTGTCGCAAATAGAAGGTTACGACAAGGGTTATCGCCACTAGTTGGTTGCGATAATAGTCGAGAATTTTGGATTATTTAAGATTCTTAGTCTTTAAGGGAAACATTTGAGGGTAAGAATTAGATAGGTTTATCTAGAGTTTTTAGCTTGCTAAAAAGTATTATGGGTTTGATTAGTAAAGAGATATTTGTATTTAATTTGTTTCAGATTATGTGAATTTTGGGTGAAAGATTGAATTGCTTGAGAAAAGCTTGGAGGGGTTTTTGATAAGCAATCAAGTAAGTTTTACTTTAAACCATTTTTAAACTGGAATACATATACTGAATTGGGAATGTGATATATAGTGTGATTATGTGCTTATGTTTGAAATATAATATATTGAGATGTATATTGTATTTATATGAGCATTACACTACACGAGTGCACGTTGACCGAACTTAGGACCGGTGGAGTTTGGCTGTACGGAGGGAGGGACAACGGAGTTGGCTGTATGTTAGTGCAGCAGAGTAAATTGATTAGTTGGCTCGCAACCAACTAATATGGCCATGAGAAAGAGATATACACAATGCATATGGGTCATGATTGGTATTCAAATATGTGTTATATATATTATGTGTTTTATAAATACACTGACAGAGATTTTCTCACTTAGACCAATTGGTCTAACCCTCATTTTGTTTTTAAAATTATGTATTCCAGGTCGAGGAACTTTTAATGGCAAAGGAAAGGATAAAGTGTAGTATACGGTTGATAGCTGATGGAGATTAGGAAGTGCTTATGTTTTGTTTGTATGGATAGTACTATGAAATGTATTGTATAGTTTTGGGACTAAGGGACCGTATGTGATATATTATATATCTTTTGTTATGAAATGATGTTATGTATAAAATGTTACATGATGTATGTTTGGGACGGGACGTTACAGATGGTATCAGAGCACTAGTTTAAGGGATTTAGGTATTTGGATCCATACCTAGACTTAAACTGCATGTGAAGTAGGATGTCCCTAATAATTTTAGAACCTTTGGGATGTTAAATATAAAAAGGTAGAAGGAACATCATGTAAGGTAATTTGAAATTTACATCTGGCCAGTGTAATTATGAACTTACAGGTACATGTTTGAACTATACCTTATTATATGGGGTATGTGCTTATGTGTATATTAACCTTGTTGAAATCAACAGAATGGCGAGTGGTTCTGGAAATATGGATAGAGATGAAGAAGGAAACCCAATCAGGCCAAATCCAAGAACTAGAAATATCCAGGAAATGATGACCGGAATAGGAGGGAGAGGTGCAGGACGAGGTCGAGGTGAAACTGGAGGTAGGAGTCATCCCCACGTCACGAAATTTGTTACTAGAAATGATTTGATGGCCGAAATGGAAAGGTTACAGACTAATATACAAGCTATGTTCGACCGTACTCGTCACACTAAAACTGTAATACCATATCCTATTTTGGAAGAAGAGACGCCTGTTACACCTACTATTATATCGGTGCCTAAGAAGTGTGATTACAAGATGTTTTTAAGCTGCAAACCTCGAACCTACTCAGGGGAAAGAGATTCGGTAAAGGCTATGAGGTGGCTGAAAGAGATAGAAGCTATCTTCAAAACCAGCAAATGTGCCGAAGAAGATAGAGTGTTATATGGGACTGCGATGCTGAAGGCTGATGCGTTATACTGGTGGGAAGCTCTTATTACTTCTAAAGGACCGGGCGTGTATTCTACTTTTTTCTGGGAAGAATTTGCAAGTGCTTTTAAAAGGCAGTTTTGTTCTCAAGCTGCCGTAAGACAATTGGAAGAAGAGTTCATGAATCTGCAACAGGGAAAGCTATCAGTTCGGGATTATACTGCACGTTTTCTGGAGAAGTCCCGCTTTGCCGAATATTATGTTGCTACTGAAGCACTCAAAATGGAAAGATTCATCTTTGGGTTAAATTCGGAAATCAGAGGACTAGTAATTGCAAATGGAACCGATACTTTCTCAGCAGCAGTGGATGCTGCAGAAAATGTAGAAAGAGATAAAGGGAGGGATACTGGTGATAAAAGTATGGGAAAGAGGAAATGGGAAGGACCGCATTATGATCCAAAGAAGTCCAAATCTCCGAGATTTGATAGTCGTCCACCTTTCAGACCAGCTGAAAGACCATGTCCAAAATGCAACCGTATTCATCAGGGAAATTGTTATGTTGATTCCCGAATTTGTTACAAGTGTGGAAAGACAGGTCACATCACTAAAGATTGTCGGGTAACTCGATTCTGTTTCTCTTGCAACTCCCCTGATCATATTCAGTCTGAGTGTCCGTAGTGGAAAGCACAACAGGGTAGTATGACAGTGAGACCAACGGGTGTTAGGCCTGGAGGGATACAAAGGCCTGAAGTACCGAAAGCAAGGGGTTGTGCCTTCCAAATGACAGCACAAGAAGCTGAAGAAACTCCTGATGTGGTTACATGTACATTTCTAATAAACTCTACACGTGCTAAAGTGTTATTTGACTCCGGTGCAAACCGATCATTTGTGTCTCCTTCTTTCGCTGCTTTTATGCATTTAAAGCCTAAAATGTTAGATCATGCGTGAATGGTAGATATTGCAAATGATAATCAAGTACCGGTTAAAGAGGTATTTGATAGTTGTGTTATAGATATAGATGGGTGTGGAGTACCTATTCAGTTATTTCCTATAGCTTTGATCGAGTTTGATGTGGTAGTGGGAATGGATTGGTTAGCCGAGAATCAGGCTAGTATAGTTTGTGATAAGAAGTTGATTAATGTTGTTTTACCTGAGAGGGGACCGGTAGTGATTTATGGTGATCGTAGAAATCATCAGTCTTGCCTTATCTTTATGATGAAAGCTCGTAAGTGTGTTAATAAAGGCTGCTCGAGTTATTTACCTTATGTGATAGATACTAAGCTAGAACATAATAAGCTGAAAGATAATTTTGTTGTTCGTGAATTTCCGGAAGTTTTCCTAGAAGATTTGACTAGTCTTCCGCCCGATAGACAAGTAGAGTTTAGTATAGATATGATTCCTGGAGCAGCTCATGTTGCCCGTACACCGTATCGTCTGGCACCTCCAGAAATGAAAGAAATGATGACGCAACTGCAAGATCTTTCTGATAAGGGCTTCATCAGACCCAGTACTTCACAGTGGGGTGCACTAGTCCTGTTTGTGAAGAAGAAAGACGGGTCGATGAGGATGTGCATTGATTATCGGGAACTGAATAAGCGTACAATCAAGAACAAATATCCGCTTCCCATAATTGATGACCTCTTTGACCAATTAGTTGGAGCTTGTTATTTCTCCAAGATTGATCTAAGATCTGGTTATCATCAGTTGAAAGTTAAAGAGGAAGATGTTCTGAAAACTGCTTTCCGTACAAGGTATGGTCACTACGAATTCTTAGTGATGCCCTTCGGTCTGACTAACCCCCCAGCTGCTTTTATGGATTTAATGAATCGGGTATGTAAGCCATATCTCAATAAATTTGTTATTGTATTTATCGATGATATCCTTATCTATTCCCGATCCAAAGAAGAGCATGCACAACATCTTCGTTTGATTCTTGAATTGTTGAAAAAGGAACAGTTATATGCCAAATTCTCTAAATGTGAATTCTGGCTACGGGAAGTTCAATTTCTTGGGAATGTAGTTTCAGAAAAAGGCATTCAAGTTGATCCGATGAAAGTAGAGACAATTGAAAAGTGGGAACCGCCGAGAACGCCAACAGAAGTACGAAGTTTTCTGGGTTTAGCCGGCTACTATCGAAAGTTTATACAAGATTTCTCACGCATCGCTACGCCTCTGACCAAGCTGACTCGAAAGAATATAAAATTTGAATGGAAAGAAGAGCAAGATAAAGCATTCAGAATTCTGAAAGAAAGACTTTGTAGCGCACCGATTCTGTCATTCCGATGATTTTGTTGTTTACAGTGATGCCTCCAAACTGGGATTGGGATATGTATTAATGCAGCGTGGAAAAGTTATTGCTTATGCTTCTAGACAACTGAAGGATCATGAAAGACAATATCCTACGCACGACATGGAACTTCCTGTAGTTGTGTTCGCGCTAAAGATTTGGAGACATTATCTACACGGTTCTAAATGTCAAATTTATACCGATCACAAGAGTCTCCAACATCTTTTCAATCAGCGAGAATTGAATATGAGACAAAGAAGATAGTTAGAATTGGTGAATGATTACGACTGCGAAATTCTCTATCATCCGGGGAAGGCGAATGTAGTAGCTGATGCACTGAGTCGTCAGGAGAGGAGCAGAACAATAAAACCATTGCACTACGAGCTGAACTTCTACCTAACATCTTTGACGAATTGAATAAGTGTCAAGTAGAAGCCTTTCAAGAAGAACACTTGAAACCAGAACGGTTAGTGGGTATATCAGCATCACTCGTAAAAGATGATCGTGGGTTATTGTGTCTGGAAAATAGAATATAGGTGCCTCGTTTGGGTAATTTACGTGATCGGGTTCTACAAGAAGCTCATCAATCTCGTTTCTCTATTCATCCGGGCACGAATAAGATGTATAAGGATCTACGACAATTTTACTGGTGGCCGGGAATGAAGAGAAGTATTGCCCAGCATGTGGAAGGTTGTTCTACTTGTAAGAAAGTAAAGATTGAACATCAAAAGCCTTTTGGTCAGTTGCAACGTTTAGAAATACCTATGTGGAAATGGGACCAGATTACTACAAATTTCATTATGAAGTTACCAAAGACTGCAAAAGGATTTGATGCCATTTGGGTGATCGTCGACAGGTTATCAAAGTCTGCTCACTTCCTGCCAATAAAAGAAACCTATTCGTTAGAAAGACTAGCCAAATTGTACATCGACGAAATAGTAACTCGACATGGAGTTCCAGTATCGATTATTTCTGATCGTGATAGTCGTTTTACTTCAAGGTTCTGGAGAAGTTTTCAGAAAGAAATGGGGACGCAAATAAAGCTAAGTACAGCATACCATCCTCAAACGGACGGTCAGAGTGAACGAACAATTCAGACGTTAGAAGATATGTTACGAGCCTGTATTGTTGATTTTGGGGGATCGTGGGATAAGCACCTACCGTTGATTGAATTTGCTTACAATAACAGTTATCACTCCAGCATACAAGCGGCATCGTTTGAAGTTATGTATGGTAGAAAATGCCGAATGCCTCTGTGTTGGAACGAAGTGGGAGAGAAACAATTAGCAGGGCCAGACATAGTTCAGTTAACTGCGGATAAGATTACTCAAATTCGTGAACGATTGAAAGTGGCTCAAGATAGACAGAAAAGCTACGCTGATCGACACCGAAAACCATTAGAATTCCAAGTTGGAGATTTTGTAATGTTAAAAGTCTCGCCTTGGAAAGGAGTCATTCGATTTGGGAAACAAGGTAAACTTAGTCCAAGGTACATCAGACCGTTTGCAATTACAGAAAGAATCGGTGAAGTAGCTTACAGGTTAGAACTTCCACCGGAGTTAAGCGGTGTCCATAACGTTTTCCATGTTTCGAATTTACGAAAGTGTTTGGTCACGCCAGATCAGGTAGTTTCTCTACTAGATATACAGATTGATGAAAAGCTTAACTTTGTGGAGGAACCTGAAGCCATAATTGACCGTAAAGTTAAAGTTTTACGGAATGGTAAGGAGATCAAGCAAGTAAAAGTGCAGTGGCGACATCATAAAGGTCAGGATGCTACTTGGGAATCAGAATCAGAATCAGAAATGAGAACTAAGTACCCATACCTTTTCGCCTAACCGAATTCCGGGACGGAATTCTTTTAAGGGGGAGATGTTGTAATAACCAGGTACGTTGTTGGTTTATTTAATTTTATTATTTTTAGTTTAAGGTAGGTTTGGATTAGTTTTATAAGTTTAAGTTTCATTAATAGTTTTATGGAGTTAGAAGTTAAGGGGTAAACTTTAATTTAAATTTAGAAGTTGAGGGTATGTTTTGCCATTTGATAGAAGTTTGGGGTTTGTTTGGTGAGTGTGATTAAATTAATCACTCCACCGCCCCATGTTAGTGCATAAAATGTATTCAAGATTTATTGTGTATTTGTATAAATGTAAAGAGTCAAATGTAATTGTAAAATGTCAAAGTAAGGGTGTTGGGAGTCAAAGTCAAAGTAACTAATGTGGAAAGTCAAGGAGTATATAATGTGTGTGTAATAGGGTTGTCATTGTAGAAGTCATTTATACGTGAGTAATTGAGAAATAGAGGGATGACTTTCTAGAGAGAGAAGTTAGAGAGAGAAAGAGGATCTAAACTCCAATCTTGTATCTTTCTCATCTAAATGAAGAATCTCTTGTGTTCTTGCATTGTTACTTGATTAGACCTGGGATCACAAGTGGTATCAGAGCCTAATCAGATCAGATTATGCACAAATTGAAGAAATTTTTGTCAATTTTTGAAGAAATTGAAAAGTTTTGAGTTTTTGAGACTTTTCTTGAAAAATCTTCAAAAATTCGGAATTCGTGTGTGTTTCAAAATGATTTCAGTTCACAAATTGTTATCATTTGTTGTTTGAAACCATATTAAATCCAAAATTTTGATTTTCAAACAACAAAATTGATTCTAATTTTTTTTAAATGAACAGTAACTTGTTCATCGTGGTTTTCTTATACTTGAGGTTTGCATTTAACATTTTGTTGTGATTTTGGTTTGTCAAATTTAAAAGTGGTTGATTCTTCTGGATTACACAGATCACTGTTGTTTTAAAACATATTTCAGATTTCAGATTTGAAAAACATCATAAATCCAGTGAGTTTGTGTTCTTGCAGGTCGACATAAAACTTCATCGAAGCCACTCACGAACATGTGAATTAATCTCAGTTTTGGTTGCATTTTGCTCGATCTAATCATCACAGATCTGTTTGTTTTTATTTTTCGATCAGATTGCATTTTAAAGGATTTAAAATCATTGAGATTTTGGTGAGTTTAAGTTGTTGAAAAATAGTCGCCGGAAAATCGCGAACTCGCCGGATTCTGGGTTTGTGTCGCCGGAAAACTCATAATTGTCGTACGTTCATAGTTGTCGTACACCACTTGTCCGACTTGTTCATAACTGTCGGACGTTTCTTGCATTCATAACTCTCGTACAAGACTAACTCATAACTGTCGTACACCATTATCACTCATAACTGTCGGACAACTCCTAGTCGTACAGATCTGTTAGTCGGACAACTCCTAGTCGTACAGATCTGTTAGTCGGACAAACCTTCGCAGGAAAAACGTTCTTGCTTGTCGGACGTTCTTGCATGATCAATACATCCTTACTACATTCGATTCGTTTTTGTATTATGAGCACAACGAAACAAAAATCGTTGAATTTGGTTGAGTTTTGAAAAAGAAAAACGAAGTTGAAAGAATCAGTTCGTCGATTTTGTTTTTAAGGTGATGAATGAACAATGTTTAACAGTGTTTCCGTTAAGTGTGTTAGTTTTATTACAATTTTGGTCCTTTTGTTGGTTGAGTCGTTAGCTACGTTAAGTATATAGATAGTTTTAGAAATTAACATGTTTGGTCCCTGCAGTATAGACTTTAGGTTAGTTTCAATTTTAGTCCATGTAGTTTAAGTTTTAGATTTTTTACACTTTTAGTCCCTAGACTTGTAATTTTTAGATTTTATTTTTTTTAGAATTTTACATTGTTAGTCCTTTGAGTCTTAATTTTTAGATTTTTGTCATTTTTAGACTTTGTCTTTTATAAGTCTTGGTATTTTACACTTTTAGTCCTTATTTTTCGTTTTAGTTTCATATTTTGTCAACTTTTACAATCTTTAGCTCATAACTGATATATTTTTTCTTAATTTTGCAGGTTTACCGATTTAAAGTCCAGTATTCCGCATTAATTTTTCGGAATTAATTTTTGAACAACAAATTTTATAATTTGTTATTCAAAATTTTAATTTTGAAATTTTTTCTGACTTTAATCGATTTTTCTCTGATTATCGTGTGTGCATAATTCTACTTCTCACGAAGTATCTGACAACGATCATTTTTAATCTTTTCAGGTAACAATGGATGAGTTTTATATGGAAGAATATTTTGATCCACCGAAGGCGAGACTAAGTGCTACATTGCAAGTAGAAAAAGAAGAAAACAAAAATCTAAGTCAAACTATTCTTGATAAATCTTTTATAGATCACCAAGAAAAGGTTGATGAGGATAAGAACTCTTCTAATTCTCAAATATCTGAGCTTAAACAGAAAATCAAGGAATTGGAAGAAAAGCATAATGAGAGCGAACTTTCTTTGACAAGTCTTTCAGACCAAAATACAGAATTTTTAAATAAAATCAAAGATTTGGAAAAGAAGTTATATTTGAGAGGTCAAACTGACCAAACAATTTTCATGAATAAACCAAGACTTGTAAACAATGTCAACAAGTATTGGGGACTTGGTTACGAAAACCCAAAGCATTTAGCCAAAGCCAGCTGTGCATTGCCAACTATGTATAATTTCGAATGCTTAAGATATGCATGATATTGGCCCGAATTTGAAATTCCTTGGACTGGTGAAAAGGAAACACAAGAAGAGGAAAATAGAAAAAGATTTTTAACAACTCACATACAACTTCCATTTTGCTATACTCGTGAAACGGAGAAAATTCTCAAAAATCTGAATAAACCACTTCCAGATAACTATTTTTACATTTGTGCTACAAAGCCAGTCAACAACCAAGTCTTTGAAACTAAGAAATATGTTTCTATATTGGTTCTAGAAGGGAAAATTGTTAAACTTGAGATCTCCCTTGCAGAACAAAGGATCAAATTTGAATATGAAAATGATCTCCTTTCAACTGTTTATTCAAATAGTTTTAAGGAAATATCTTCTAATTTCAAAGATGAGGTGAAAAAGGAGACTGTTAAAATTGAACATGCTTTGATCAAAAAGTTTTCTGTTTCATCAAAATCCATTTTTGATGCTAAACAAAAGATTGATCACAAATGTCTCCAACTTTCAAAGAAAGTGGAAGATCTTGAAAGTATTCTTCTCTCCGAGCATACACAATTTGAGAATGAAAAGGTCAATTTCATGAATGAAACAAATTGTTTCGAGGAAAAGATTTGTGAACTCTCTCAAAAGATTATGATATTAGAAACTGATTTGGAAAAGGAAATAAATTCTTCCAATGATAGAAAAAAAATATCTGATATTGAGAAAGTTTTAAATCTTGAACGCGAACAATTTGAAAACGAGAAAGTTGTATTTGAAATTGAAAAACATTCATATGAAGAGAAGTTGACTATTTTGTTAAAGACAAAAACTGATTTAGAGATTGTTTTGGAAAATGAAAGAAATGAATTTGCTTTGAAAAACTGGTTCAATCTTGAGGAAAGCAACTTTCTTAAAGAACAGAATTGTGAACTTTCTCAAAAAGTGATGACATTGGAAAAATATTTGAAAGAAGGAAAAACTAATACAATGTCTGATTTTGAAAACACTTTCAATTTTGAAAGAGCACAGTTTGAATTTGAGAAAGTCAGTTTCGAAAGTGAAAAACAATCTGATGAAAAAAAGGATAATTGAGCTTTCTCAAGATGTGACTGAGTTAGAAAAGGAATTGGCAAAAGAACGAAGAGAAAATGCTTTTAAAAGATGGAATACACCTGAGTCTACTAAGGATTTTGAAGTTCACAATGTCGATTCTGATTCTGATTGTGATTATGTGCCTAATGATCAAGTTTTCGAAACCAAGTCAAAGCCAAAAGATAATGATAAAGGAAAAGCTTGTTTGTTTGATTTCTCAAGGAAGCTTCAGGACCATACAGATTTTATCATCACTGAAGAAAAACCTTCAAGTACTTTTTGTAAAGGTGAGTGTTCAAACACAAAGACACCACATTTAGAGAAAAGAAAGAAGGGTAACAAGTCAAAGACAACTCCTGTTCAAAGTTCTAGAGGTTCTAATTCTAAATCTTCTGTTGGTTCAAATACACCTATCTACAAGCCTGTAAAGATGGAATGGAGAGTTAAAGGTACAACACCTTCAAAGAATGATGTACCAAAATCATCTGCTTCCACATCAAATGCCAAGAAGAACAATGCTCCAAAAGGTAAATCTTCTACTAAACCTAATCCTATTCATTCTGCAAATCATCTGATTAGGCTGGCACATAAGAAAATTTGTTGTTCTTACTGTGGATCAAATGATTTTGTGCATAAAGATTTTACTTCTTATTGGTACGGTACTTACATTATTCCTTCAAAGAAATCTACACCTAACACACTAGGACCCAAGAACCATTGGGTACCAAAATCTACTTAATCTGTTTTGTAGGTTCATCATGTGTTGTGCTGAATGTTACATATATATCACACACATGACTGAAAACAGAAGAGAAGCGGTGCAAATTTTTGAAGAGTATATGTACCATTAAGGGAGAGCAAAGAATGTTTGGTTTCTAAACACATCAGTTTAGAACCCGGACTTCAAAGAAACGATGGTTTCTAAACACCTCAGTTTAGAACCCGAGCATAAAAGAGACAATGGTTTCTAAACACATCAGTTTAGAACCCGGACTTCAAAGAAACTATGGCTTCTAAACAAATCAGTTTAGGACCCGCACTTCAATGAGTTTGACTTCTAAACACATTAGTTTAGAACTCGTACTTATTTATTTTAGACTTTGAATGCTATACATACTAATTTTGTTTCACTAAGATCTTTTGCAGTTTTTGAGGGGGAGCTTATCTGATTTTTAATCAGTCTATCAGAATTTGAGGGGGAGCTTAAACATTTAACTGTACGTATCTTCTGAACTTAATCTGAGATTGTTTGAAAGAAGAACGACTTTCAAGCATGGAAAACGTGTTCTTAAATGTTCAAACCACTTCTCTAATTCAAACAGATTTTATAATTCTAGAAGTGCGATTTTAAATGTTTTTCATATATATACATATATATCTCAGATTCTCGTTACATCATTTCTGACCGTGTGTTTCCAAAGATTAATACTTGCGTATTATCTTTTCTATACTTTCAAGTATTCATACACACCGGTTCAGCTTCTTATTGACTTTGTTATTACCATGTCTCAAAACGAAACATTTTTTCGATGGTAATACTCTCGTTTGATTTCAAATTTTCTTGAGCATCATATTCTTTCAGCATAAGAACTTAAGCGCTTCATTCAAAGATTGTTTATATTTGTTCATATAAACAAAATATCCAATTCTTTGACACCCTAAACCTTACATGATTATTCTTCATGATTATCATTCATATTTTGATCTGATTGATACATTGTCAGATTCTCAAACAAGTCTTTCGAATTCATTTCATTCTTTCAATATTCTTGTTTTGAGAAATCTTCAAAGATCAAATGCTCATATCTTCATGATATTATTGAGGAGCATACATTCTGATGGCAATGTTATCAAATGTCGATATTCATATGTGTTAGACAACCTAGGGGGGGTAAGGTTGTATTTAAATATTTTACTTTCAAAAATCCTTTTATAAAAATATCTTAATAATGTAAATACAACAGAGTATATGAAAACACAACAGATACGTATAAATACAGGATAGTATAAATATAGTAAATAAAGCAGAGTATAAATGCAATGAATATACAATAATTATATAAACAGATATAATTAAATGCACAGCGGAAATATAAAGAGATAAGGGATAGAGATACTTGACACGGAGATTTAGTGATTTACCACAACTTGGTAAATCACTAGCCGAGACACTTCCCGACACGATCCAATAAACGTATTCTTTACGGTAGAATACAAACCAAATACAAAGGAAAGCAATAGGCTCTCAAGCTCTAGCTTATTGAGATATACAGGATCACACACCCGTTATTCAAACACTTACAAGAGGAGTATAACTCACAATGGAAATCACTCTTGTATAATATTTATCACTTGGATATTTTATAAAAACGTTTTATAAAATAAATATGTAGTGATAATATGTAGTATGGAATATTAGTTGGGAGAGATCAGATGAGGAGATGGCTGTTGGTTTGTATCTGTATTTTATTTCTTCTCCACCATCGCATGCATTATATAGCAGCTCTTCCAACGGATACATGCATCCGCGGTATACCGCCAAAAGCACGCGGTATACCGTGCAGTAATAAAGTACGTGTCAGAAGAGAAAGGTCAACCCTGCAAAAACAAACGTAAACTGTACCCGCGGTATACCGGGCATTCTTCGCGGTATACCTGCGTCAGAATATGTACCCGCGGTATACCGGGCATTCTTCGCGGTATACCTGCGTCAGAATAGGCAGCTTCCAGGACGCAACCAATCTTTCTCAATAAACCATATTTAATTAAAATCATTTATTGGGTTTTTAGAAATATCCAAGTGGTATATTATTTTAGGGTGTTTATCATTATAAATTATAAACACTAATGACAACGTAAATCTTCCGTCTTGAACTCTTCAGATAAAATCTTCGTGTTCTTCAAGAACTGTACACTTGGATTGGATTGTTAGATAAACAATAATACGGTGTGTTTGTAATCATCAAAATAAATATATATAAATATATAGAGATGTGGTACACTTGCACCAACAATCTCCCCCTTTTTGATGATGACAAACACAACCGCTAAGCATGAGCATATGCGGTTTCTCTCCCCCGTTTGTCGAAACAAAAAGGGTCAAGAAAGACGGTATGCTTCCCCTCGAGAGATGCTCCCCCTCAAAATATGCATATAATTGACATGAAACAAAATAACCAAAAAGAAACACTTGCACCAAAAAAGGATCTTAAGGCTTCGATTTTTCGGTTAATTTTATGTGAGCAAAAAAATTACCACGTATTATGTCAAAAATCCTTTTATAAAAATATCTTAATAATGTAAATACAACAGAGTATATGAAAACACAACAGATACGTATAAATACATGATAGTATAAATATAGTAAATAAAGCAGAGTATAAATGCAATGAATATACAATAATTATATAAACAGATATAATTAAATGCACAGCGGAAATATAAAGAGATAAGGGATAGAGATACTTGACACGGAGATTTAGTGATTTACCACAACTTGGTAAATCACTAGCCGAGACACTTCCCGACACGATCCAATAAACGTATTCTTTACGGTAGAATACAAACCAAATACAAAGGAAAGCAATAGGCTCTCAAGCTCTAGCTTATTGAGATATACAGGATCACACACCCGTTATTCAAACACTTACAAGAGGAGTATAACTCACAATGGAAATCACTCTTGTATAATATTTATCACTTGGATATTTTATAAAAACGTTTTATAAAATAAATATGTAGTGATAATATGTAGTATGGAATATTAGTTGGGAGAGATCAGATGAGGAGATGGCTGTTGGTTTGTATCTGTATTTTATTTCTTCTCCACCATCGCATGCATTATATAGCAGCTCTTCCAACGGATACATGCATCCGCGGTATACCGCCAAAAGCACGCGGTATACCGTGCAGTAATAAAGTACGTGTCAGAAGAGAAAGGTCAACCCTGCAAAAACAAACGTAAACTGTACCCGCGGTATACCGGGCATTCTTCGCGGTATACCTGCGTCAGAATATGTACCCGCGGTATACCGGGCATTCTTCGCGGTATACCTGCGTCAGAATAGGCAGCTTCCAGGACGCAACCAATCTTTCTCAATAAACCATATTTAATTAAAATCATTTATTGGGTTTTTAGAAATATCCAAGTGGTATATTATTTTAGGGTGTTTATCATTATAAATTATAAACACTAATGACAACGTAAATCTTCCGTCTTGAACTCTTCAGATAAAATCTTCGTGTTCTTCAAGAACTGTACACTTGGATTGGATTGTTAGATAAACAATAATACGGTGTGTTTGTAATCATCAAAATAAATATATATAAATATATAGAGATGTGGTACACTTGCACCAACAATCTCCCCCTTTTTGATGATGACAAACACAACCGCTAAGCATGAGCATATGCGGTTTCTCTCCCCCGTTTGTCGAAACAAAAAGGGTCAAGAAAGACGGTATGCTTCCCCTCGAGAGATGCTCCCCCTCAAAATATGCATATAATTGACATGAAACAAAATAACCAAAAATAAACACTTGCACCAAAAAAAGGATCTTAAGGCTTCGATTTTTCGGTTAATTTATGTGAGCAAAAAAATTACCACGTATTATGTCAAAAATCCTTTTATAAAAATATCTTAATAATGTAAATACAACAGAGTATATGAAAACACAACAGATACGTATAAATACAGGATAGTATAAATATAGTAAATAAAGCAGAGTATAAATGCAATGAATATACAATAATTATATAAACAGATATAATTAAATGCACAGCGGAAATATAAAGAGATAAGGGATAGAGATACTTGACACGGAGATTTAGTGATTTACCACAACTTGGTAAATCACTAGCCGAGACACTTCCCGACACGATCCAATAAACGTATTCTTTACGGTAGAATACAAACCAAATACAAAGGAAAGCAATAGGCTCTCAAGCTCTAGCTTATTGAGATATACAGGATCACACACCCGTTATTCAAACACTTACAAGAGGAGTATAACTCACAATGGAAATCACTCTTGTATAATATTTATCACTTGGATATTTTATAAAAACGTTTTATAAAATAAATATGTAGTGATAATATGTAGTATGGAATATTAGTTGGGAGAGATCAGATGAGGAGATGGCTGTTGGTTTGTATCTGTATTTTTTCTGTTTCTTCTCCACCATCGCATGCATTATATAGAACCTCTTCCAACGGATATATGCATCCGCGGTATACCGCCAAAAGCACGCGGTATACCGTGCAGTAATAAAGTACGTGTCAGAAGAGAAAGGTCAACCCTGCAAAAACAAACGTAAACTGTACCCGCGGTATACCGGGCATTCTTCGCGGTATACCTGCGTCAGAATATGTACCCGCGGTATACCGGGCATTCTTCGCGGTATACCTGCGTCAGAATAGGCAGCTTCCAGGACGCAACCAATCTTTCTCAATAAACCATATTTAATTAAAATCATTTATTTGGTTTTTAGAAATATCCAAGTGGTATATTATTTTAGGGTGTTTATCATTATAAATTATAAACACTAATGACAACGTAAATCTTCCGTCTTGAACTCTTCAGATAAAATCTTCGTGTTCTTCAAGAACTGTACACTTGGATTGGATTGTTAGATAAACAATAATACGGTGTGTTTGTAATCATCAAAATAAATATATATAAATATATAGAGATGTGGTACACTTGCACCAACAATCTCCCCCTTTTTGATGATGACAAACACAACCGCTAAGCATGAGCATATGCGGTTTCTCTCCCCCGTTTGTCGAAACAAAAAGGGTCAAGAAAGACGGTATGCTTCCCCTCGAGAGATGCTCCCCCTCAAAATATGCATATATTTGAGAGAGCATAATCTCATGGTTACAAGATAAAAAGCTCCCCCTCAAATTAATAACAAATTATAAAATTTGAGGGACAATAAAATATGCATAAAAAAGCATATAATAGACATAAAACAAAATAACCAAAAAGAAACACTTGCACCAAAAAAAAGGATCTTAAGGCTTCGATTTTTCGGTTAATTTTATGTGAGAAAAAATTACCACGTATTATGACCTCGTCAGGGAACACGTATTATATCCTCGTCAGGAAACACGTATTGTATCCTCGCCAGGAAACACGTATTGTATCCTCGCCAGGAAACACGTATTATATCCTCGTCAGGAAACACGTATTATATCCTCGTCAGGAAACACCTACAAAAGGCAAAGAAAATATTTCGTGGTACCCTTTTCTTATGGGTCCTTTTAACAGTTAGTATAAAACATAAACTGCAAATAAAAAAATTAAAATATGTTGTCGACATAAAATAAAACATGACAACATACAATCCACAAAATTTGTTTAAAACCACAAACGCATCCCACCGGGATTGTCAACATTAAACATTCCTTTCGGAATCCATTTTCTAACCATTCTAATTTTGCGATTGTATTTATCATACACATAAAATGAAGCATTTATATTCGCATTAGGTCTAGAAAAATTACTATTATACATACGAGCATACGGTTTCCTCGTATTATAATTTACATTATGCATTTTAGGTACATACGGAGGTTTTTGCATATACGGCTTTCGTGTATTAAACTTAGGTGGTTCATAACATCTTTTAATAGGCATGCAATTACATTTTTCAACACATGTATTTGAACCTATACCTTTTCTACAATTTATGCGATTAGACATATTTAGCATTTTTAACACTTTATCATTGCTATTTTGAAATGCTTTAGCTAACATATTATCTTTTTCATATAAATCGCATTTAGCTTTTAAACAAGCATTATCATTTATGAGAATATCACATTTTGCACATATGTCATTTTCTTCTATTCTTTTATCTAAACATGCAAGTTTCTCATTTAAAACATCACATGATTTGCAAACAATATTTTCGCATGCTTTCTTTTCTAAAGTGATAACTTTATCATTTAACTCATTTTTGATTTTATTATCACATGCAATGGTTTGTTTACAATTATTCAACTCATTTTGACATAATAATAATTCTTCTTTTAATTTAGCATTCTCATTTTTATAACTATTTACGAGAACAATCAATTTTTGAAAAGAGACATTTAACATATCAATATCATCATCGTTATCACTACAACTAGAATAACTTGAGTATGAAGTACATACCTCTTTCTCGCAGTCGACGATGAGACAAGTTTCTTCATTTCTTTGATCTCGGGTTTCGTCTCTCTTTTCTTTTGAGTTTTCACCATAGGTGATGTTCAAGTTCTCCCAAATATCACGAGCAGTTTCAAAGAGATAAACACGCTCAATATCATCGTTAGTAAGAACCGAAAAGAGAAAATTTTTGGCTTCATAATTTAAACAACAATTATCCTTATCTTCGTCGGACCATTCCGAGCTAGGTTTTTCAACAACTTTGTTGTTTTGAAATTTTGTGGGTTTGAAATCTCCTTTAATAATAATATCCCAAATATTTTGATTTATCCCACGAACATAACGTTCAAAAGAATTTGCCCAAAGATCAAAATTTTCGAAATCAATAAGAAGAGATTTAGAAAACCAAGCATTTTGTTGAGCCATTAAATAAAAGATATAACTTTAAAAATTTAAACAGATAATTTTTGAAAGCCCCGCTCTGATACCAATTGTTAGACAACCTAGGGGGGGTAAGGTTGTATTTAAATATTTTACTTTCAAAAATCCTTTTATAAAAATATCTTAATAATGTAAATACAACAGAGTATATGAAAACACAACAGATACGTATAAATACAGGATAGTATAAATATAGTAAATAAAGCAGAGTATAAATGCAATGAATATACAATAATTATATAAACAGATATAATTAAATGCACAGCGGAAATATAAAGAGATAAGGGATAGAGATACTTGACACGGAGATTTAGTGATTTACCACAACTTGGTAAATCACTAGCCGAGACACTTCCCGACACGATCCAATAAACGTATTCTTTACGGTAGAATACAAACCAAATACAAAGGAAAGCAATAGGCTCTCAAGCTCTAGCTTATTGAGATATACAGGATCACACACCCGTTATTCAAACACTTACAAGAGGAGTATAACTCACAATGGAAATCACTCTTGTATAATATTTATCACTTGGATATTTTATAAAAACGTTTTATAAAATAAATATGTAGTGATAATATGTAGTATGGAATATTAGTTGGGAGAGATCAGATGAGGAGATGGCTGTTGGTTTGTATCTGTATTTTATTTCTTCTCCACCATCGCATGCATTATATAGCAGCTCTTCCAACGGATACATGCATCCGCGGTATACCGCCAAAAGCACGCGGTATACCGTGCAGTAATAAAGTACGTGTCAGAAGAGAAAGGTCAACCCTGCAAAAACAAACGTAAACTGTACCCGCGGTATACCGGGCATTCTTCGCGGTATACCTGCGTCAGAATATGTACCCGCGGTATACCGGGCATTCTTCGCGGTATACCTGCGTCAGAATAGGCAGCTTCCAGGACGCAACCAATCTTTCTCAATAAACCATATTTAATTAAAATCATTTATTGGGTTTTTAGAAATATCCAAGTGGTATATTATTTTAGGGTGTTTATCATTATAAATTATAAACACTAATGACAACGTAAATCTTCCGTCTTGAACTCTTCAGATAAAATCTTCGTGTTCTTCAAGAACTGTACACTTGGATTGGATTGTTAGATAAATAATAATACGGTGTGTTTGTAATCATCAAAATAAATATATATAAATATATAGAGATGTGGTACACTTGCACCAACAATCTCCCCCTTTTTGATGATGACAAACACAACCGCTAAGCATGAGCATATGCGGTTTCTCTCCCCCGTTTGTCGAAACAAAAAGGGTCAAGAAAGACGGTATGCTTCCCCTCGAGAGATGCTCCCCCTCAAAATATGCATATAATTGACATGAAACAAAATAACCAAAAAGAAACACTTGCACCAAAAAAGGATCTTAAGGCTTCGATTTTTCGGTTAATTTTATGTGAGCAAAAAAATTACCACGTATTATGTCAAAAATCCTTTTATAAAAATATCTTAATAATGTAAATACAACAGAGTATATGAAAACACAACAGATACGTATAAATACATGATAGTATAAATATAGTAAATAAAGCAGAGTATAAATGCAATGAATATACAATAATTATATAAACAGATATAATTAAATGCACAGCGGAAATATAAAGAGATAAGGGATAGAGATACTTGACACGGAGATTTAGTGATTTACCACAACTTGGTAAATCACTAGCCGAGACACTTCCCGACACGATCCAATAAACGTATTCTTTACGGTAGAATACAAACCAAATACAAAGGAAAGCAATAGGCTCTCAAGCTCTAGCTTATTGAGATATACAGGATCACACACCCGTTATTCAAACACTTACAAGAGGAGTATAACTCACAATGGAAATCACTCTTGTATAATATTTATCACTTGGATATTTTATAAAAACGTTTTATAAAATAAATATGTAGTGATAATATGTAGTATGGAATATTAGTTGGGAGAGATCAGATGAGGAGATGGCTGTTGGTTTGTATCTGTATTTTATTTCTTCTCCACCATCGCATGCATTATATAGCAGCTCTTCCAACGGATACATGCATCCGCGGTATACCGCCAAAAGCACGCGGTATACCGTGCAGTAATAAAGTACGTGTCAGAAGAGAAAGGTCAACCCTGCAAAAACAAACGTAAACTGTACCCGCGGTATACCGGGCATTCTTCGCGGTATACCTGCGTCAGAATATGTACCCGCGGTATACCGGGCATTCTTCGCGGTATACCTGCGTCAGAATATGTACCCGCGGTATACCGGGCATTCTTCGCGGTATACCTGCGTCAGAATAGGCAGCTTCCAGGACGCAACCAATCTTTCTCAATAAACCATATTTAATTAAAATCATTTATTGGGTTTTTAGAAATATCCAAGTGGTATATTATTTTAGGGTGTTTATCATTATAAATTATAAACACTAATGACAAAGGAATGTTTCAATTTTCTTGGGGACGCAGCATATCATCTATCTGATCTTCACTCGGAAGGTCTAGATGTTGAAAAAGAAGGAAGTTTGCCCCACCTTCGCTCTTCATTCATGCACATTGAGTCCGTGGAAAACTTGTTGCTGTCTCAACAGTTTACACACTTTGAGCCTAATTTTCAAGCATAAGTTGCTTCAATCATTTCTACACAAGCACGTACACACAAGGAATATGTTTTCTTGTCATAACGTTCATAGAATTTCCTTTGTGGTTTTTCGATGATTGAATGGAAGCCCTGGAGGAGTGAACATCAAAAGGCTCATTTCCAAAGTGCATTCGTTGTACTAAGTGGCTCCGTGCAACTTACAGGCATTTTAACTGATTCATCCGTTGTTTCAGGGTTACCACTTTCATTTTGTCTGAATTTGAAAAGATTCGGATAAATATTTTTGGAATTGATGGATAAACAAATCAAAAGGAGGAGATTGTTAATGGTATATTCAAAGACTGCTGAAATTGAAAAGAATTTTGATGATCATGATGCTCACAATCATCAAAAAGGGGGAGAAACTATGAAAGTTTCAATTTCAAGATAAAGTGAAGTTTTATTGAAGTCAAGAAGCTTGAGTTAAAAAGTTCAACATAACTCAAGTTCAAAGTTAAAAAGTTCAAGATGTTTCAAGATGTTTCGAGATGATTCGACAAAGGTTCAAAGTTCAAAGATTGTTCATTGTTCAAGAGATGAAGATACGCAGTTAAAGATATTCGAAAAGCTCAAAACCCCGTTAAAGCTCAAAAGCCATTTCATGTTCAAAGACCGAAGATATATTTCAAAGCTCAAAGATGCAAAGATCTGTGCTACAACGATTCAATGATCAGTGATGTGAAGATTCAAGAAGATGAAGTTTTTGTTTGAATACTTTGACCAACACCGCAAAGATGTGAACTTTGTGTTTTGATGATTATTTAGTTTTGAAGATCCAGCTAAAGACTAAAGCATTCAGATTGGATTTCTGAAGACAACGCTTATTCAAAGATTCTTCAGAGTTATTTTTCAAAGACTGATCTTCCTTCAAAGCAAAGAGGAAGATTGTTCAAAGAGCTAAAGTGTTGAAGATCTGAAGATACAAAGAGCTGAAGACTATCGTCATCAATTTATAAATCTTGAATCCATAGGGGGAGATTGTTAGTGCATAAAATGTATTCAAGATTTATTGTGTATTTGTATAAATGTAAAGAGTCAAATGTAATTGTAAAATGTCAAAGTAAGGGTGTTGGGAGTCAAAGTCAAAGTAACTAATGTGGAAAGTCAAGGAGTATATAATGTGTGTGTAATAGGGTTGTCATTGTAGAAGTCATTTATACGTGAGTAATTGAGAAATAGAGGGATGACTTTCTAGAGAGAGAAGTTAGATAGAGAAAGGAGATCTAAACTCCAATCTTGTATCTTTCTCATCTAAATGAAGAATCTCTTGTGTTCTTGCATTGTTACTTGATTAGATCTGGGATCACACCCCATTTGTTTAAGAGGGGGTGAGGTGTCCTCTTTTGGCTTAGCAAAAGTTTATGTGTGTGTGTGTGTGTTTTACGAAAAGAGAAGGAGAGAAAGAGAGAGACCAAGAAAGGAAAGAAAAAGAAGAAGATAAGCAGATTTATCAGCTGGAAAAGTTAAGAATAAACTGAAGAAACAAAGGTAATCATCTTATACAATCCTTCAATTTTTTGTAGCTAAAGTTTTCTATAGATGTAGAAATGGGTTTTTGATATTTTGATGATTATGAGAGATCTGGATTGGTGATAATGTTCTATTAGTAGTATTAAACATAACTGCATAATTACAGAAACATTCATGGTTTAAAACTATAGATTTCTGGGTTAAGTATGAATTCTGTTGGTTGAGACAGTTATGAGTATCGCAGCAATGGGTTGCGATAGTTATGATGTTTGCGACAGTTATAAATATCGCAACCTTGGGTTACGACAAGCTCATAGGTATCGCAACAGTTGGTTGCGACAAGAAGTGTATCGCAACAGTTAGTTGCGATAAGTTGGGATGTCGCAACAATGAGTTGCAACAAGATACTGTGTCGCAAGTAGAAGGTTGCGACAAGGGTTATCGCCACTAGTTGGTTGCGATAAGAGTCGAGAGTTTTGGATTATTTAAGATTCTTAGTCTTTAAGGGAAACATTTGAGGGTAAGAATTAGATAGGTTTATCTAGAGTTCTTAGCTTGCTAAAAAGTATTATGGGTTTGATTAGTAAAGAGATATTTGTATTTAATTTGTTTCAGATTCTGTGAATTTTGGGTGAAAGATTGAATTGATTGAGAAAAGCTTGGAGGGTTTTTTGATAAGCAATCAGGTGAGTTTTACTCTAAACCATTTTTAAACTCGAATACATATACTGAATTGGGAATGTGATATATAGTGTGATTATGTGCTTATGTTTGAAATATAATATATTGAGATGTATATTGTATTTATATGAGCATTATACTACACGAGTGCACGTTGACCGGACTTAGGACCGGTGGAGTTTGGCTGTACGGAGGGACAGTGGAGTTGGCTGTATGTTAGTGCAGCGGAGTAAATTGATTAGTTGGCTCGCAACCAACTAATATGGCCATGAGAAAGAGATATACACAATGCATATGGGTCATGATTGGTATTCAAATATGTGTTACATATATTATGTGTTTTACAATTACACTGACCGGGATTTTCTCACTTAGACCAATTGGTCTAACCCTAATTTTGTTTTTAAAAATATGTATTCCTGGTCGAGGACTTATAATGGCAAAGGAAAGGATAAAGTGTAGTATACGGTTGATAGCTGGCGGAGATTAGGAAGTGCTTATGTTTTGTTTGTATGGATAGTACTATGAAATGTATTGTATAGTTTTGGGACTAAGGGACCGTATGTGATCTATTATATATCTTTTGTTATGAAATGATGTTATGTATAAAATGTTACATGATGTATGTTTGGGACGGGTCGTTACAGTTTTACTTGGATAGATTTGTTGTAAGGAGAAATGGTGACCATATCTTGTCTCCTTGTGGGTTACTTGATCTTAACTTGGGGTTTCTCCAAATTTACAAGATTTCACTTTATGGAGTAAAAACTAGGGTTTTGGCATTTTGATGGCTTTTGACAAAACACTTGGAAAGAACTCTTATGTGGTAAAAGTGGTGTTTGGGACAATTATGTGGAATAATGATACATTATGGGAAAACTTGGATATATATGTATATAAGTATATATATATATATATATAAGACATTGTTTGTTAAGTAATGTTGAGTGTAATGGATCCATATGCACTAGAGTTATTATGTCCGATGATAGAACGCTAGTTTTCCACATTGAGGCTCGGTTAGGCATCGACGATATGGTATAAGTCCTACGTGCTATTACGTTCTTGGATGTTGGTACTTTATGGGTGGTGGTTGTAAGTAACCTCACTCTACATCCAATATGTGTTATATTGTGTATTTGGCTTTACTACCATATCAAGTGGCTTACTACCATGTTCTGTCACTTGTGTTGGTAAGCGGGACTCCCCCGTCAACCCAAAAAGGTATTTGTATAATTGAAATGCACGTTTATAAAGGTGGTATCCTTTGATTGTCAATTATAAATAAAAGACTATTATTTATCAAATCTTATTGTTGGAAGCGACGTTAGCATTCTAGTGGTGGGGCTCCTCGGGCTTGAGAGTAGAGTCTGGAAGCGACGGTAGCATTTTTGGATAGACATAGAGGCGAACTTTTGATGTATAGCTTGATATACTTTTGAGAGCGAGATAGCAACACCCGTTTATAATCTGAACTTTGCTAAGTCTAGATTAGTAGGTTGTTGGGTTTATCCCGTTTAGTTATTTGTAATGTAAACGCCATATTATTACTTCCCTTTTTGGGTGATTGGTCTATGTCATTTAGTTTATTTCCGCAATTATTCAAGTTTAAATTTACTCTAAATTTTAGGGTGTTACAATAAAACATCCAAAACCATCAAAAATACCAATACCCTAACTTCTTAGATAGAGAAAATAGAGAAGCTTACCTCAACCACCACCAAATACTCTTGGATCTTCCAATAAACTTCAATACTGTTTCTAGATCATTGAAGATCTCTCGAAAACGAAACCATAGCAACTTGAATCACTAAAATCGGAGTTGAAATGAGAGAGATATGAAGAAATGAAGTTTGGGGGTTGAAAACCGCGTTTTATGCTGATCAGGTGCTCCGCGCGGGTATACTAGCGCCACAACGCGCGCGAGACACTGGTCGCCCGATTTCTTCTTAAACAATGTTTTGGCCACAACTTCTTCGTTTTAGCTCCGTTATGGCTCCGGAAAGAACCGTTGGACTCGTATTTGAATTTCCCATCCAACAAGACCATAAAATCTAGGATTTATTGCAAAATCCTATTTTTTATATTTATCTTAAAAGATCGATTTCTACCCCGAACCGAAATTGTACTTATCCAAAAATTACGGGTGTTACAAGAAGTACATTATATTTCATTCATATTGTTTATTCTTTATTCTTTCATTCATTTCATTCATCTGTAAATATAATATATACAAAAAAAGGACAGTGTGAAAAAGAACCCAAAAGAGTAAAACATGGTCAACATGTATTATTCATTGTCTTACTCATGTTTTTTAAGTATGGATGTCATCCTCACATAGGGGGAGACTGTTGGGTCATCAAAGATTTGAAGATGACCTCCTGGTCTCTTTACATACTTTGAAAAACATCTTTTATACTTAGAGAAATTTTAGGTTCTTTGTAATAGCTTAGTCATACTGTCAAAGTTCGGTGAAGTCAAAGATCAACCGAAATCAAGAAGAAGTAAATCTACCAATGCGGATTGAAGATGGACTTCTCAACCCAAACTAAGCTGTCTCACCGATTTCTCTATGACAAATCGGTGAGATCCTCAAACAGGAGAATCCTCCCTTATCTCCTTGCTAAGAAGAGTTTCATCAAAAGATGTAATATTTGCCATCTCACCGATTTTCTCCATAAGAAATCGGTGGGATCCTCAAAATAGGAGGATCCTCCCATGTCTCCTTTCTAAGAAGACTCTCACCTATTTTGTCCATGACAAATCGGTGTGATCCTCAAATAGGAGGATCATCCCTTGTCTCTTCTAAAGAAGTTTCTCATCAAAGAAGAAATGTGTGGGTATGAAGGAAAAAGGTTCATATGTCCTTTTTCCCATTCTTAGATATTGTCACCATCAAAAGCCTTGTAGCACCATGAAAAATAGGAAAAGACACTTCAACTTTTGAGAGTCAAACCTGACCTTCAAATGATAAAGTGACAAGTGTCCCATGCATTAAATGCTCATGGCACTATTTAAAGATGAAGACTTCTCCATGCAAAAAATAACTCTTGAAGATTTCTTTGTGCTCAAGATACTCTGCTCCTTTCTCTCCTTGAACTTTATAGCTTTCATTTTTTGTGTTTTAGAAGTTGTTTAGTTTTCAGTATTACTTTGTGAAGATTGTTAGAATAGATTTTATCTGTTCTTTCCGCAACAATCTAATTGTTCTATGTGTAATTCTTGATTTTATAAATCAATAAAAGAATTAATTAAAGTGAAAAAAAATTGTGTATTGTATTCAACCCCCCCTTCTACAATACCTGTTATTGTTCTTATTAGCCATCTGGGACTAACTGTTAAAAGGTAAGTGTTATTTGATCAATCTTGTCATCATTCTAATTATTGTTTATGTGCTTGTTACTTTCAGAAGTTTAGGGACCAGTTTAAACTATTGCTTATAGATGAAGGATTGCGCCTCACTTGTTGATATTACTAAAGGGTAGCGGAGCAATTGAGGATGGCTTCAGGGACTAATCTGCAATTAGAAGATTTATATATAAACGTTTGGGTTTATTGAATAATCAGTTTTTACAATTCATTTTGACATTCACTCAATTAGTTTTCTCTCACTTTCTCTCTCCGAGATTTAGGGTTTCGTTTGTTAGGGTTCATCTTCAAATCTTTTGAAGATGTTAGTTTAGATTACTGTTTTGTATACATTTTGTTGTAATCTTCTGGTATTATAAATTTGAAGACTAACATTACCGTACATGAAAAGTCGGACATGAATTTCTTGAATGTTGAAAAAAATAGGGAGTAAAGACTTAAGAGATTTAATCCCGAATTTCACTCTTTATATTATTTTGTTATAAGCTCTATATATTTGATATAAATGGTTCTCCTTTATTTTTTAGTTTCATGACTTCATATTAATTTAATTGTTCTACAATATTATTCAAACACATAAGTATATATATATATATACATACATAGGGGCAGGTTCAAACGAGAAGACAGTCCATTTGCGAGAAGACGAGAAAGAATGTGGGCCACATACTTCATTATTTAAAAAATAACATAAAAAATAAAAAATATTTTAGAAATTAGGATAACTATCATTTTAAATTGGATAAATCCTTAAATATCTCATATATCTTTTAAATTTATTTATTTTTTAATTTTAATAAGTTCATATTTTTATCAACTTTTATATTTTTTTCTAGATACACTTTTGATTAAAAAATCACAATTTTCATCAAATATCACATGTGAGTTCCACCATCAATTTATTATCTTTTTCATCATTTTATATCTAGTTTCTTGATCCACGTTTTTAATCACATGTGATTAACTTTTTTTAATATATTATCTGTTATGTATCACATATGATCCTATGTGAATTTTTGTATATCACATATGATAATATACCTCCGAATATAAAAGACGTCTCACATATGATGATATTTACATCATAAAAAGATCTATTAATATAAATATACATAATCACATATGATTAACTAAAATATATACAATAATCACACGTGATAATATACATAATCATATGTGATAATATGCATAGTCACATGTGATAATATACATAATCACATATGATAACATGCATAATCACATGCGATACTATGATATGTACAAAAATTAACATATAATGAATCATATGTGATAATATGCATAATCACATGTGATAATATGCATAATCACATGTGATAATATGATATGTACAAAAATTAACATATAGTGAATCATATGTGATACGTAATAAATTATTTGTTAACTTAAGTTAATCACATGTAATTCAAGATCCAAAAAATAGAGAAAAAAATTGTGAAAAGCAATAATGAATTGATTATGGATATCATATTATTTGATCTAAATTGTGATTTTTTTATTAAAAATGTATCCAGATTTTTTATTACATAAAACTTAATTAAAAAAATAATAAATTAATTGAAATTAAAATATAAATAAATCTAAAAAATATAATGAACTTTAAGAGTTTATCCATTTTAAAATGATAATTATCCTAATCTCTAAATTTATTTTTAATTTTTAATTTATGGTATTTTTTAATGGGAAATTAATTAAAATACCCCAAGTTTGACTTTGCTTTACCAACATACCCTAAATCTCTTTCAGTTTGCAAAAATGCCACAAATTTCTGCGGTGGGCCCCGCGATCGCGGGCCCACACCCATGTGTCACAAAGTTTCGGCTAAAAGTCAAAAACGATATATAATGCATCCAAAACGTGGGTGTGGGCCCGCGATCGCGGGGCCCATCGCGGAAATTTGTGGCATTTTTGCAAACTAAAAGAGATTTAGGGTATTTTGGTAAAGCAAAGTCAAACTTGGGGTATTTTAATTAATTTCCCTTTTTTAATTAATGAATTTTGTGGTTCATATTCCTTCTCGCCTTCTCGCATATCACTTTGCTTCTCGCATGATACTCCCTCTACATACATATATGTATATACATGTTGCCTTATGGCATGTCTTGAAAAACGTTGTGATCTCACCGTCACTCTTAAGATATGAGACTTGACCTTACGACCACGTCACAACTCACGTCATTTGGAACATGATTAACATTATTGCCGGAAACGATTGTTGGTGTAACAGATCATTAAAAAGGACCATGTGAGTGAATTCTACTTCAATATGTCAAATGATGTTGCTTCTAGAGGAAGAGAAGACAAATCAAAGAAACTTGATGATATAAGAGAATAATCAAGGACTCATTAACTAGAAGAAAAACCTCTATCAAAACTGAATACATCGAACTTGGGAGAAAGAAATCAAGGCAAAACTTGTGTTGTGTTCCTCAAAAGACCTAATACATTGGAGGCAAAACCCTTCTTGATTATCATAAGCAAATATATATCCATGATTCTCCAAAGCACATAATTATGATGCTCATGTTGCTTCAGAATAGTGTTGTTTGGCACAAAAGAAGACAAAAGGTAAATATGGATTAATTGTCAACAAGTAACCATTGTTCTTGAGAAAAAACAAAAAAGTGTCACACATTGCAAGTTCCAGCTATTTTGGATAAAAAATATTGATTAAAATGGTTCATTCACATTTGCATTTTCGCAATATATCTTGACATGAATAACTATAACCAGGGCCATTCCTTAGGGTGTTCGGAAGTGTTCTACCGCATAGGACCTCCGATCGTTAGGGGGGCTCGGGATTAATTTTTTTACATGTATTACTATAAAGGGTATTTAATACATTGTTGTAATCAAAAGGAGCTTCTAGCGCAATGGTTAAGACCTAAGTGCCATATGTGAGAAAACCTTGGATCAAGTCTCATGGTCTCAAATTTCATTTATGTTTAATTATTTTTGTTTTATCATAGACTTTCTTAGGAAAATTAAATATACAATATTTTTAATTGTTTTTTTTCTTTCTAAAGAATGATTTAAATATATAATTTAACTTAATGAGTTAGTTTATATAACTTATCCTTCAAATCAAAAAATAAAACTCTAATAATTTATATTTTATTTCATACTTTTGTTTTTAATCTCCATTCGTCGTTATCATCCAATAAATAACGCCTTCATTTAACTTTTCTTTTTTGAGAGTTATAAGTATAAGGACATGTTAAAATAAAAGAAAAAAGAGAAGGTAAAAATATTTAAAACTTAATTTTTGGTTATTTAGTGTTCTTTTAATGATTTATCTTATACTTTTCTTTGAATATTTAATAGAACTTAGATTAATTTAGACATTTAGTGTTCTTTTAGTATTTGTTGGTTTTTTCTATATGTTTTTGGTACATTTTTTACTTTAATATATTGTTTTTTAACGACGATACATGAATATTGTTAAACGAATGATTTATTTAAGTGAAGTCATATGTACATTCATTAAGATGTTAAACAAAAATAAACGAAATAATTTGTTGAAAACAACCACCATTACAGTATCATTTCATTGCTCTAAGATAACATAACAAAATGTAAAACCCGACGAACTTAGGAGTGGTAAAAGTGGAACACTAACAAATTTATTTACTTAACCATTTTATATAATGTCATAACTTATAATATATAATGAATGCACAATACCATTACTGATATCGGTTCATTTAACTAAATAAACAAAACACTTGTTTATGTTCGTTCATTTAGGGTGCGTTTGGTACATTGGACAAAACAGAACATGACAGAAGAGGGATCACTGTTCCATGTTTGGCAGGACTTTTATGTGGAACAGACAGGAACATAGTGGAACAAGCCTTTTCCACCCCTACCCATGGAACAAGCTGGAACAAGGTGAAACAGACTTCTGTTTTACTGTTGGGTCACCAAGATTTGAAATTGACTCACCGATGTTTTTCCCCTATATCTTACTTAGAATATTTTAGCATGGTTCTTTAAAATGACTTGTACAAAATTGCAAATGTTCGGTGAAGTCGAAGATCAACCGAAACCAAGCTTGAAGACATTCTCATTGTGGAAGTAAGAATTGTCTTCTCACCAATCAAACAAGTCATGGTCCACCGATGGTGTTCCCACACATCGGTAGACACTCTCCCCACCGACTCTCCCCACGTCGGCTAGAAGCATCCCACCGATGAAGATGCTCAAATCGGTGGGATCTTTGTTTGAATGGTTTTCTTGAAGATCGTTTAAAGATTCTAGTCAATTATATCGGTGGAACTTCATCGGTGTAGTTGTCTTGGAATACACATCAAGAAGATCATTTACTATGGGACAATATCCATTGCCAGGTAAAAGTGACTTTTTGTCCTTTTATCCATTTTCAGTTAAAGTCCCTTTCAGCATGGGTATTTTTCCTAGTACCAATGAAAAGGTGATAAAGACATATCAACTTTTCAGAAGTCAAAAGCTACAAGCAAATCTCCTGATGACATGTGTCCCAAGCATTTAATGCTCATCTCACTATAAAAGGAAGAAGAGGCTCCCATGCAAACCACGCTTTCTGGAAAACTCTCTCAGTGCAAGAATTCTCCATTTTGCTTAAAAACTCTATAGCTTTGTTCTAAGTGTTCTAAGTTGTTTTGTTTAGTATACTTTGTGAAAGATTGTTAGAATAGTTTATCTGTTCTTTTCCGCAACAGTCTTTAGTTTCTATGTATAATTCTTGTTGAAAGTTTTTCAATAATAGAATTAAAATTGTGAAAATTTTGAGTGTTGTATTCAACCCCCTCCTTCTACAATACTTGTTAAGCCATCTGGGACTAACAAGTGGTATCAGAGCAGAAAGTTTAATTCATAAACTTGATCTGCGATGGCTGCATCTTCAACAAATGAAAACTCTATTCAAAACAACTTTTCAGAAAATGGCTCCATAACCAAACCCCCCAAGTTTAATCCTAACAACTTTTCTCTTTGGAAAAGCCGTATGATGCTATTCATGGAAGGAGTGGATACTAGATATCCAACCATTCTTAAAGAGGGACCTATTATCCCTAGAGTCTGGGCTCGCTATGAAACGCAGAGGCCCGGTAAAGAAACCGCTGATAAGGAGGACTCTAGTGACTCCGATGATTCTGAGCCTTCTGACAAAGAGAAAGCCAAAGGTACTGGTCGTTATATCCTCAAAAATCCTAAGAAATATACTGATGAGGAAAAACGCTTGGTTTCTCTTGATTCTAAGCTAAGAGCAATCATTGCACTATCACTTCCTGATGAGGTCTATCACTCTCTGGTTAACTTTGAAACTGCTAAAGAGATGTGGACTACACTATGTGTACTGTACGAAGGTATAGAGGAAGTGAAGAAAAGCAAAAAGATCTCTCTCATCAGAAAGTATGAGCTCTTCACTCATGAAAAAGGTGAAACCCTTCCTAGCTACTATAATCGTTTTAACTCTTTTCTGAATGATCTGAAGTTACTAGGCAGAGTCTATGATAATGAGGAAGTTCTCAACAAGTTCATGGATTGTCTCCCTGAATTTTGGGAGAACATGTGCACTTGTATCAAAACTTCCAAGGACCTTGAGTACATGCCTTTAAGTGTCTTATATGGAACTCTCTTCAACTTTGAACAAACCAAGTTACAAAGGAAATCCTTCATTAAAGAGATAAAGGGCTCTTCTATAGCCCTTGTCAGTGAAAATTCCAAGAAACCTCAAAGTGTTCCTCGTATCACCTATCCTTCATCATACTCTGACAATGAAAGTCACAACAACTCTTCAGAGGCATATCTAAGTGATGCTGATGATGATGGTGAAGAAATATCTGTTAAGCAGATGTCTGATGAGCTAGCCATGATGGCTGGTTTCAAAAACAAATCTCGTTTTTCTAACAAATCCAAATCTTTCAGAAAACCCTTCTCTTATGCAAAAACGTCCTCGTCTGACAAGACAAATGAGGAATGCTTTAATTGTGGAAAGAAAGGACATTTCGCATCTGAGTGTAGAAGTAAGCGTGTGATGAAATCTAGGAATTCATCTTCTGACAAGTTTCCCTCCAAGTATGAAAAACCCAAAAATAACTCTTTCAAATCAAATCTTGCCAAGAAAGATACTCAATCTTCTTCCCATGATCATCAAGAAAGGGCTGAGAAGTACAAAGCCAAGTACAAGAAAGAAAAGGAGAGAAATGAGGGTCTCCTTAGAAAAGGAAAGGGCCTCATGGCCGAAATACATGATTGGGAAGAAGAAACCTCTGACAGTGACAATAACTCTCCCAACATGTGCTTTATGGCCATCTCAAAAGATATGGAAGATTCTGAAAAAGCTACCTCTCCAATGGCTTTGGTGTCAACTGGGTGCTCGACATCATACTCTCAGGTACATCCCTTTAATGATATGACTGATAGTGAAAAGATTGATGCTTATGAAACCCACATAACCATTGCCGCCCTAATTCAAAATCCACAACCATCTCTTCCTATTCCTCTTCCTACATATACATCCTATTCTCATTCTCTCTTATTATAAAACCCCATCATCTTCTCCTTCTTCATTCTTTTTCGAAAACCGCAACCCTCTACCTTCTCTCTCATCTTCCCTCAAGCTTTCTTCTCCTACAACAATGGCACCTGCCAAGAGCGTCAAAGACATCCCCACTTGTTTTGAAGACCTGAAATTCAATAATTGCAATCATGTTGCAAGATTTGAACCTGATCCTGCTCATTCTGAATTCAATACGGTATCCAAATTCTTAACCCACTCCCCTCTTCTTCATGCCTTCACTTGCAACCCCAAGATAAGCAAGATGCTCATTGGAAAGTTCTGGCTCACGTGTGTATATGACCCTTCCAACGAGGCCATTCATGCATCTATCCTTACTGATGAGGAAGGTGACCACGACCTCACCTTCGGCGTTGATGATGTTCGTAGTGCTCTCCGGATCGAAGATTTTTCTGAATATGTTGACATGCATGTCGACAACCTCCTGGAGCAAGTTATCAGTACCCTTGGCTACATCCATCAATCTGAAGACAAAGCCTCTAAATCCTCTAAAGGCCCAGGTACTCTCACTCGCAACAAAATGGGTGGTGTGTGGAACTTCTTTTTCGCACACGTGATCCATTGTCTTTCTCGAAAGACAAGTGGTCAGGATCAATCCCCCTCGTATATTACAAAGTTGGCCCATGCACTTATCTTCCAAAGAAAAGTAGACTTTGCCCAGTATTTCTTTACTGAATTGACTGAAGTGGTCAAGCATCCGAAACGGTGTCATGTCGCATATCCTCGCTTCATCTCTATGATCCTACAACACAAGCTTGGCTCGACTTTGGATTCCGATCGCAAGTCTCAATCTCCTCGTTTCACATACGACGCGGAAGCTCCCGGATTTCAACATCCGGAAGTTCCCGAGGAACCCCAAGTTGTAGTGGCCCCTTCTCCCCGTCCTCGAGTGACGTCGGGTGGCGCTAAAAAGAAACAACGAAAGGCCACCAACACCTCCGCACCCGTTTCTAGAACTACGCCACCGAGAGATCACTCAGAGGCTTCCCCGGTTCATATCCCATCTCAAAAGCGGAGGCACTCTGAATCCCCTTCGAGATCTCCTTTAAAGAGGTCTCGGATACATTCGGCCAAGCCATCTAAGCCAACTGTTGATTCTAAAAAATCGTCAGTTGTTGAAATTCTCCCCTTCGGGCCAAGGGAATCCGTTATCACCCATACCGACTCCTCCATAGCCTCTCCACGGGTTTCGGTTGTATCATTGGAGAACCCACAACTTACCTCCCCACACACTTCCTGTTGGAAAATAAGTACATAATATGTGTTTTTTTCCGGGTTTTTTGACGTAAATATTAATTATGCAAACATCCTAATTCGTGTAAGTTTGTAATGGATCTCGTTCACCTTTGTAACGAGCTAAATTTCGTCCAAAATAGAGTTCGTGTGAATGAGAAATTGAATCTCAAAGTGGACACATTGAAGTAGGTGTTGTTAAGGAAAAGGAGCTGTCCCACATAGGTGGGAACTTGAAAGTGGATCAAGATTATATATGGTTTTGCAAATGAAGACATTAAGTTGTATTGAAAGAAAGTCTCTCTCGCGCATGTGCGCGCACGGGGGGGGGGGGGGGGGTGCGAATTCTAGGCCGATTGAGGACCGGACAACTGAACTTGTGTGCACGGGCGCGTCCTGCGGACACGAATGCAGCGCCAAGGTCGACCGAAAAGTTCAGGCTCGTTTTTGGAAATTTTCCAGATTATTCTTTTCAGTTTCATTTGCAGAATCTGTTGACCTTCCACTTTCCAGTACTTATTGCCTTTTTTCATAACTCCCATACAGTATCAGCTATATAAGTGAGGGAGTGGAGCTTGTTACAAACACACGCACATCTCCCATATCAGATATACAATCAGCCATCAGGTGTGAACTCCGTTTTCTCTCTGGCTTCCGTCTCGGTCTGGCAGTACTACTGCTCCGGCCGTTGTACCCTGGGAAACAGACACCACAGGGTGAATCTGTTTTAAGGGGACTGTGTCAAACACAGGCCTCGGCCATTTTTTTCGGTTGCAGTTTGATTATTCATCTCTACTGCTTATTTATTTTTATGTTTCTGATACTGTTTTGCAACAATCTTAAAACAGATTCTGCTTCTTCTTATATTCTGTTTAGCCAAGCAACACAGTCCAGAATTCCAATTTCTGATACTGTATTGTTTTCATCACGTGGAACAGAATTTACAGTTTCTGTCTCTGCTACGATCTTTTGGCTACTGCAGTATCGTTTCACACAAACAGTTTACTGTTTACTGCTTCCTTTCCAGAAAAAAACCCAGGGAAAACTGTTTGTTAAAACAGGTTATCGTCTCTAATTGCATAAAACCATAATTATTAGTTATGTTTGTTTAAATTTGTATCAAAGCCAAATAAATAAGTAAACGCGGATTGGAACAATCATTGACTTTTATTTTCGACCGTTTTCAGTTATGGAACCGATTGCAAGCGCCGTTATGACTACAAGCACTGTTGTAACAACCGTCCCGATTGTGTCAAGCAATGCTCCCGTACTTCCTTCCGGACATACGTACATTCTTGTATAGTATGTTAGGTTTATAAACTGCGCTAGTGTGATGCTAGGCAGGATTATATTGAGTGTAATGGATCCATAGGCACTAAAGTTTGGTAATCACATGGAATAGGCGTGTGGTATAACTCGTTTAATCGTTATTCCAATGTGTGTGGGAAATTATGGAATAGGCGTGTGGTATTAATCGTTATTCCTGATTTCTAAGGAAGAGAGTGAGGTTGACATAAGTACTTGTAATCTCTGCTTCCTTACTGATAAATGGGCGTGTGTAATCGCGATTTATTGGTGGAGAGCATTGATCTAGAATCTTTGAAGATTCATAGTGTGGCTCTGGGGAATTATATGCTGATGGATTTGTTGTCAGTCATAGTCATGGGATTGGATAAAATTGTGTAATGGAATAGAGTTATATGTACGGTAAGAAAAGGAGTAACCAGGTTTGTTATAACTTGTTTACATTGATTTTGCAAATGTTATTATTGAAACGAATGTTCTCACTAGGCGTTGGCCTAATCGTTTCATATGATGTTTTCTTACCAGGTGCAGACTCAGGCAAATAAAGGGTTGTGGGACGAGTGTTTTTGGAATAGCAGAAGTGGCAATTAACAAAGAGGAGATTTTTGGAGGATAGCTTAGATAACTCAATTAATCTGATTATTGTGACATGATTAGATTGATAGGTTATTCGAAGTATCCTGTATTGTAATTACACTCTTGATGGTTAATTCCTTTGCTATCTATATAAGTTGTAATTTTATTGTCATAACCTGTTGTAACTTGAGGTTTAAATTGGCTCGGATTTTGGGGCGTTACAATATGGTATCAGAGCATTAGTTTAAGCGAACTGAGTATGCTGATGAGATACTTAGACTTAAGCTGAGATGAATTAGGTTATGATATGTGAGATATGGGTAGAAGTGCTAAGACGGGATAGTCTTAGGGTCGACGGAAATACGTGAAATTAATACTGTGACAATGGAAAGATGAATCTCATGTATAGTATGTTCACAATTTCAATTAGCTACTGTTATTATGAATATATTGTTACACAAGCATACTTATTTCTAAATTGTTACAGTAATTAATGATCGGTAAAGTACGTTCGTATGTCTAGATTTGTGTAACCATTTCTTATGGTTATTCATTTGTGTTTTATCAGAAAATGGTAAATACGCCGCCGTTGTCCCCTATTTCTGAAATGAATAGGACTGGGATTGACTGGACTGAAGAAAGACAACCTGGATTAGGTGGAGTTCCTGAGACTCCGCCGGATTTTCTTTCTATTGGAGGATCACATAGCCGGATGCATGGGGTGGGTACCAGTACTGCCATCCCGAGAACACCAGAAGCAGGAATAGAGTCTCGAATGATGGAAAATATGATGCGGATGATGAATACGGAAATGGAAAGACAATCTGAAACAACAACAGATGCTGGAATAATCCCTCCACTTCATACTCCGGTAACAGAAACTGAAAGGAGAGTAGAAAGAGGTTGCTCGTATAAGACTTTTCTAAGTTGTAAACCACCGGAGTTTGCCGGAGCGGATAATCCAGTGGCGTGTGTGAACTGGATCAGAGAGATAGAACAAGCCTTTCGGGCATGCGAATGTGATGAAAAGTCGAAAGTTAGGTTTGCTTCGCAGATGCTGAGAGGAAACGCGTTGATGTGGTGGAATGTGCTGACTGCTTCAATTGCGACTTCCGTCCTGTCTGCAATGACTTGGGAGTCATTTAAAAAGAAGCTTTTGGAAGAATACTGCAACGAAAGCGAGATGGATCGAATTGAAGAGGAATTTCGAAATTTGAAAAAGGGTACTAATACTGTTCGAAAGTATACGGAACTGTTCATGGAGAAGTTGAATCTAGTTGGGCATGTAGCTCCAACTGAGAAAGATAGAGTTAAGGCTTATCTGAAAGGACTGCCGGTGGATATGATGTCGCGAGTGCGGAGTTCTAAAGCTTCGACGTTGAGAGAAACGATCGAAGAAGCCAAAGTGATAGAAAATGTATATGCCTTGGATAAAGAAGAAAAGACCCAAGTTGGGGAGAAGCGGAAATGGGAAGTTCGATCAGAGCATTCACAGAAGTCAAGGAGCGCTGGTAAAGGTACTTCTTATGAATCACGTCGTGAACCAAACTGGTGTCCAAAGTGTAAGAGCAAGCATTACGGACAGTGTCGGGTGATAGCATCTAAATGCTTTAAGTGTGGAAAAAGTGGGCACTCTATGAATATTTGTCCAGTGCGGGGAAATAAATGTTTTGAGTGTAAGCAACCAGGTCACTTTCGTCGGGAGTGCCCAAGGCTGAAAAAGAGCGGCGATCAGAGTAAGAAACCAGTTATTCCGAAGTCAACGGGCCGAGCTTTTCAGATGACCGCTGATGAAGCTAAGGAATCAAGGGACGTTGTCTCGGGTATATTCCTTGTTAATTCTTGTCCTGCGCGTATTTTGTTTGATTGTGGAGCAAATTTGTCATTTGTGTCCAAATCATTCTATCCTAAATTAGCTACGCCTGTTACTACTTTAGATGATGCTTTAATAGTAGAGGTAGCTAATGGGGGTCAAGCTTTGGTTCGAGAAAGGCTTGATGGTTGTACTATTCTTATAGAAGAGACGAAATTTTCGATCAACTTGTTGTTGATGGAAATTGGAGGGTTTGACATAGTTGTGGGTATGGATTGGCTGACGGCCAATCAAGCAGAAATATTTTGCGCAAAGAAATTAATCAGGATTCCGATGACCGATAAGGATGACGTATTCATCTTCGGGGAAAAGCAAAAGGGGGAAATTCCGTTAATCTCTGTTGTGAAGGCGCGGAAGTGTTTAATGAAAGGATGTATATCCTATCTAGCGTATGTCTTAGATGGAAGGTTGGAAAAGAAACAATTGGAAGATATCAAGGTGGTACGTGAATTTCCTGACATATTTCCTGATGATCTTCCTGGTCTACCTACTGAAAGGCAGGTGGAGTTTAGAATTGATCTCATTCCAGGTTCGTCTCCGATAGCGCGGGCACCTTACCGTCTAGCGCCGTCTGAAATGAAAGAGATGATGACTCAACTCCAGGAGTTATTAGATAAAGGTTTTGTCAGACCGAGTTATTCACCTTGGGGAGCTCCGGTCCTGTTTGTTAAGAAGAAAGACAGTACTATGAGAATGTGTATAGATTACCGCGACCTGAATAAGGTGACGATTAAGAATAAATATCCGCTTCCAAGAATCGATGATCTATTTGATCAACTTCAAGGGGCAGGATGTTTTTCTAAGATTGATTTGAGGTTAGGGTATCACCAAGTGCGGGTGTAACGCCCCAAAATTTCAAGGAATTTAAAATTTTTAATTAACCGCTTTATATAAAAACTCCATAAATAATTCCAACATATTAATTGCAAGGACATAAATACTGTTCAAGTAATCAGAAACCAGCGGAAACAAAGTTCAATAATTAAAACAAATATCAGTCAGTTCATCCCGCGCGCCAGTGTGTACCCGTCACGCCTTAGAGCCACTCGTACCCGAAACCACAGATTATTGGGAAAGGGTAAGCACGAAGCTTAGTGAATTCAAACACATGCACAGGTAGGAATTATATACACATCATCCCTACCCGCACATAAGCAACAATATCACAGATACATAAAATGAGTAAACATCTACAGGTATTTATGTATCCAACCACCTCAGTACCATCGAGGCCTCGGTCCCACCGAATTGTAATATAACCAGCACCTCAGTACCATCGAGGCCTCGGTCTCACCGAATTGTAACATAACCGACACCTCAGTACCATCGAGGCCTCGGTCTCACCGAATTGTAACATAACCGACACCTCAGTACCATCGAGGCCTCGGTCTCACCGAATTGTAACATAACCGACACCTCAGTACCATCGAGGCCTCGGTCCCACCGAAACGTAAGGTAACACATTTATACCAAGCATACAAACCAATCAAATATTACACACCACAACAACTAGTTCACACCACAAGGACAGTAGTACATACAAACTATTATGACATGCATACAACCCCTAACTACACAGTGAGAGAACTCACCTCAAATGCGCGCCTAGCTTAATCAACACGAATCAAGCTTCACAATCACGGTCACCTTCCAGCACCTAAACGCATGTCAAAACGTGTCAATACGAGACCCGGACCCTAAGACACGACACACGCTTAAAACGTCACTAAAACTAATTTCCGATCACCCAAAACAGGTCTGTTCGGGACCCGTTTCGACCCTCTTAAATCTAGAAAAATCCCAATATTATTTCATGACCAGAAAGTCCTCTGAGTTGGGGTTCCAAGGACATATTATACGCCTCTTAACGCTTTTTCTACAATTTACTATGAATTAATTACGAACGGTTACCAAAACTGCCAGTTTCGGTCCAGCCTGCATAAACAGTCCAAACAGCCTAGCTACGGTTTAAATCAGACTTTCGGCAAAACACGAAAAACCTTCCCGACTCGAATAGGGAACTATGGCCACCAAAATCACCTCAAAACGAGTTACGAGTAAAAAGTTACGGTCCACGCAAAACAGTGGCAGATTCCAGGAAAATTCACATAAAATGACGAACCGCAGAAATTGCGACCACTTTTTCTCCCAACTCGAGGCCGAACCAGTTTTCCGCCAAAACACAGAAAACGTACTCGGTCCCGAGCTCGAAGCGTGGGCGCCAGTTTCGGCTCAAACGGAGTTACGACGGAGAAGTTATTGCCGTCACAAAACAGGGGCTGGACCATTTTTTCGCATAAAAAGAATGATTTTAGAAGCAACGGTTTAAAATATACGGCTTAACGATTAAGTCACAGTTTAAGGCTCTGTAGCTACTAAGGTCTGGTTACGGCCACTCGCCACCCACTGCCATCTCCGGCAGTGGTGGTTGCCGGTGGCGACCGGCGGCGGCCAGCGGCGGCCGGCGGTGGATTTTCGATTACGAACGCACGAGACAACACCCGACCATTCTCTCTCTCTCTCTCTCGGCCATTCTCACGCACACGCACCCACATCGACAGCCACGGCCGTCCATCCACCACCGCCACAGCGGCGGCGAACGGCGGCGGCGACGGGAACGAGAAGGAAAGAAAGCGAAACAAGAAAAGTGATTACCTTACGACGACGCTACGTAAACGCACACGATCCTCCCTCCCTCGAAACTCCGGCGAACAGCAGGTCACGAAAACAGTGACCTCCGGCGGTCTCCCTCACTTTCCGGCGAACAGCAAGCAGGTCACGCTCCCTTCTCTCTCACGGTTTCTTCTCTATCTCACTCTCTCTCATCTTCCTTTTCTCTCGCAGCCGCACCTCACCACAAAGAAGAGTTACTAGGGTTGAGGAGAAACGATTTGGTTGATTGGCTAACAAAGAAACCGAACACAAAATATTGGATCCGGCCATGGGCCAAAAACCCATGCAAAGCTTTTCCACAATTTGCCTTTTAGCCCCT
Organism: Saussurea involucrata; assembly: GCA_033807775.1. NCBI lineage: Eukaryota > Viridiplantae > Streptophyta > Magnoliopsida > Asterales > Asteraceae > Saussurea > Saussurea involucrata. The sequence continues at coordinate 231,321,206 of CM066314.1, forward strand.
CAACTATCCTCCCTTCACAATCTATCCTAGGAAATATGGATTTTAGCATTTGGTCCTTAACGACATCAAACCCCGACTCCAAAACAATTAACGGTACACGCTTTAAATAATTAATTAAATAAAAGAAAAACGTACCGGGACACGGGCTTTACAACTCTCCCCCACTTGGATTAGACTTCGTCCTCGAAGTCTCTGCCTACGAATAACTCTGGATAGTTCTCCCTCATCTCAACCTCAGGTTCCCAAGCCCACTTGAAACCCCTTCGAAACTTCTCGAATACGATTCTTACTAACGTACACTTTCTAAGACACTGGGATTATGATCGGCAGAACACCCCGACACTTGAATTCATTCCTAGCCAAGCGACTACGGTTGTCCCCCAACCTTAGATATCCCATACATCCCAAGTCAAATCTCCAGCTCTAACCATTCTAAAGCTGCTCACGGAATACCCTATTTGATACTCGACTACGATCATTCCTACTCTTAACTATCGATTAGCTACCACGAATTCTAATAGATTCCAAAGATTTTCAGTAACTCATGTCAACAAAAACATCGACCACTTGCCGAACATCGGTCCAACCGATCACAATAACAAACATCGGCCACCCGCCGAACATCGGTCCAACCGATTACAATAACCAACATCGGCCACCCGCCGAACATCGGTCCAACCGATTACAATAACAAACATCGGCGTGGTATTATCCTAGACACTAACACAAATAGGTAACCCCCACAACCAAAATCACTAACACACCCGTAGGTCATTCCACCATAACCATCCATCACAAGAGATCATTTCAGGGTTACTTCTACCATCACCATGATTATCTTAAAATCGGCTACAACTCTCCGATTATACTAAAGGTGTTTGGCCTCAAGCCCAAAAGTCGACACCTAGATATACCACCTACCTCAAAATGGTTGATGCGCATTTATTCTCCTAATAATAAAGGGCCTCAATCCCTTAACCGATACTATTCGTCCTACATTACTAACGCGCGTGGAATACCTATCTTCCACCGATGACGTATCATCCACACTTGCTCTAAGAAGCCAAGTCACACCGCATCGAGGATACACCCTGACGTCTACCTCCCAGGTAACGTCTCAAGTCCCAGCACGCCGGAACTACCTCCCAGGTAAGTGCCCACAACTATATCCTCCTAGTACCTACTGGAAAGTCTAGGTTAGAACACATGAATACCGGGGTCTCACCCCGAGATACCCAACCGACCATTAGCAACGACTGACTAACGCGTCTAAGGATTCAAAGCAAACAGCCTACCAACAACATGCATATTCCTGATTGTCTCCTTCCCCCAAACGTGTATATACTCGACGTACAATGAATGCCAAACGGTGTGACAAAACAATTTATCAACCAGACTCCACCTTGAGTCATTAAAACCGGGCAATTGGCCCATGACTAACTCCAAGTCAAAACCGAGCAAAATGCTCCACGCTTGCTAGACCCATAGGTCGGATAAATACGTTTAAACAAAGTTTAAGCAAGCAATACTTTGAAATCAACCTTAGTCTCAGACTCAACACGGGTTAAACAAAAGAGTTTTCCAAAAGGACTCACAACTAAAAAAAAATTCTCGAGATGACACATGACACTTAAAAGCACATTTTCCCAAATGGTTTACCAAAATCATTTCCAAAATATTTCCCACATCAGGATTTTCATCTCAAAAGATCGCATGTAATAAAAACTACCATTACCTGATCGATAGTTATGCAAAACTGGACACGCTCGTCCCACATAGAAAAATCATGTTGAAAATCGTTCCATTGTAGTTCAGTTTAGTCACACAAAAGCAGGTGTAATAAATAATTTCTGTAGAATGAACCGTTTCGATTTCGGTATGGATTGACTCCTGACGTGCACTTAAGGTAACCGCTTGACCTTAAATAGGGTGCGACAAGGTGTGCACGTAGTTTCAAAATCAGTTACACGATATTTGACCCCAAAATTCCTCCTTTTCAACAAAAATGTCGTGGCACATGGTTAACTAACAAATCTCACGCGCGTCGGGTAGTCATACAAAACGATGAAACGGTTTACAAATATATTTTTGTTAAAACACAACTGTCTCGTGTAAGTTTCAAACTTAAAGATAAAAACCAATCCGTTTCCATCATTTGAAAATATCGATTAAAATCTCATAAAATCTCAAAATGTGGGGTTCTTTAAATTGATTTCCGAGATTTCCCCAAATGGTCACACAAACAAATAAGATATGCACCCCGTGACATTAAACCCACACGACTCGACATGCCGTAGAACAAAACTTATTTTAACCAAATCATTCAATTAGCTTTATACAGACACCGTGGGATGTAACTTTTCGTCTCAACTTTATCATATGTGGAGGAGTTCCGATGTTAAAGTCACAAGCCGTAGTCACTTGCCCCACATTTAAAACACCACAAAACACAGATATCATCTTACCCGAAAGGACCGTTGGAAAAATAACGAAAATGAGACAAATTCTAACAAAGTTTGCACTCCCGCGATAAAACGATTTCATACACTTTCAAAACCATCCGAAAATTTTTGTGTGTGCTGAACAATTCCCAAAATCCCAAAACACAATCCATAAAGGATTGGAAACACAAGATTTAATTAATGCAATTTTATTTTTAAAATCACTTTGTGCATGACTCATTCGGCATTCAACGTCTCGACCCATACTACTCCGGAACTCTCCGGTCTACTATTGTCATCCAGACATTTAAACCTCTTAAGGCAAGTTGGGAATTCACATCAAATCATCTTACGGGTTTTCCTCAAATCAAAGTCGGCTCAAATGCCTATGATTCTAACACAAATGCTAATCTTTGACCCGAATTGGTCTACAAATATCACCTCAGCAACCTCATCTACAAGTGTGAGGCACGAATTAATGGGTAGCCCCGCTATCAAACATCACTACAGCAGACACCGAGTTAACTAAGAACGTACTTAAACACACAGCTTAAGCAAAAAGCAACCACATACCAATATCAAGCGATGAAATATACCTGTCACCACTTTAAGCGTGGCCTGTGCCTCTTCCACCGTCAGTTATGAACTCTATCTCGGCCGCCTCGGGCCCAGCCTGACCCACACGACCAACAGTAATACGCAAGGGAGCAGCCGCAGAAGTTCCTGGTGCTCCGTCCCCAACAGTAACCCTCGGATTCGGGCAGTTGACCTTCACGTGGCCCATCTGTTTGCAGTTAAAACAGACCACGTGTGGTGGTTCCTTGCAGTCGCGACCGTAGTGCCCCACCTGGCCACACCGGAAACATTTGACATTCCTCCTTCCGCTACCATTCATGGTTTTAAACCTACCGCTCCCTTGATTCAAGACCGAGTCCGAAAACCTCGCTTTCTTTGGAACTGCCGGTTCCGGTGCAACGGCCAGCGCTGTTTTCCTCTTCTTAGTCTGTTCCTCTGACCCAGGGTCTTGGCTCCGAGCGGCCTCCATCATCGCTACTACCTCAACACAAACGGCGGTAAAAATCTCGGGGATTGCCTTCCTAATAGCATGCTTTACTTCAGCCGTGATCCACTCACGTATCTGCTCAGTAGTGATCCCGGCGCCAATCCCTGGCTCAGTAGTTTCGTTTCCCTCAGTGATGGCCATTTCTGGGGTAAAATTACAACGAGTTATTAGCATATAATAACTCACACTAACAATACTCACGCTCAACTCCTTGGATTCCTCGCGACTTTCCCGACTCGAGCATTGATCCTGTGCTTCCGGTAGTAGGAGCTCTACTACTACCATCCACGCCTATCATTGCCCGTTCCGAGTCCCATCCCGAGGGTCCAAGTAGTTTCTCGCCGAAACTATACACATAATATAATTAATCCACACATGCCAGTTCAAGAACATATCCTAAACAGGCAACTCATACAACTACTGTATATATAAAACCATCGGTCTCCCCGATTAGACAGCCACGATTGTATACTTAATAAACCATCGGTCACCCCGATCATACAACAACAATTAAATATATAATTAACCGTATGCCTGCACCAGCATATATATACATCCACCCTTCCTAGCTCCCTAGGAACTTCCATCCCAATCACTACCCCCTTGCTACTAATGAATCCTTACTAATCATAAAAAGTGGCCTCGCGAATACCCGATTACATGCAGTGCAAAACAAATAGACCGTCGAATACAAAATTCTATCCTAGAACGGTTGGACTCAAACAAGAGCTGCGCAATAGGACTAAATCGAATATTCTAAGGCTATAAGTCTCTTACTGCATACAACCTAGAGGGCATTCACTTAGTAACCTATCATAATTAGCATAAACTCCTAATAGCAAGCAATTCAACATACCGCATAGTGTCAACAACAGACAATCTAGCATGCATACTCTATGATCTAGAAAGCAATAAAACACTAAGCATTGTACCTTTCCCTTCGGCTCCGGCTGACTGTACACACTGCGCCCTCGATCACCGTTCCTCGAACGGGTTTTTACTTTTTCTTTTATTTCCAAAAGATTTAATAAAGAATTTGAAAATTTCCCAGCCGCAACTTGAGACCAAACACACCGAGGTGCGTTTGATTCACTCAAGCTGTGCTCTGATACCAAGTTGTAACGCCCCAAAATTTCAAGGAATTTAAAATTTTTAATTAACCGCTTTATATAAAAACTCCATAAATAATTCCAACATATTAATTGCAAGGACATAAATACTGTTCAAGTAATCAGAAACCAGCGGAAACAAAGTTCAATAATTAAAACAAATATCAGTCAGTTCATCCCGCGCGCCAGTGTGTACCCGTCACGCCTTAGAGCCACTCGTACCTGAAACCACAGATTATTGGGAAAGGGTAAGCACGAAGCTTAGTGAATTCAAACACATGCACAGGTAGGAATTATATACACATCATCCCTACCCGCACATAAGCAACAATATCACAGATACATAAAATGAGTAAACATCTACAGGTATTTATGTATCCAACCACCTCAGTACCATCGAGGCCTCGGTCCCACCGAATTGTAATATAACCAGCACCTCAGTACCATCGAGGCCTCGGTCTCACCGAATTGTAACATAACCGACACCTCAGTACCATCGAGGCCTCGGTCTCACCGAATTGTAACATAACCGACACCTCAGTACCATCGAGGCCTCGGTCTCACCGAATTGTAACATAACCGACACCTCAGTACCATCGAGGCCTCGGTCCCACCGAAACGTAAGGTAACACATTTATACCAAGCATACAAACCAATCAAATATTACACACCACAACAACTAGTTCACACCACAAGGACAGTAGTACATACAAACTATTATGACATGCATACAACCCCTAACTACACAGTGAGAGAACTCACCTCAAATGCGCGCCTAGCTTAATCAACACGAATCAAGCTTCACAATCACGGTCACCTTCCAGCACCTAAACGCATGTCAAAACGTGTCAATACGAGACCCGGACCCTAAGACACGACACACGCTTAAAACGTCACTAAAACTAATTTCCGATCACCCAAAACAGGTCTGTTCGGGACCCGTTTCGACCCTCTTAAATCTAGAAAAATCCCAATATTATTTCATGACCAGAAAGTCCTCTGAGTTGGGGTTCCAAGGACATATTATACGCCTCTTAACGCTTTTTCTACAATTTACTATGAATTAATTACGAACGGTTACCAAAACTGCCAGTTTCGGTCCAGCCTGCATAAACAGTCCAAACAGCCTAGCTACGGTTTAAATCAGACTTTCGGCAAAACACGAAAAACCTTCCCGACTCGAATAGGGAACTATGGCCACCAAAATCACCTCAAAACGAGTTACGAGTAAAAAGTTACGGTCCACGCAAAACAGTGGCAGATTCCAGGAAAATTCACATAAAATGACGAACCGCAGAAATTGCGACCACTTTTTCTCCCAACTCGAGGCCGAACCAGTTTTCCGCCAAAACACAGAAAACGTACTCGGTCCCGAGCTCGAAGCGTGGGCGCCAGTTTCGGCTCAAACGGAGTTACGACGGAGAAGTTATTGCCGTCACAAAACAGGGGCTGGACCATTTTTTCGCATAAAAAGAATGATTTTAGAAGCAACGGTTTAAAATATACGGCTTAACGATTAAGTCACAGTTTAAGGCTCTGTAGCTACTAAGGTCTGGTTACGGCCACTCGCCACCCACTGCCATCTCCGGCAGTGGTGGTTGCCGGTGGCGACCGGCGGCGGCCAGCGGCGGCCGGCGGTGGATTTTCGATTACGAACGCACGAGACAACACCCGACCATTCTCTCTCTCTCTCTCGGCCATTCTCACGCACACGCACCCACATCGACAGCCACGGCCGTCCATCCACCACCGCCACAGCGGCGGCGAACGGCGGCGGCGACGGGAACGAGAAGGAAAGAAAGCGAAACAAGAAAAGTGATTACCTTACGACGACGCTACGTAAACGCACACGATCCTCCCTCCCTCGAAACTCCGGCGAACAGCAGGTCACGAAAACAGTGACCTCCGGCGGTCTCCCTCACTTTCCGGCGAACAGCAAGCAGGTCACGCTCCCTTCTCTCTCACGGTTTCTTCTCTATCTCACTCTCTCTCATCTTCCTTTTCTCTCGCAGCCGCACCTCACCACAAAGAAGAGTTACTAGGGTTGAGGAGAAACGATTTGGTTGATTGGCTAACAAAGAAACCGAACACAAAATATTGGATCCGGCCATGGGCCAAAAACCCATGCAAAGCTTTTCCACAATTTGCCTTTTAGCCCCTCAACTATCCTCCCTTCACAATCTATCCTAGGAAATATGGATTTTAGCATTTGGTCCTTAACGACATCAAACCCCGACTCCAAAACAATTAACGGTACACGCTTTAAATAATTAAATAAATAAAAGAAAAACGTACCGGGACACGGGCTTTACAGCGGGTTAGAAATGAAGATATTCCTAAGACAGCTTTTAGAACTAGATACGGGCATTATGAGTTTCTAGTAATGCCATTCGGGTTGACAAATGCTCCAGCTGTCTTCATGGATCTGATGAATAGAGTGTGTCGACCTTTCTTAGACAAGTTTGTTATCGTCTTTATTGATGACATACTTGTGTATTCAAAGACTGAGGCAGATCATGAACAACACCTACGTGAAGTCTTAGAAGTTTTAAGAAGAGAGAAATTGTACGCGAAGTTTTCAAAATGTGAATTTTGGTTAAAAGAAGTACAATTTCTAGGTCACGTGATCACTTCAGAAGGAGTCAAGGTAGACCCAGCTAAGATTGAAGCTATGGCAAATTGGGAGATACCTAGGAGTGCATCTGAAATAAGAAGTTTCTTGGGTTTAGCAGGTTATTATAGAAGGTTTATTAGAGACTTTTCTAAGATTGCATCTGCTTTGACTATTCTGACTAGAAAGAACGTGAAGTTTGTCTGGACGGAGAAACAAGAATCGGCTTTCAGAACCTTACGTCAAAAGTTGTGTGAGGCTCCGGTTCTTGCTTTACCAGAAGGAACAGAAGATTTAGTGGTATACAGTGATGCTTCAAAGATGGGTCTAGGGTGCGTATTGATGCAACGAGGCAAAGTGATTGCTTATGCGTCAAGACAACTTAAAGAACACGAGAAGAACTACCCGACACATGATTTGGAGTTAGCGGCTGTCGTTTTTGCTTTAAAGTTGTGGAGGCACTATCTGTATGGAACTAAGTGTACTCTTTTTACTGACCATAAAAGTTTGCAGCATGTTTTTGATCAGAAAGAGTTAAATATGAGACAGCGAAGATGGTTAGAATTACTTAAAGATTACGATTGCGAATTGCATTACCATCCTGGTAAAGCAAATGTCGTGGCCGATGCCTTAAGTAGGAAAGAGTATAGTGGATGTTTGAAATCGATCAATGCTAGAATTGATGTGACATCGAGTTTGATGGAAAAGATAAAAGAGGCACAAGCGGAGGCTTTACGGGAAGTAAACCTGAAAGAAGAAGTGATGGGCAAGCAACACCTTCAGTTGACTGAAGATGGCCGTGGAATAAAGTTGTTCCAAGGTCGTGTTTGGGTACCAAAGATTGGAGGAAATCGAGAGCTGATTCTCGAAGACGCTCATAGATCTAAGTATTCCATACACCTGGGAATACAAAGATGTATCGAGATCTGAAATTGCATTATTGGTGGCCGGCTATGAAAGTAGATGTGGCCCGGAAGGTAGAAACATGTAGAACATGTTCGTTGGTGAAAGCAGAACATCAGAAACCTTACGGAAGTTTCCAATCTTTGGAAATTCCGGAATGGAAGTGGGAGAAGATCACCATGGACTTTGTGACGAAGTTACCCAAAACACAAAAGGGTAACGACACAATATGGGTAATCGTAGATATATTAACTAAGAGTGCTCATTTTCTGGCTATGAAAGAAACATCACCAATTGAGAAGTTGGCGAAGCTATATATTGATGAGGTGGTGTCAAGACATGGTATACCGGTGTCGATTGTGTCAGATCGTGATAGTCGGTTTACCTCAAGGTTTTGGCGATCACTACAAGAGGAATTGGGTACGAAAGTTAATTTGAGCACTGCTTTTCATCCACAGACTGATGGACAGAGTGAAAGGACTATACAAACTTTGGAAGATATGCTCAGGTCATGTGTATTGGATTTTGGAGGTAACTGGGATACACATCTACCGTTAGTAGAGTTTGCGTATAATAACAGTTATCATTCCAGTATCGGAAGATCGCCCTTCAAAGCCTTGTATGGTCGAAAATGTAGAACTCCGGTATGTTGGTTAGAAGCCGGAGAGAAACAGTTTGCGGGTCCATAATTGGTACAACAAACAGCTGATAAGGTGAAAGAAATTAAGCAGCATATGAAAGCAGCTCAGGACCGACAGAAGAGTTATGCTGACCCGAAAAGGAGACCAAAAGAATTTCAAGTTGGGGAGCGCGTGATGCTTAAAGTGTCCCCATGGAAAGGTGTGATAAGGTTTGGTAAACGCGGGAAGTTAAGTCCTCGTTTTCTAAGACCTTTCACTATCACTAAAAGGATTGGTTTACAAGCGTATCAGTTGGATATTCCACCAGAGTTGGAAGGGGTTCATGATACCTTTCATGTTTGTTATCTTCGGAAGTGTTTAGCCGAAGAAGAGGATGTGATACCACTCACTGATGTGAGAGTAGATGAAAAGAGTCGCTGTGTAGAAGAACCAGAGGCAATTTTGTAAAGATCGGTTAGAAAGCTACGTAGTGGTAAGGAAGTAGTTATGTTGAAAGGAAACACCATCGAGGTACTAATGTGACTTTAGAGTCAGAAGAAAGTATGAAAGATAAGTATCCTCATTTGTTTACTTGATTTTTATTTCGGGGACGGAATCATTTTTAAGTTGGGGAGTATTGTAACATCCTAAATTTTCGTTATTAGTATTTTATTAAGAATTGGATTGTATTTGTAATTGTTGTAACCTTGGGATTGTATGGAAGTTTTATAATCCAATTTAAGGTTGAAATTCAAAGAATGAAAGTTTAGTGTACTTATTTGAATTAATGTAACTATGGGGTAAGTTATGTTACTTTGGAAATGTTTGCGTGGATAAGATACTGAGAATGAGAAATATCTCATTCTTGTTTGTGTTGAGTCGTCAAAAGAGAGAAGCAGGAAGAAAAGAGAGAAAGAAGAAAGAAGTTTGGTTCTTCATTTTGGTAAGAGATTTGAAATGATTTCTAGTAGCAATCTGTTGTAGTTATGTGTTTATAAACGTATCTGTATTGTGAATAGGGTTGAAAATCGTTTACTACAGATTTGGAGATTTACGATTTTGGCAGAGAAACAAGTTTTGCTGCAAGAGGTGAGTTCATTCGATTCGTTGTATAAATCAGTGTTTTTAAGTTATACTAACCTTAATATAGTTGTATGAATTGATTGAGGACTGATTAGAATGAATAGCCTGAATTGATTTTATGTTTGAAATCGATTTGTGGACTTATTGAAACGAACAGATAAGTCCCGGTACAGGTGAGTCCCGGTACAGGTGAGTCCCGGTACAGGTGAGTTCCGGTGCAGGTGACTCTCGGTACTTATGGGTCCCGGTGAAGTCCCGGTACATTGTTGACTACCGGGAGTTAGGAATACCGGGAGTTGGCAGTATACTGTAACAGTAGTAATTCTGATAGTTAAGACATTCTGAGGTCTTGGATTATTTGTACTCTTCTGATTGTTTTGGATACTACAGTTCGGTAAATCGTGAAAAGATACGATTAGGCATTGTCATATAACTTATGTAGTTCGGACATACGTACATTCTTGTATAGTATGTTAGGTTTATAAACTGCGCTAGTGTGATGCTAGGCAGGATTATATTGAGTGTAATGGATCCATAAGCACTAAAGTTTGGTAATCACATGGAATAGGCGTGTGGTATAACTCGTTTAATCGTTATTCCAATGTGTGTGGGAAATTATGGAATAGGCGTGTGGTATTAATCGTTATTCCTGATTTCTAAGGAAGAGAGTGAGGTTGACATAAGTACTTGTAATCTCTGCTTCCTTACTGATAAATGGGCGTGTGTAATCGCGATTTATTGGTGGAGAGCATTGATCTAGAATCTTTGAAGATTCATAGTGTGGCTCTGGGGAATGATATGCTGATGGATTTGTTGTCAGTCATAGTCATGGGATTGGATAAAATTGTGTAATGGAATAGAGTTATATGTACGGTAAGAAAAGGAGTAACCATGTTTGTTATAACTTGTTTACATTGATTTTGCAAATGTTATTATTGAAACGAATGTTCTCACTAGGCGTTGGCCTAATCGTTTCATATGATGTTTTCTTACCAGGTGCAGGCTCAGGCAAATAAAGGGTTGTGGGACGAGTGTTTTTGGAATAGCAGAAGTGGCAATTAACAAAGAGGAGATTTTTGGAGGATAGCTTAGATAACTCAATTAATCTGATTATTGTGACATGATTAGATTGATAGGTTATTCGAAGTATCTTGTATTGTAATTACACTCTTGATGGTTAATTCATTTGCTATCTATATAAGTTGTAATTTTATTGTCATAACCTGTTGTAACTTGAGGTTTAAATTGGCTCGGATTTTGGGGCGTTACATTAGCACTGTGGAAGCCTGGAAACATTCTGACTTTCTATGTAGGAACTATGTCCTCAATGGATTGGTGGATGCGCTCTATAACGTTTATAGTGTGTCTAAGACATCAAAAGAATTGTGGCAATCTCTTGAAAAGAAATACAAAACCGAGGATGCGGGATCCAAGAAATTTGTGGTTGCCCGATTCTTGGAATTCAAAATGACTGATTCAAGGACTGTCATAAGTCAGGTCCAAGAACTCCAAGTCATGTTGCATGATATCCATGCCGAGGGGATGGTTGTAAGTGAGACTTTCCAAGTTGCCGCAATAATTGAAAAATTCCCCCGGCATGGGTATATTTCAAGAACTATCTTAAACATAAAAGGAAGGAAATGAGCGTTGAGGATCTTATTGTAAGGCTTCGAATTGAAGAAGATAATAAAAATGCACAAAAGAAAGGTTATGGCGCTAACTCTATTAAGGCCAATGTTGTAGAGCTTGGTCAAGCGTCAAGGACCAACAAGAATAAATTTGTACGAGGAAAAGATTCAAGGAAAGGTAAAGGGTTCAATCTTGGACCCAAGGGTGGAGTTTTTAAAAGGAAATTCCAAGGTAATTGTTACAATTGTGACAAACCAGACCACCGAGCTGTGAACTGCAGGTTGCCAAAGCGAGAGAAAGACAAACAAGCGAACTTGGTGGATGGCATAGCTAGAGACATGTGTGATATTGATCTTGCTGCTATGGTCTCGGAAGTAAACCTCGTGGGTGCTAACCCAAGGGAATGGTGGATAGACACAGGTGCAACTCGACATGTTTGCTCGGACAAAGGGATGCTCCATGATTTCAAGACTGCTGAAGATGGAGAAAAACTGTTCATGGGAAATTCTGCCACTGCTGAGATAAAAGGAAGCGGAAGAGTCGTGCTCAAGATGACCTCGGGGAAGGAACTAACCTTGAATGATGTGTTGTATGTTCCTGATATTCGTAAGAATCTTGTGTCCGGTTGGTTGTTGAACAAACACGGTTTTCGTCTAGCTTTTGAGTCAGATAAGTTTGTGTTAACAAAGATGGGGATGTTTGTGGGGAAGGGTTATGCTTTGGACGGAATGTTCAAAATGAATGTAATGGCTATTAAGTCTCCAGTTAATGAAATAAAGAAATCTTCTGCTTACTTGCTTGAGTCTTCATATATGTGGCATGGTAGACTTGGTCACGTAAATTTTGACACCCTTCGTCGTTTAATTAATTTAGACATCATCCCGAAATTTCACATCGACTCTAATTATAAATGTAGCACATGCGTTGAGGCGAAATTAACGAGGTCATCATTTCAATCAATAGAAAGGTCAACTAAACCCCTTGACATGATTCATACAGATGTGTGTGATATGAAGTCAACTCCATCAAGAGGTGGGAATAAATTTTTTATCACCTTCGTGGATGATAGTACTAAATATTGCTATGTCTATTTACTTAAAAGTAAAGATGAAGCAATAGATAAGTTTGTGTTGTACAAAAATTGTTGGGAACTAAAGATATGCTAAGTATGGTTAGTACTGCTAAGTCTTCATTACTACTGCCAGTTCTTTGTTACTACTGCTGGGCAAGGTTACTGCTGCTAGATGAAGTTAATGATGCTAGATGAAGTTAGTGCTGCTAGACCAAATTACTACTGCTAGACATGGTTAGTACTGCTGAGCTGAGTTACTACTGCTTGAAGACTGTGAAGATTAATACTGCTGAAGGTTGTTAATGCTGCTGAGCCAAATCATCATTAATACTGCTGAGTTGATAAGTTTGGTATGCGATACTTTTGGAGACAAAGAAGGAATTGATCAAGATATGTTTAACGAAGATTCAGAAGATCAATTTACTTTTTATGGTTATCTTGTAATTACTTTTGTATAAATAGTATTGATAGATAGCTATTAGAGAATACGAAAAAAAAAGAAGATAGATAATATACAGAATTCGATATTCAAGAGTGAATTAACCTCAAGATCATAGATCCTATTTCTAGAGAAGTAGAAATCGTCTTGTTGAGTCTGTTCAACAAGATTGAGGTTTTGGTGTAAAACTTGTGAGTTATAACTGTTTGATATATATACAGTTTATTGAATTTCTATTGATTGTTCTTTTATTGATTTAGAGTTCTATTCCGCAAGATTCTCTAAATTCTGTTTCTAAGAAGTTTAATTCTTGTTAAGAATCGATCCTGACAAGTGGTATCAGAGCATTGGTATCTTAGAAATTATGGACAACTCAATGGATTCTCACAGTACTCTTGTTTCAAAGGTTCCCATGCTCAAACCCAATGAATTTGACATGTGGAAACTAAGAATCAAGCAGTACATTCTTCTTACTGATTATGCAATATGGGACATTATAGAAAATGGCCCATGTAATGAAGGAAAGATTGGAGCAGATGGAAAGAGACCTCCTCCCAAGACAGATGCTGAAAAGAAAGTAAGACAAACAGAGATGAAGGCCTTAAGCACTCTGCTTTTGGCTATTCCTAATGAGTACCAACATCAATTCCAACACTGCACAGATGCACAGATGTTGTGGAATGCTCTGGAGAAAAGATTTACTGGAACAAAGAGCACAAAGAGAAATCAAAAGGCTATTCTCAGGCAACAATATGAAAACTTTATGTCTGCAAAGAATGAGTCTATGACTCAAACTTTTGACAGATTTAACAAGTTAATTGGAGAATTAGCAACTGTGGGTGTACACATGGATGCTGATGATGTCAACAGAAAGTTCCTTAGATCATTGGGAGAAGAATGGACCATGTACACTGTCTCATTCAGACAGAATGACCAATTGGAGGACAAAGAGCTAGATGACCTCTACAATGATCTGAGAGTATTTGAGGCTGAAGTTGAAGCCAAGAAAAGGCCATCAGGATTTGTTTATAATGCTGCTTTATTATCTTCATCCTCTGATACTGCTGCTAATCCTGATTCTGTTAATATTGCAGGTTCTGTTAATTCTGCTAGTGGAACCAATCAAGAGAAGACCACAGATTCTGTACTAGAAGCATTCTTTTCTAGTCATGTCCACTCTTCTCTAATCAATGATGATTTAGAGCAGATCAATGCTGATGATCTGGAAGAGATGGACATCAAGTGGCAGATGGCTATGCTATCAATGAGGGTGAAGAAATTCATCAAAAGGACTGGGAGAAACAACTTTTCCCAAAGAAGAGAAGATGGTGCAGGCTTTGACAAGTCAAAGGTTGAATGCTATAAGTGTCACAAGATGGGACACTTTGCCAGAGAATGCAGAAGTGGAGGATCACAGACTCCAAATGGAAACCAAAACAGAAGCTCCTCTCAAGCCCTTGTTTCTCAACAAGGAATGGGATTTGATTGGAGTGATCAAGCTGAAGAAGCCTGTCAGAATCAAGCTCTTATGGCAGAAGTGTCTGATATCCCCACTGAGGTACAATCTAAACTCTGTTCTCAAGCTTGCATTGATGCTGTTAAAAGATATAGGGATCACAATCAGGGTATGTGTGATGACCTTAAGAGGCTAGAGAAAGATGTAAAAGATTATGTTAGGATTGTAGAAAGGTTTGAGGAACAGATTAGAGCTTTTCAAGCTAATGAACTTCAACACCACTATGATACTAACTATTGGAAGTGGGAGAAGAATGAGTATGAGATTAAGCTGAAAGTGTCTGGGGAGGAGAATGAAAAGTTAAAAGAAGAGCTTAAAAAGGTTAAACTTGATGTTGAAAAGTTTACCTGTGCTTCTAAAACCATGGACACCATCATTAAAGCACAAATCCATGACAAGATGAAAGTAGGGATAGGATACAATACCACACCTCCACCCTACAATAACAACTACATACCCCCTAAGTCTGATTTGTTAGAGACCAAGGATAGAAAGGAACCTGAATTAAAGATTGATATAGATCCTTGTGAAAAAGAAATAGTTGTTGAGGATGAGACTGACAAAGTAGACTCTGATGAGGAATGTGAGAGTCCATGTGTCAAGAACACAGAGATCAAAAGGACTGAAGAGAAAAAGGAAGTTCATTACACACAGCCCAAAGTTGTGAACTCAAATACTTGTAAACAGTGTTCCTGCAGGAAATTCAAAGAGAACAAGCCCCAAAAACATGATAATCAGAGGGGAAATCAAAGGAACTGGAATAACCAGTGGGCTATGAGACAAGGAGTTGACCTGAAAAGAATCAACAGGCCAAAACCTTGTTTCATCTGTGGTAAGCTAAATCACTTAGCCAAACACTGTTATTTCAATCCTGTTAACCAAAGGTTTAATGCTCAAAGATCTTTTCAAAAACCTGGTGGTTACAGAAAGAATGGTGGATATAAAAAGTCTACAAAGAAAAATGTGGCAAAGAAACAAGATAAACCCAAAAGCCACATAAAGAAAATGACTGAAAAGGAATGTGATACTATGTGGGTTCCAAAAAGCACTAAAAACAATACTGCTGCTAGCAGTGTTAGTACTGCTAACACTGCTAGTACTGCTTCAAAAGTTAGTGCTGCTAGCAGTATTAATACTGCTAGTAATCATTCCAAAGTTAGTGCTGCTAGCAGTGTTAATACTGCTAGTATTCAGTCCAATGTTAGTGCTGCTAATACTTTTAGTGCTTCTTCTTCAGATAGTACTGCTGCTAGCAGTATTAACTCTGTTAATACTGCTTCTAGCAGTGTTAACTCGGTTAATACTGCTACCTCTGTTAGTACTTCTGAGGTTAATACTGCTAGCACTGTTAGTACTGCTAGCACTGTTAGTACTGCTGCAAGTGCTGCTACACCAATAATTTTGACAAAGTATTCCAGCACAGCAGTACCAAAAGTTAAAAATCTCATCAAAACCAAGTGTAAGTATTTTGATGAGCAAGGGAGACCCAAGACCACTTCGGCTTGGGTTCCAAATAAAACTAACTGATTTATCTTGATGTGCAGGGCAACCAACAGCTCAAGGGGAAGAGCATTTGGCATGTTGATAGTGGTTGCTCCAGGCACATGACAGGTAACATGTCCTGCCTCAAAAATTTCAAAAAGGTTGATGGAGGACATGTTGCATTTGGGGATAATCCTGCTGGTGGAAAGATAAGTGGTAAGGGTGATGTTTCAAAGGGTAAGATGACCTTTGAAGATGTATACTATGTTGAACAATTGAGATACAACCTGTTAAGTGTATCACAGGTTTGTGACAAGAAGCATAGTATATTGTTTACAGACTCTGAATGCATTATCCTTGCTCCTGGATACAAAGTGGTTGATGAAAACATGATACTTCTGAGAACTCCTAGGAAGGATAATGTTTATTGTTTAGATTTGGAAAGTGTTTCATCTGATTCATCTCTAAATTGTTTAGTTTCAAAAGCTTCTTTAGATGAATCATCACTTTGGCACAGAAGGATGTGTCACATGAACTTTAAAACAATAAATAAACTTGTTAAGAATAACCTTGTAAGGGGTTTGCCATCCAAAGTATATTCATGTGATGATCATTGTGTTGCTTGTCTCAAAGGCAAACAACACAAAACTTCTCATAAGTCCAAAGAGATAAACACTATATCAAATCCTCTTCAACTGTTACATATGGATCTGTTTGGTCCTACCAATGTGATGAGTATTGGCAAGAAATCATACTGCTTAGTTATTGTTGATGATTATTCTAGATTTACTTGGGTATATTTTCTGAGAACTAAAGATGAGACAAGTGGACTGATCAAATCTTTCATTCTCAAAATTGAAAACCAATCAAATCAAAGAGTGAAAGTCATTAGATCAGATAATGGAACTGAGTTTAAAAATTCTGATCTAAACACCTTTTGTGAAGAAAAAGGAATTGAGAGACAATACAGTGCTCCTAGGACTCCACAACAAAATGGTGTTGCTGAGAGAAGGAATAGGACACTGATTGAGGCTGCTAGATCTCTGTTAGCTGACTCAAAGTTACCAATTACTTTTTGGGCAGAAGCAGTTAATACTGCCTGCTATGTTCAAAACAGAGTTTTAGTTGTAAAGCCTAAAAACAAGACACCTTATGAGCTTTTCCATAAAAGGAAACCATATATTGGATTTTTCAAGCCATTTGGATGTCCTTGTACTATTCTCAATACCAAATCTCACTTAGGCAAGTTTGATAGCAAAGCAGATGATGGTTTTCTTGTTGGGTATTCATCTCAAAGTAAGGCCTACAGAGTTTTTAATACCTCTTCTAGAATAATTGAAGAAAGTGACAATGTCAAATGCAATGAGAACACACCAAATCCTATTGGTTCAGGTCCTAATTGGCTATTTGACATTGATTCACTCACTAATTCTTTGGGTTTCAGTGGTGATGTATATGCAGGACAAAGGGATACACCATCATCAGAACACAGAATTCAATCTGTGATATTTCCAATCCCTTCCATTGATCCTGTGGAATTCTGTGAACACCATGAGGAGACTGAACCTATTCAGAATGAAGAAGAGAGGAGAGCAGAGGAAAATCAGTCTTCAGGTTCAAATTCCAGAGAATCTGAGGTGACTGAAGAAGCAGAAACAAATCCAGAATTAAATGAGTCTAATCTGGATGAGGACTTACAAGAGGAAGCTGGTCATCAAACAAGAACTCAGAAAAATCATCCTCCTGAGTTGGTAATTGGAGATATTGCATCTCCCATGATGACTAGAAAGCAAAGCAGACTCCAAGAGTTGCAAGAGCAGCAAAATACAGTTAACACTGTTCTTACTTGCTTTCTGTCCCAGATTGAGCCCAAAAAGGCTTATGATGCCATGAAAGACCCAAGCTGGATAGAGGCAATGCAAGAGGAGCTGCTACAGTTCAAATTACAGGATGTTTGGGACTTGGTAGACCTTCCAAAAGGTCATAGAGCAATTGGCACCAAGTGGATTTTCAGGAACAAGAAGGATGACAGAGGGATTGTAATCAGAAACAAAGCCAGACTGGTTGCACAAGGGTACACTCAGGAAGAAGGAATAGATTATGAGGAAGTCTTTGCTCCTGTGGCAAGGATTGAAGCAATCAGGTTATTTCTAGCCTATGCCTCATACATGAAGTTCAAAGTGTACCAAATGGATGTCAAAAGTGCATTTCTGTATGGAAGCATTGAGGAAGAAGTATATGTCTGTCAACCCCCTGGATTTGAGAATCCATTGCACCCTGACAGAGTATACAAGCTGAAGAAGGCTCTCTATGGTTTGCATCAGGCCCCAAGAGCATGGTATGACACTTTGTCTACCTATCTCTTGAAAAATGACTTTGAAAGAGGAGTCATTGACAAGACCCTGTTCATCAAGAGGAGAAAGAGAGGTACTTTACTTGTTCAGATCTATGTGGATGATATCATCTTTGGATCCACCAATGATCAAATGTGTAAAGAGTTTGAAGAATTGATGCACAAAAGCTTCAAGATGAGCTCCATGGGAGAACTTACATTCTTTCTTGGGCTTCAGGTAAAACAGAGGAAAGATGGAATTTTTATTAGCCAATCCAAGTATGTGAAAGACATCCTGGACAAGTTTGGTTTATCAGACTCAAAGTCAGCAAGCACTCCAATGGAAACACATAAACAGATCACTGCAGATCTTGAGGGGGAGGATGTGGATGTCCATCATTACAGATCAATGATTGGATCTCTCATGTATCTCACAGCCTCTAGACCTGACATTATGTTTTCAGTCTGTGTTTGTGCCAGATTTCAGGTTTCTCCTAAGCAATCACATCTTCATGCTGTCAAGAGAATATTCAGATACTTAAAAGGGCAACCTAGATTAGGTCTCTGGTATCCTCATGAATCCTCTTTTGACTTGCTTGCATATTCAGATAGTGATTTGGGAGGAGCCAACATGGATAGGAAGTCTACTTCAGGTGGATGTCAGTTTTTGGGTACAAGACTAGTATCTTGGCAGTGTAAGAAACAAACCACAGTGTCCTTATCTACCACAGAAGCTGAGTACATAGCTGCTGCAAGCTGCTGCTCTCAGGTTCTATGGATTCAGAATCAGATGTTGGACTATGGGGTAACTTTTCTTCACACACCAATCTTCATTGATAACAACAGTGCTATTAGCATTGTTAATAATCCAGTCAAACACTCAAAAACAAAGCATATAGAGATAAGGTATCACTTTATAAGAGATTGCAATGAAAAGAAATTAATTCAGGTTGCTAAAGTTCATACAAATGACCAGTTTGCTGATCTATTCACAAAAGCTTTTGATGTGGGTAGATTCACCTTTTTGGTAACAAGTGTGGGCATGATCAACCTAGAATAAATTCATGACTTTCTGTTTTTATACCTATATTTCTTCATATATTTGGTGCTACTAACTTTCTTTCTCAGGATCCTCTGTTTTCCTCTGATTACCAAGTGAAGAAAAGTGTAAGTGTGGTTACTACTGCCAGTACAGAAGTTACTACTGTCAGTGTTCTAGTAGTTACTACTGCTTGTGCAGTTACTACTGCTCAGTAGTTAATACTGCTCAGTAGTTAATACTGCTAGTGCATTTAATACTGCTAGTGTAGTTAATACTGCTTGGTCGTTAATACTGCTCAGTAGTTAATACTGCTCAGTAGTTAATACTGCTAGTACAGTTAATACTGCTTGGTCGTTAATACTGCTCGGTAGTTAATACTGCTCAGTAGTTAATACTGCTAGTGCATTTAATACTGCTAGTGGAGTTAATACTGCTCGGTAGTTAATACTGCTTGGTAGTTAATACTGCTAGGTAGTTAATACTGCTTGGCAGTTAATACTGCTTGGTCGTTAATACTGCTCGGTAGTTAATACTGCTCAGTAGTTAATACTGCTAGTGCATTTAATACTGCTAGTGGAGTTAATACTGCTCGGTAGTTAATACTGCTTGGTAGTTAATACTGCTAGGTAGTTAATACTGCTTGGCAGTTAATACTGCTCGGTAGTTAATACTGCTCGGTAGTTAATACTGCTAGGTAGTTAATACTGCTTGGCAGTTAATACTGCTTGGCAGTTAATACTGCTCGGTAGTTAATACTGCGAGGTAGTTAATACTGCTTCTGATAATCTAGGGCATATAAATACCCCTGTTTGCCCGCCCATGTTCATAACGACTCTTCGCATTTACTTCTTCTCTCTCGTTCTAACCTAGACTCCCCAGAATCTCTGTGCTTTTCTTTCAAGAATCCTTAGGCATCATGGAGTTTGTGGATGAGCACAATGAAATAGCCATGCTTCAGAAGCCGAAACAAGCTGCGGGATTCCACGATATTGTCGATTTTCTAAAATCCTCGCACATCTCCTATGCACTCACAGTGAGCCCAACAATCTATATCGAACATCAGAAACAATTTTGGGAGAATGCCACTGTTAGTGTTGAAGAAGGGCAGAAAACCATTCGAACAAGGGTTTGTGATAAACCCTTGAAAGTCACTGAAGAGGTTATTCGCATCTCCCTTCAGTTGAATGATGCTTCCGGTATAACTTCTATTCCTAATGAAGAACTCTTTTCTACTTTACAAAGAATGGGGTATGAAGGTCCCATTGGTGTTTTTAAATTCTACAAGTCAAAATTTTTCAACCAATGGAGATTTCTTGTTCATACCCTGATGCACTGTATTTCCAAGAAAACTACTGGATGGAGTGAGTTCAGCAGTCCCATTGCATATGCCTTGGTCTGCTTATCCACTGCCAGAAAGTACAATTTCTCAGCAATGATCTTTACTGATCTTGTATCAAACTTGGAATCCAAAAAGACCTTTTTCATGTATCCAAGGTTTGTGCAAGAAGTTCTTAACAAGGAGTTGATGGACTTACCTCAGTTCACTGAGGTATATGTACCCAAATCCCCTAAAGGGAAGGTTTTTTCAAATATGAAAAGACTTCCTAGGGACTCGGAAGGAGTTGACACACCATTGTTCTCTACAATGATGGTTGTGTCCCACCCCTCTGAAGGTATGGCATCAGGATCAAGGCCCTCATTAGATCAACCCACTGATGCCCAATCCCAACCTTCCATCTCAAAAGACATCCCACAGTCCATTCTTGAACAGCCCACTCCCACAATCACCAAAAGATTTCAAAGAAGAAAGGTGCACAAGGCTCCTTCCCTTGTTGTACCTACTCAAAGCCCTACGCCTTTAAGCCCTCAATTGGAGCATTCTCCAATTGAGAATATCAACAGGGAAACCACAGGGGTGTCTCCCAACCTCAAGAAGGTGGTCTCTAAGGAGAAGGATGACCATATGGGTGCTAAGGCTGCCACTACTTCTGCTAGCACAGAGAAGGACAGTGGTAACATAAATAAGACCTTCCCCATGGCAACTCTAAATGAGAAATCATTAGGAGGACCCAGGTGCCAAGAAACCAAGGGGGCAGGTAGTGCTTCTGCTAGGCAGAAGGCTTCTGCTGAAACTTCCAAGGATCCTTTAAAGAAGGTAAATACTTCTAAACAAGGTGAGGATAGATATAACTATGAGGAATTGATGGAAACCTTAGGGAATATCAACTTGGATGTCATGGCACAAAAGAAAGAGATTGAGCAACTTAAGACTGTGGTCACCTACCAACAGTCTCAAATTGAGAAGCTCAAAAAGATGGTCACCAAGTTGCTGAACAAAAAGAAAAAGGCAAGGTTTGTGCTAAGAAGGAGAACCTCAACTGATGATGCTCCCAAAAAGGGGGAGTCAGCGTCAGAAGCAGAACTGAAACTGAAGGGTCCACAAATTGAGGGGGAGACTGCTCACATAGAGACTGAGATGGAAATGGACTATGCACAGTTTAAGGGGGAGTCCAGTGAGACAGAAAAGGGGGAAGAGTGTGTTAAAGAAACCAAAGCAGCAGAAACCACAGCAGCAGAAACCACAGCAGCAGAAACTGTTAATGCTGCTGAGTTTGAACAAGCAGCAGAAACAGTTAATGCTGCTGAAGGCCAAACAGTCAAAGCAGCAGAAACTGAGCAGGAAGCAGTAACTACATCTCAAGCTGAAATAGATGAAGAAATTTACTGGATTGTAAAGAACTGTATTGAAGCAGCATCACTACATGTACTAAGAGAAGCAGTAACAGCCATAGCAGCAGAAATGGTTATTGCTGCTGAAAAACTTAAAGCAGCTGAACCAACTCCTGAGGCTGTCAAAACTCTTAAAAGAACCAAGATGATGTCCAAGAAAAGACCAAGAACCCAGCCCATAACTTCAAAGAAGAAAAATGAAAAGAAGCCAAGGGTGGAGTCATCTGCAGAAGAGGCCCAGGAGGAAACAGTGAAATCTGATGGAAAAGTTGCTGAAGAAGAAGTGGCAACTCCATCAGGGCAATCAGGCAATGTGCAATCACAAACGGATGCCCAATGTGACTTGTACATTACTAGTGTTGACTCTAACCCAATTCCACTTCAGGCTGAACCAATATCATCTAAGGCTCCTGAAATCATCTTTTGGGACACTTTGAAAGATGGTAGAAAGGAGTTCATTAGGATAAAAAGAGCTGATGGAAAATTTGAAGTATTTTCTACTTGGGGAAAAATTGTCAGAACTTGCTCAAGATCAGACTTAGAAGAGATGTTCAAAGTTGGGATGAAGATATATGGAAACATGCTGACTGAGCCAGGGATGTCAATTTCTAAAATGGTACTTGAATTCTTGTGCCAAATGTTCAAACCTGAAGCAGTTCAGCATAGGTTAAACACACAGTTTCAAGTCATTACCAACTGGATGCTCTATGAAAACTGTGGAGTATATGTCATCTCCCTTGACTCTGCAACTCAAGAATACTATCTTGTAGATGAAATATACAATCACAGCATGAAGAGGCTGCAAGGAATGTTACACACTAAGCTGACCTGCAACAAGGATTCAGCAATGGGTAGATTCTTGGTAAAGAGGATTCTCAATCAGAGTCTAGGCCTAAGTCCTAATCTGTGTGTACATGATGACTAAGTTTTGGAAGCATCATCTGAAGAACTTGACTTCTTTTCCTAAAAGTCAAGTTAGGGGGAGATTGTTGGGAACTAAAGATATGCTAAGTATGGTTAGTACTGCTAAGTCTTCATTACTACTGCCAGTTCTTTGTTACTACTGCTGGGCAAGGTTACTGCTGCTAGATGAAGTTAATGCTGCTAGATGAAGTTAGTGCTGCTAGACCAAATTACTACTGCTAGACATGGTTAGTACTGCTGAGCTGAGTTACTACTGCTTGAAGACTGTGAAGATTAATACTGCTGAAGGTTGTTAATGCTGCTGAGCCAAATCATCATTAATACTGCTGAGTTGATAAGTTTGGTATGCGATACTTTTGGAGACAAAGAAGGAATTGATCAAGATATGTTTAACGAAGATTCAGAAGATCAATTTACTTTTTATGGTTATCTTGTAATTACTTTTGTATAAATAGTATTGATAGATAGCTATTAGAGAATACGAAAAAAAAAGAAGATAGATAATATACAGAATTCGATATTCAAGAGTGAATTAACCTCAAGATCATAGATCCTATTTCTAGAGAAGTAGAAATCGTCTTGTTGAGTCTGTTCAACAAGATTGAGGTTTTGGTGTAAAACTTGTGAGTTATAACTGTTTGATATATATACAGTTTATTGAATTTCTATTGATTGTTCTTTAATTGATTTAGAGTTCTATTCCGCAAGATTCTCTAAATTCTGTTTCTAAGAAGTTTAATTCTTGTTAAGAATCGATCCTGACAAAAATGAAGTCGAAAATCTACATAACACAAAGATCAAAGTGCTGAGAAGTGATCGAGGTGGTGAGTATGTGTCACCATTTGCGGAGTTTTGTGGAAACAATGGTATTCGACATGAGTTCACAGCACCTTACACTCCGCAACAAAATGGTATTGCCGAAAGGAAAAACCGGACCCTAAAGGAAATGATGAATGCCATGTTAATAAGTTCTGGGTTGCCCCCGTTCATGTGGGGGGAGGCTGTTTTGTCAGCTAACTATATCCTGAACAAGGTTCCTCGAAAGAAACAAGACAAAACCCCATATGAATTTTGGATGGGAAGAAAACCGTCATATAAATATTTGCGAGTGTGGGGGTGTCTGGCAAAGGTTGTAGTACCTCCACCTAAGGCTATAAAGATAGGACCAAAAACTGTAGATTGCATCTTCATTGGGTATGCACAAAACAGTAGTGCTTATCGATTTCTTGTGCATGAATCAAGAATCCCTGATATTCACAAAAACACGATAATGGAGTCCAGAAATGCATCGTTCTTTGAACATGTGTTTCCATGTGTGGATAAAGGAGATGCAAGCACATCAAGAATGACATCTCTAGAAGAAAATGAGGAACGTATTGAGGAACATATTAAGGAACGTATAGAGGAAGAAAAAGAAGAAGAAATTGAACCTAGACAAAGCAAGAGGGCAAGGGTTGAGAAATCATTTGGTCCTGATTTCTATACATATATGGTTGAAAGAGAACCTCAAACCTTTCAAGAAGCAGTCACATATTGTGAAGGGCCTCAATGGAAGGAAGCCATCAAGTGTGAAATGGACTCCATCTTACAAAATCATACTTGGGAACTGTAATACCCCGGGTAAGTTTGTTAGTTAAATCCTCTTGTCGTTAAATTATTTATCTCTATATTTGATGTTTAGGGTAAAATGAGAGGAATTTATAAGTTTAGGGGTATTTAGTTTAACAATGAAAAGTGTAGGGGCTGAAGTAGTAAAATTGGTTATTAATATCTGAATTAGGTGTTTAGATATTTCATAAAATATCAAAACTCAGATTTAGGTGTGTGTGTGTGTTGGGAGCAAAAAGAAGAAGAAAGAAAGGAGAAAGAAGGGTAAAGGCTCAAATTGGAGTTATTGGAACTGATTAAGGTATGTTTCTAGTACTATTTATGTTTATAATGGTTAGTAGGAAGTATCTATCGGATTAGAATCATCACATCTGGTCTAGGGTTGATTTCAGTCCGATTTCTGGGTGAATTTTGGGTAAACCGACAGTGGTGTCCGGATACGTTGAAGGTGTCCGGATAGCACTGTTGGTGGTGTCCGGGTAGTTTTGTTGATGTTGTCCGGGTACTGTTTGAAGGTGTCCGGACGAGTCCTTTATCCGGGAAAATCTCTCTTTTCTATAGTTGTCCGGAAAAGTCAAGTTGTCCGGAAAAGTCAAGTTGTCCGGAAAAGTCATGTTGTCCGGAAAAGTCATGTTGTCCGGGTAACTTGTGGTATCCGGATACTTTTGCTGTTTGGCCATTTTTGAGAGTTTTAGATGCTGTCAAGTATCCAGTAACCTGTATTTTGTTAACCACTAGATAGGGAGTGAATGAGGACTGACTATCCTGTAGTCTTGACTTGAGTACGAGTTTGGGGGCAACATTTGAGGGTTTGAGCTCTTTAGAGTTGTTAGCCTTAGTAAGACTTATGTGTTTTATGTGGTAAAGATATGTCTGTATCTATGTGTTACAGATCTTGTGAATTCTGGGTAAAAGGCTGAACCGGTTAAGAAGACTTGGAAACGTGTTGATAAGCAATAAGGTGAGTTTTACTTTAAAAACGTTTTTAACTGGAATACGTATATGTGTGGATTGGGAATGAAATAGTTGATGACTATGTGTTTATATGTGAATTATAATATAGTGAGGTATTATATTTACATGTGTATTATAAATGTGTTATAATACGTTGACTGGGTTTAAGACCGGTGTGATTGGCTATAGAACCTGGAATACCTTGTTATATGGGGTATGTGCTTATGTGTATATTAATCTTGTTTAAATCTACAGAATGGCAAGTGGTACAAGAAATTCGAATCGAGGAGGAGGAAGAAATCCAAACAGAACTAATCCGCCAGTAGGAACAGGGGACAGGGGAGGCAGAACAGGGGGCAGAACTGGAGGTAGACTTCGAGGTGGAGCTGGAGGTAGAACCGGAGGTAGAACTCAACAAAATAGTACGGATTTCATTACCAGAGCTGATTTAATGACAGAAATGGGGAGATTACAAGACAATATTCAAGATATGCTCAACCAAGCTCATAATACTGAAACAGAAAGACCAGACCCTACTCTTGAAAAGGAGATGCCAATTACCCCAACGGTCTTACCGGTAATGAGAAAATGTGATTACAAAATGTTTCTTAGCTGCAAGCCTCCGACATTCTCAGGGGATCGGGATCCGGTGAAAGCAATGAGGTGGATGAAGCAAATTGAAGCCATTTTTAAAACGAGTAAGTGTGCGGACGAAGATAGAGTATTGTACGGGGCAGCCATGTTGAAAGGAGATGCGTTGTATTGGTGGGAATCGTTTATTCATTCAAAAGGACCCGATGTTTATTCTACCCTCTCTTGGGAAGAATTTGTGATAGTCTACAGGAACGCATTTTGTCCCCAAGCAGCCGTCAAACAACTGGAAGGAGAATTCATGAATTTGCAACAAGGAAGCTTATCCGTTCGAGATTATACTGCTAGCTTTCTGGAAAAATCTCGATTTGCAGAATACTATGTCGCTACAGAAGCGATGAAGATAGAAAGGTTTATCTTTGGGTTGAACTCAGAGATTAGAAGGTTAGTGACTGCAAAGGGACCCGATACCTTTTCAGCTGCAGTTGATGCAGCGGAAAATGTTGAACGAGATATGAGAAGGGATACGGGAGATAAGAGTATCGGAAAGAGAAAGTGGGAAGGACCACAATATGATCCGAAGAGGTCCCGATTTCAGAGGTATGATAACCGTCCGCCGTTTCGACCAGCGGAAAGACCATGTCCGAAGTGCAACCGTGTCCATCAAGGAAACTGCCAAGGTGATTTGCGAGCATGTTATAAGTGTGGGAAGACTGGGCACGTCATTAAGGATTGTAAGGTAACGCGGCTATGTTTCTTATGCAATTCTCCGGATCATTTCCAGTCAAACTGTCCGCGAGGGAGGATGCAGCAAGGTGGGTCATCAGGCAGGCCAACAAATGTTAAACCAGTAGTGCCAAGACTGGAACCGCCAGTAACCAGAGGTCGCGCATTTCAGATGACTGAGAAAGAAGCGGAGGAAATTCCAGATGTGGTCACAGGTACATTTTTGATAAACTCTACACGTGCTAAGGTGTTATTTGATTCCGGTGCAAACCGATCGTTTGTGTCTCCTGCATTTGCTGCTTGTTTGTGTTTGAAACCTAAAATGTTAGATCATTCTCTATTAGTAGATACAGCAAATGACAACCAAGTGTCGGTTAGTGAAGTATTTGATGGTTGTGTGATTAATATAGAGGGGTGTGGAGTGCCTATACAATTGTTTCCTATAACTTTGATAGAATTTGATGTAGTAGTGGGAATGGACTGGTTGGCTGAGAATCAGGCTAATATAGTGTGTGACAAGAAGATAATAAATGTTGTATTGCCTGAGAGAGGACCGGTAGTGATTTATGGTGATCGTAGGAATCATCAGTCCTGTCTTATATCACTAGTAAAGGCACGTAAGTGTGTGAATAAGGGTTGTCAGAGTTACTTGGCTTACGTGATAGATGTTAAGCCGGAAAAGATTAGGATGGAAGATATTCCTATCGTTAGTGAATTCCCTGAAGTATTCCCTGAAGACTTGAACAGTCTTCCGCCAATTAGACAAGTCGAGTTCGGTATAGACTTAATTCCTGGAGCCACTCCTGTAGCCCGTGCACCGTACCGTTTGGCACCTCCAGAGATGAAAGAGATGATGGCACAACTACAAGATCTATCCGATAAGGGTTTCATCAGACCTAGTTCTTCGCCGTGGGGAGCACCAGTGTTATTTGTGAAAAAGAAAGATGGGTCGATGAGAATGTGTATTGACTACCGAGAATTGAATAAGCGCACGATAAAGAACAAGTATCCGCTACCCCGAATTGATGATCTCTTTGATCAGTTAGTTGGAGCTTGCTATTTCTCCAAGATTGATCCAAGGTCCGGTTATCACCAGCTGAAGGTTAAAGAAGAAGACGTTTTAAAGACTGCTTTTCGAACGAGGTATGGTCATCATGAATTTTTAGTAATGCCATTTGGATTGACGAACGCTCCAGCTGCCTTTATGGATTTGATGAATCGGGTATGTAAGCCGTATCTCGATAAATTTGTAATTGTTTTTATCGATGATATTCTTATCTATTCTCGATCCAAGGAAGAGCACGCGCAACATCTTCGTTTGATTCTAGAGTTGCTGAAGAAGGAAAGGTTGTATGCAAAATTTTCAAAATGTGAGTTCTGGTTACGGAAAGTACAATTTCTAGGGCACGTGGTTTCTGAGAAAGGTATACAAGTCGATCCGATGAAAGTAGAAGCAGTTGAAAAGTGGGAACAGCCCAAGACAGCAACCGAGGTACGCAGTTTTCTGGGTTTAGCCGGTTACTATCGGAAATTCATAAAGGACTTCTCTCGTATCGCAACGCCTTTGACTAAGCTGACCCGAAAGAATTTGAAGTTTGAATGGAAAGCGGAACAGGACGAGGCATTCAGAATATTGAAAGAGAAACTATGCAGCGCGCCAATTCTATCACTACCTGAAGGTTCTGAAGACTTTGTCGTTTACAGTGATGCGTCTAAATTGGGATTGGGTTGTGTGCTTATGCAGCGTGGAAAGGTTATAGCTTATGCTTCTCGCCAACTGAAGGATCATGAACGGCAGTATCCTACGCACGATATGGAGCTTGCTGCAGTCGTTTTCGCGTTAAAGATTTGGAGACATTATCTGTATGGTTCCAAATATCAGATTTATACTGACCACAAGAGTCTTCAACATCTCTTTGATCAGAAGGAACTAAATATGAGACAAAAGGAGATGGTTGGAATTGCTGAATAATTACGACTGTGAAATCCTTTATCACCCGGGAAAGGCGAATGTAGTGGCAGATGCGCTCAGTCGTCAAGAAAGGAGTGGAACAATAAAAGTTATTTCAATACGAACTGAACTCCTACCCAACATATTGGACGAATTGCAGAAGTGTCAAGTGGAGGCTTATCAGGATGAACATCTGAAATCAGAACGGTTAGCGGGGATGTCAGCATTGCTAATAAAAGATGATCGGGGGTTATTGTGTCTGGGAAACAGAGTGTGGGTACCTCGTTTGGGTGGGTTACGTGATCGTGTTTTACAAGAAGCTCATCAATCCCGTTTCTCTATTCACCCAGGTACAAACAAGATGTATAAAGACCTAAAGCAATTCTATTGGTGGCCGGGGATAAAAAGAGGGATTGCTCAGTATGTAGAACGGTGTGATACTTGTAGGAAGGTAAAGATCGAACATCAAAAGCCATTTGGTCAACTACAACGACTAGAAATACCTATGTGGAAGTGGGAGCAGATTACCACGGACTTTATCACAAAGCTACCAAGAACTCCGAAGGGATTCGATTCTATTTGGGTGATCGTCGACAGGTTGTCAAAGTCTGCACACTTCCTACCAATAAAGGAAACTGATTCATTGGAGCGATTAGCTAAGTTATACATTAATGAAATAGTAACTCGACATGGAGTTCCAATCTCGATCATTTCCGATCGTGATAGTCGTTTTACTTCAAGATTTTGGAGAAGCTTTCAAAGGGAAATGGGGACTCAGATAAAGTTAAGTACGACGTATCATCCTCAAACAGATGGACAGAGTGAACGAACAATTCAGACCTTAGAAGATATGCTCCGGGCTTGTATTGTTGATTTTGGGGGATCGTGGGATAAGCATTTGCCGTTAATCGAATTTGCTTACAACAACAGTTATCATTCCAGCATACAAGCGGCACCGTTTGAAGTACTGTATGGTAGGAAATGTCGAACGCCTCTGTGTTGGAACGAAGTGGGAGAGAAACAGTTAGCGGGGCCGGAAATAGTTCAGTTAACCGCCGATAAGGTTACACAGATCCGAGAAAGATTGAAAGTGGCTCAAGATAGACAGAAGAGTTACGCTGATCGCCGTCGAAAGCCGTTGGAATTTCAAGTTGGGGATTACGTAATGTTAAAGGTTTCGCCGTGGAAAGGAGTCATCAGATTCGGTCGACAGGGTAAGCTTAGCCCAAGGTATATTGGACCATTTGCAATCACTGAAAGGATCGGGGAGGTAGCTTACAGATTAGATCTTCCACCAGAGTTGAGCAGAATTCATAATGCATTTCACGTATCAAACTTCCGAAAGTGTTTAGTTACTCAAGATCAGGCAGTCTCCCTACCAGAGATACAAGTCGACGAAAGACTGAATTATGTGGAAGAACCGGAAGCAATAGTTGATCATAAAGTCAAAGTGCTGCGGAATAAGGAGATCAGGCAAGTGAAGGTTCAGTGGAGGCATCTAGGGCTGGCAATGGGTAAGGGTAAACCCGTTACCCGTTATGTTTCGACCCGTTGGATAAGGGTATGGATAAAGAAAATTTTATCCATTTATCCACTTATCCATTACCCGTTTACCCGAAATTTTAGTGGGTAGGGTATGGATAAACGGTTTTTTTCGTTATCCATTACCCGTTACGATATAATATGTATATATATACATATATATACATATATATATATATATATATATATAAATATGAGTGTGCATATATTTACATAATTATATATTAATAATATTCTTTATAATGTTGTCGTATATTAATATTTACTTTAATTTATTTTTCATATTTATCGAGTAAAAGATTACATGATGAATTGATAATTAAATGAGAAGCAAGACGGGTTCAAGAAAACAAATATAATGAAAAGTGTTAGTCTTATAATTTTTATATTTCTTTTAATATTATACTATGATTATTCTTTGAAAATAATAAAATGTTTAGTATACATATTAGATATAAAATAGTAACTATATTTATGAGCTTATGTTTTACTTATATATTTGATATTTAACGATATCAATTATAGTTTAAAATAAAATTTTGTTTTACCATTTGTCCATTACCCGTTTCGTTACCCGGTATTTTTAATGGGTAGGGTAGGATATGGATAAGGGTTTTATGAGATGGATAATTACCCGTTTCGTTACCCGCTATTTTAAATGGATTGGATAACGGATTAACCCTTACCCTACCCATACCCTACCCGTTGCCAGCCCTAGAGGCATCATAGAGGTCAGGATGCCACGTGGGAATCCGAATCGGAAATGAGAACCAAATACCCTCACCTTTTTGCCAAACCGAATTCCGGGACGAAATTCTCTTAAGGGGGAGATGATGTAATACCCCGGGTAAGTTTGTTAGTTAAATCCTCTTGTCGTTAAATTATTTATCTCTATATTTGATGTTTAGGGTAAAATGAGAGGAATTTATAAGTTTAGGGGTATTTAGTTTAACAATGAAAAGTGTAGGGGCTGAAGTAGTAAAATTGGTTATTAATATCTGAATTAGGTGTTTAGATATTTCATAAAATATCAAAACTCAGATTTAGGTGTGTGTGTGTGTTGGGAGCAAAAAGAAGAAGAAAGAAAGGAGAAAGAAGGGTAAAGGCTCAAATTGGAGTTATTGGAACTGATTAAGGTATGTTTCTAGTACTATTTATGTTTATAATGGTTAGTAGGAAGTATCTATCGGATTAGAATCATCACATCTGGTCTAGGGTTGATTTCAGTCCGATTTCTGGGTGAATTTTGGGTAAACCGACAGTGGTGTCCGGATACGTTGAAGGTGTCCGGGTAGTTTTGTTGATGTTGTTCGGGTACTGTTTGAAGGTGTCCAGACGAGTCCTTTATCCGGGAAAATCTCTCTTTTCTATAGTTGTCCGGAAAAGTCAAGTTGTCCGGAAAAGTCAAGTTGTCCGGAAAAGTCATGTTGTCCGGAAAAGTCATGTTGTCCGGGTAACTTGTGGTATCCGGATACTTTTGCTGTTTGGCCATTTTTGAGAGTTTTAGATGTTGTCAAGTATCCAGTAACCTGTATTTTGTTAACCACTAGATAGGGAGTGAATGAGGACTGACTATCCTGTAGTCTTGACTTGAGTACGAGTTTGGGGGCAACATTTGAGGGTTTGAGCTCTTTAGAGTTGTTAGCCTTAGTAAGACTTGTGTGTTTTATGTGGTAAAGAGATGTCTGTATCTATGTGTTACAGATCTTGTGAATTCTGGGTAAAAGGCTGAACCGGTTAAGAAGACTTGGAAACGTGTTGATAAGCAATAAGGTGAGTTTTACTTTAAAAACGTTTTTAACTGGAATACGTATATGTGTGGATTGGGAATGAAATAGTTGATGACTATGTGTTTATATGTGAATTATAATATAGTGAGGTATTATATTTACATGTGTATTATAAATGTGTTATAATACGTTGACCGGGTTTAAGACCGGTGTGATTGGCTATAGAACCTGTATAGCGTTGTTTGACTGTAGATGTTGTACAGCGTTGTATTTTATTAGTTGGCTTGCTACCACTAATATGGCCAGGAAGAAATGAGAAGGAAAGGTATATGATGTGTGAGTTTAAATTGGATATATGTAACTATGTGGCGTGATTTATATGATTGAAGTTTGTATAAATGGTTTTTAAACTAACAGGGGTTTCTCACTTAGACCTACAGGTCTAACCCTCATTTTGCTTTAAAAATATGTATTCCAGGTGGCGGATCAAGTAAGGGCAAGTAAGTAGAGTATGAGATGGATGGCTAGTAAGGAAGACTATAAGACGAAGCTTTTGACTTATTTAGTAGTTGTAATGGAATGTTAAGTGTTATGGATGCAAATAGCACAAGGATTGTATTTCAAATGTTTTCTTTCTATTTGTAAAAGACTACCGGACCGTACATGTAAAGTGAAGTTTGTTTGTTATATCTAATTGTGTTATATTGTGTGATATGTCGTGTATATGGGATAAGGGATGTTACAGGAACTAGTGGACCTTCCTGTCGGATGCAAACCACTAGGCTATAGATGGATTTTCAAAAGGAAAATGAAGGCAGATGGGACCGTTGACAAATACAAGGCCAGATTGGTGATCAAAGGTTACAATCAGAGAGAAGGTCTAGATTACTTTGACACGTACTCTCCAGTAACACGTCTCACATCCATTAGGCTGGTACTTGCCATTGCAGCCTTGAGAAATTTGGAAGTACATCAAATGGATGTGAAAACCGCATTTCTCAACGGAGATTTAGAAGAAGAGATTTACATGGAACAACCTGAGGGATATATTGCCCCAGGACAAGAGAAAAAGGTGTGTAAACTTGTGAAGTCACTGTATGGGTTAAAGCAAGCACCAAAACAGTGGCATCAAAAGTTTGATCACGTAATGCTAGAATGTGGTTTTAAGATCAACGAATGCGACAAGTGTGTCTATGTTAAAGACGCAGATAACGGATATGCCATCTTGTGTCTTTACGTTGATGACATGCTCATTATTGGCAGTAACGATAATATGATCAAATCCACAAAGAATATGTTGAAGGCTAGATTTGACATGAAAGATATGGGTCTAGCTGATGTGATCCTCGGAATACAGATCTCGAGAACACCGAATGGGCTCGTGTTAAGTCAAGGACATTATATAGACAAAATTCTCGAGAAGTTTAATGCTGAAGACACTGTTATTGCAAGAACACCGATTGACACCAGTCACCATCTATCGAAGAATAGAGGCGAAGGTTTTGTGCAAGTGGAATATTCGAGAATTGTTGGTAGTTTGATGTATTTGATGAGTTGTACCAGGCCTGATTTAGCCTTTGCCATAAGTAGGTTGAGTAGATATACGAGTAATCCAAGTTCAGAACATTGGAAAAGCATAACCCGGGTGTTACGATACTTAAGGTACACCCGAGATTATGGATTGCATTATACAAGGTATCCTAGAGTCATCGAAGGATATAGTGATGCAAATTGGATATCTGACATGAAAGACTCCAAATCTACCAGTGGGTATGTCTTCACACTTGGAGGTGCTGCAATTTCTTGGAAATCGTCGAAGCAGACGGTCATAGCCAGATCTACTATGGAATCTGAATTTATAGCGCTCGATAAGTGTGGGGAGGAAGCTGAGTGGCTAAGACAATTTTTGGAAGACGTTCCAAGGTGGGAAAAGTCGGTATCTGCTATATGCATTCATTGTGATAGTCAATCAGCAATTGGGAGAGCACAGAATGCTATGTACAATGGTAAGTCTTGACACATCCGTCGAAGGCATAACACCATAAGACAACTACTCTCTACGGGAGTTATCTCTATTGACTATGTGAAGTCAAAGGGTAACATTACGGATCCGCTAACAAAAGGTTTGAATAGAGAGTTAGTAATTAAGTCATCAAGAGGAATGGGACTAAAGCCCTTGAATGAACAAGTGAATACAAAGGAAACCCAACCTAGTGGACTGGAGATCCCAAGATCTAGGTTCAAAGGGACAACCTAATTGTATACACCAGTTAGTCACTGTAGGGGAAATTTTCCCTAAGCCCTTTCCGAAATATAACAGTGAATAAAGATTCCAAGATAAGCTTATGGATTTTAATGATCCTAAGAGGATCACCTATGCAAGAGAGAAGTGGGGTCGCTTCGAAAGGAGTTCTATGGGGGCATAATTCCTAAGAGCTCTTGCAGAACCAGGCGAATGTTCATGACCATAACGAACATGACAATGAGGACTGAGACTAGTCAGGAAGAATCCTGTGTGAAGTATGCTGTCGTCTACATAAACAGCAGAACAGTTCAAGGACATCATGTCTACTGATCAGCCAGTAAACTAAGTATATTTCACAAGGGAAGGTTCAAAGGGTAACCTACCTATCCTTTGCAGGATTTGAACGTTGAGAGTATTCCGAGAGTGCATCAGTTTCTGATCAATTTCTATTCATGTGGGGGATTGTTGGAAAATAAGTACATAATATGTGTTTTTTTCCGGGTTTTTGGACGTAAATATTAATCATGCAAACATCCTAATTCGTGTAAGTTTGTAATGGATCTCGTTCACCTTCGTAAGGGCTTTGTAACGAGCTAAATTTCGTCCAAAATAGAGTTCGTGTGAATGAGAAATTGAATCTCAAAGTGGACACATTGAAGTAGGTGTTGTTGGGGAAAAGGAGTTGTCCCACATAGGTGGGAACTTGAAAGTGGATCAAGTTTATATATGGTTTTGCAAATGAAGACATTAAGTTGTATTGAAAGAAAGTCTCTCTAGCGCATGTGCGCGCGGGGGGGGGGGGTGCGAATTCTGGGCCGATTGAGGACCGGACAACTGAACTTGTGTGCACGGGCGCGTCCTGCGGACACGAATGCAGCGCCAAGGTCGACCGAAAAGTTCAGGCTCGTTTTTGGAAATTTTCCAGATTATTCTTTTCAGTTTCATTTGCAGAATCTGTTGACCTTCCACTTTCTAGTACTTATTGTCTTTTTCCATAACTCCCATACAGTATCAGCTATATAAGTGAGGGAGTGGAGCTTGTTACAAACACAAGCACATCTCCCATATCAGATATACAATCAGCCATCAGGTGTGAACTCGGTTTTCTCTCTGGCTTCCGTCTTGGTCCGGCAGTACTACTGCTCCGGCCGTTGTACCCTGGGAAACAGACACCACAGGGTGAATCTGTTTTAAGGGGACTGTGTCAAACACAGGCCTCGGCCATTTTTTTCAGTTCCAGTTTGATTATTCATCTCTACTGCTTATTTATTTTTATGTTTCTGATACTGTTTTGCTACACTTCCTTGGGTGGTGGAGATGACTACGAGGTCACTCCCCTCGCAGGTACAAAATTCACACTTCACAGCCTAACACCCGATCATTATCTGATCGATGATGCACAACCCGCTGAGGGTTCCCCCCCAGAAAAATCCCCCCTACGAGATTTCTTTGAATTTCTATTGGAAGACATTGGTTCTCCCCGAACCATGATCCCCACGGACGACACCACCATCACCGACCCACCATATCCCCCACCTAAAAATGTATCACCGACTCCATCCTCCCCCACACCAAAAATTACGACACCGATCACCTCTCCTCACCGATCCCCAACCCCTCACCGATCACCCACACCCCACCGCTCTGACGCATCTGCAAGTAGTTCTTCCTCATCTCACCGACGACCACCATCTCCCCCACCGAGGCCACCTTCTCCCCGACAAAGGATTCTATACCCAGATCCTTCATGCGCTCAGTCAACATCATCTACTTTTGTTGAAGACCGATTGCTACCACATACTCCGTTATCACCAACACATCCTCGCTTCAATCTCCCCGAGGTTCGTGCTCCTTATGTTGCAGGTATTCGGCTGCCGAGTGCATTAATAGCTGAGATTCAAGAAAGTGCTGCCAATGTCGGCTGGTGGGTACTCAATTTGAATCTTTCAAACAGGCAACGATCTCCATGATTGCTCAAACAAATGACCGGGTTTCGGTGCTCGAGTCACGGCAACCTCAGATATTGGCAGATGCTCTTCGCGATGCTCTCCGACCAATCACCGACAACATGGCTCTTTTGTCAAACAAAGTGGAGTCCTTGACCACATTCCATTCCAACCTTGCAGTTTCTTTCGGTGCTTTCAAAGCATCCTCGACAGTTAAAGATGCTGAGCTCTTTCGTCTTCATAGTGAGGCCCGTCGGCATCAAAATCTTTGAACCAGTCTCTCTGAATCCCTTGAATCTTTGCATCAAAAGGTTGATATTCTTGAGAAGAGCCTGGATTGGGATATGGATTTGGGTGACTTTACATTGACCAGTGTTGATCCTGCAAGTATCAACCTTCTTCACTCCAAACTTGATCAGGTGTTCACTCTGTTGGGTTTAACTATTCGGGTTGCTGCTGAGGGGGAGAAATCTGAAACACCACCGAAAATGCCTTCGGTTAAACGAACAAACAGCAATCAGCCTTCACATTCCACCGATCAACCACATATCCGCATCTCCAAGAAAGCCACCGATCTTCTAGGTACCACTTCTACTCCATCTAAACAACCATCGGTGGAAAGCCCTCCACCGAAACCATTTGGTACTACTTCATCTCCTTCTCCTCAACAATCGGTGGAGAGACCTTCACCGAAAGTTACTCCACATAAGTCACCACCGAAATCCTCTCCACCACCGAAATCCTCTCCACCACCGAAATCTTCACCACCACCGAACTCACCACCACCGATTCAATCTCCATCGGTGGAGAAAACCCCTGCAAAGTTTGAGGGGGAGCAAATTAGCAAGGCTCCCAAAGACAAAGGCAAGAAAATCCTATCTACCGAAGAAGAGGCAAAAAAAGAAAAGAAAAAGAAGGAGCTAGCCAAGTATGGGGCCCGACCTGAGGGTGCCCAAACTCTAAAACTCAAGCCTCCATCCCAAGTAACTACCACCGATCTCGGTCTATCTCCTCAAGAAATTGAGGAGGCTAGACTTGCTCAGAAAGCCTTGGATGAATCAAAGGCCCTCTCTCTAAAAGTTGCAAAAGAGGAAGCAGCAAAAGCTAAATCCACCGACCCCATCAAGACCCAAGAATCTGTTTTGGGTGCCATAACAGAAGAAAAGAATGAGGAAATATCTTGGTACAAAAAGGCAATGCACTACCGAACCAACAAGTCTCCAATCACAGGTATCAAAATTGCCACCTCTAAAGCCAATCCTGTCGACATAAGGTTGATCATTGAAAGAGAAGATGGCATATCTAGAAGTATTAGAGATTTTCACCTGAAACAATTCGGCCTCTCCGAATGGTTTGAACTCTCTAAACTTCTAGTGAAGAGCGTAAATCCAAAGAAAGACGTATTCATCAAGTGCATTGATGGCTTGATGGATAAAATGAAAGAGATAAAAAGGAAACATAACATCGTTCTCTCCTCCGATGAAAGAGACAAACTTCAATCCCTCAAGGAAGACATCCGCCTACCGAAGACCAAGAACCAAAAGGTCACCGACCACATCTTCAAAGAGTTGGCTGCAAAAGGAAAGATTCCCTATGTGGACAATCTCAATCTGTCTCTCCCCACATCAAGCACTTATCCCTCAACCACTCTAAGCCTCTCACCGATTCCTGGACTATACTTCAATGACGGATTCGGCCACCGACGTTTCTTCAGGTTTTCTCAAATCCCCTTGGCCGACATCATCTTTCTTGAAGGCATATCTAATCTGATACCATACATCCCCGAAGCACAACCATTTTATCAGAATATCCTTGCCGAAATCAAGCGCCGTCAGGAAATGAGAAAGAAATAATCTAGGTGTTTTCCTCTTTGCCATTTTAAGTACTTGTAAAATTTTCTTCATGTATGAAAATTTCGGTAATGCAAGTACTTCTCTTCTATTTGAATTTCCTTGTTGCACATAGTTATATTTTCTTACTTGTAAATATTGTCTATAGTATACATACTCATACAAAAGAAAATTAGATCAAAGAGAACAAAAAGAATGGTCTAGGTGAAAAGAACCCAAAAAGAGTAAAAAGGGTCAAAAAGCACTTTACTTTCATATACTCTTAAATATTCTAAGGATAGAGCTCAAATTCAAATAGGGGGAGATTGTTGGGTCACCAAGATTTGAAATTGACTCACCGATGTTTTTCCCCTATATCTTACTTAGAATATTTTAGCATGGTTCTTTAAAATGACTTGTACAAAATAGCAAATGTTCGGTGAAGTCGAAGATCAACCGAAACCAAGCTTGAAGACATTCTCATTGTGGAAGTAAGAATTGTCTTCTCAACAATCAAACAAGTCATGGTCTACCGATGGTGTTCCCACACATCGGTGGACACTCTCCCCACCGACTCTCCCCACGTCGGCCAGAAGCATCCCACCGATGAAGATGCTCAAATCGGTGGGATCTTTGTTTGAATGGTTTTTTTGAAGATCGTTTAAAGATTCTAGTCAATTATATCGGGTGGAACTTCATCGGTGTAGTTGTCTTGGAATACACATCAAGAAGATCATTTACTATGGGACAATATCCATTGCCAGGTAAAAGTGACTTTTTGTCCTTTTATCCATTTTCAGTTAAAGTCCCTTTCAGCATGAGTATTCTTCCTAGTACCAATGAAAAGGTGATAAAGACATATCAACTTTTCAGAAGTCAAAAGCTACAAGCAAATCTCCTGATGACATGTGTCCCAAGCATTTAATGTTCATCTCACTATAAAAGGAAGAAGAGGCTCCCATGCAAACCACGCTTTCTGGAAAACTCTCTCAGTGCAAGAATTCTCCATTTTGCTTAAAAACTTTATAGCTTTTTTCTAAGTGTTCTAAGTTGTTTTGTTTAGTATACTTTGTGAAAGATTGTTAGAATAGTTTATCTGTTATTTTCCGTAACAGTCTTTAGTTTCTATGTGTAATTCTTGTTGAAAATTTTCAATAATAGAATTAAAATTGTGAAAATTTTGAGTATTGTATTCAACCCCCCCCCCCCCTCTTCTACAATACTTGTTAAGCCATCTGGGACTAACATTTACCAATATAACCTCAAAATAAAATCCAATTCTTTTCTAAAACATCAAATACACCTTTTTTATATTTTTTTCATTATTTAAATTTTATTTATTGTATTTTATTTTTTTAAAATTTCACCTTAACGTTCTCAAAATATTATTTTTATATGGCTTATATGTTTTGATTAATTTATGTAAATTATCAAATATTAATATTAAACATAATATAGAAAATGATAGAAAGTAAAAATTGAAAACTCTATTCACTTTTTATTTTGGGGTCACTTTAATCATCTTGAAAATTACTTTCTAATAATATATTTTTATTACAAAAAATATTTATTTCATTATAATTTAATAAATTACATAATTAATCAAAATATATAAACAAGTTATTAGGGGTAAACTGGTCATGTTATTTGCTCTGTTTTGTCCAGTTCTGTCTTACCAAACGCTGAACAGCTGTTCTGTTTTGTCATGTTCTGTCCCGTCCTGTTCTGTTCTATCATGTCCTGTCTGCGTACCAAACGCACCCTTATTAAATAAATGATCATTAATGAACTTGCTGCCGAGTAATTCATGAACGGTTTGTTAAACATTTGTTTCATTTACAACCTTAAGTATATGTGTAACAATGCCTCGAAAAAGATTGGAACGACCCTGACTATAACAATATTTACTTTGAAAATGTGATACTGGTAGGAATATGATTCCAGACAACAAATAAAGATACACAATTCTTACTTTAACGGGTGAGTATAGCAATGACCAATAATCTTACCCGCTAAAAAGCAAGGCAAAGATCACGAGTTTGCACAATATGTTAAGGTGGCAACTCTTATCATACATGCGCTTATCAAGTTATACATTTTATGGTCACAAATATTACTTGATAAGACGAGTGAGAATTGCAACTTGTTGGAAAACAAATAAGAGTATATTTGTAAAAACAACATTTAATCCCATATTTGGAGAAATTTTCTTTCTTCATTTGCACGAGTCATTTGGAAGCCCTTCACCAGATTCGACTCCTACAAAGGTATTGGGAATTTTTTTTGATTGCTCTCCAAGGTCCAATAAGATTAATCGAGATGAGTATAAACTTGACAACATGCATATGATTAACTAAAAAACTGGTTTAAACCCCAATTCAATTATGGATTTTTAACCAAGGACCCGATAAGAATCAATCGTAAAGGGACCGATTAAGCCCCATATATCATACTCAGGGCCTGTTTGGAACTGACTTAATGGGCTTAATAGCTTGTATAGCTTATTCGGTAAGCCATGTATATGTGTTTGTTTGTGGCTTATTCCAACCCTTTTCTGTATGCACTAAGGCCACCCGTAGCGCCCTCGGGTACGCAGGCGGGTTCGACCGAGGTGGCAATCGGGTTAGCGGGTAAGGGGGTACCGGGGGGGGTAGGGAGCGGGTAAGGGGAGCGGGTTCATGAACCCGATGAAGATTTTTTTTAATTGAAACTGAATGTATTTAGCGGGTAGGGTGGGTAGGCGGTACTCCACTTTAGAGTAAGGGGGTAGAAAAGAGAAAAGCTGATGTGGCGCTGAGGTGGCAATTGGGTTCATTGGGTAGCGGTACTCATGGTCTAAAGACCATCCACATCCCTGCAATTCATTTACACTTTTAATTGTGCCACATCAGCTTTTGCAATTACCATCCACATCCCTACAATCCACCTACACTTTCAAAAGTGGTCCCCACTACAAGATTTATTAATTATTATATATATATTCTAATTATTTTTTAGTTAATAAATACATGATATAAAAATCAATTTATTTAAATAATTTATAAAAAATAAAAATAAATATAAATATAAATATAAATATAAATTTTAATATTTAAACTAATTTAACTATATTGTATTTATATTAATTTAAAAATAATATATATGTATATACGTACATATAATATTTTATAAAAAGAATAAGTAATTTAATTAAAATATAAATTAACATTATTAATTCATAAAATAGATTATTTTATATGAAAAATTAGTTTATTTAAACAATTATGAAAAAAATAAAAAAAATAGGGATAGATGGTGACTTGGTGCCATGTGTGATTGCAAGTGAAATTGCAAATGTTGCAATTGGTTTGGTGATGTGGCACACACTTTTCATTTGCAAGTCAATTTGCAAGTGTGTGTGGATGCCCTAAGACTTGAAATTCCCTCAAATACCTCAAGTCTTCTATACAAGTTTCAAATGACTTGTTCCTTGTCGATGTTGCACCCTCTCCGCCATTGTTGTTTTCTTTCGTTCTCTTGAATTTGGTGTGGAAGACGATGCTGCAAAAGTATATGGATTTGGGATTATTTCTTGTATTAGATGGGTTTTTTTTCTAAAATTGCAAACATTTAGTTGAATCACTTAAATGGGTTTGCTTCCTCTGTTATTTCTTGTATTAGGTGGGTTTTTTCTAAAATTGCAAGCATTTAGTTGAATCACTTGAATGGGTTTGCTTCCTCTGTGCATAACATCGAATCAACAATTGCTTCATCTTAATTTTTTGCTTCTTGCGTTTTGGATGAAGAAGGTAAATTTCTTAAACCTGTTTGTGTTTCTATTTTTTCAAACCTGTTTGGAGTTGGGTTTCACCAACGATATAACTATTTCGTTTTGTAGTTTTTGTTCATTGGCTATAAAATTACATCAAATGGTGAATGGAGATAACGTGTTCGATGAAATGACAAAGAGAAATGTAATTACATATGGCTTTGATGTAAAAAATGAAAAAGCAAACAGTGAAGGGTAAAGTAGTCATTTACATCATTCAACAATTGATTCAGGATAATAAACAAACACCAAGGTATTTTAATCTATACAGATAAATTTATCTAGACAAACATCTATATCCATACAGGACTTAATGAAAAACCAACCACACAGCCCCTCAATCTAAGACCATTTAGAGGATGCTTGGTTGATTTCCCGTTAAATCTTGTATGGATAAATTTGTAAGTAGATTATTTTGTTTGTGCATATTATAAATCACGTTTATTTATAGATGGAAAAAACATGTTTTTTAATTGAGGAAAAACAGGTTTAGAAAAATAAAATGTTTTGTACATAAAATTCACTTAGAAGCTTAATGAACAAACCATTTTCTTTTTCTATCGAAGCCCTTGGCCTTGTAGGAGGTCATGGGTTCAAACCTCACCAAAGATGAGAAGAGTGTGTGAGTTTATTTGTTTCAGTTGCCGTATATAAATATTATATACTTTAAAAAAAACTCTATTGATCATCTGACAATAATTAAGATATGCAAGTAATTTTAACCACAAGGGCTGTGGCGTACTGGTTAAAGCCATGGGGATGTGGTGGAATATCCCATCTGCTCAGGGTTCGAATTCAGGCGTACGCAACTTGTGGCTGCTGAGGTTTAATCATGGCTGATGTCTTACAGTCATAATTTGCCAAGAGAAATGTCTAGGCATAGTTTAGGACACCCTTCCAAAAACAAACAAACCATTTTCTATATTATCGATTCACTATTAAATAATATGGTTGACCAAATAAACTAAATGTTCAATAAAACCGCTAACAAATGAAGTTTTTAACTTATACAACAAGCAAGTTTATAAAAAGGTTTGGATAGCTTAGACTTGTTTACGTGACAACCACATGGTATATATTTTGAAGAAAAAAACGACTTAGGAATCGATTAGTGTGCATACCTACCACCTTATTTATGGGTTTGCACATGCCTAGATTTTATAATATCAGATAATATTAAGGGGGTGTTTGGTTGAGGGTATTGAGAGATAAGAAATGAGAATGATAATAAAAACTGTTGTTTGGTTTGATATAATATAATGAACCCATTATCCTAAATCCATTAATTTGCATTCCTAACCAAACTGGGGGGAATGGAAATCTTATACTCGTCCAGTCATCTTTTCCCATACAACTTAGGAATCGATTAGTGTGCATACCTACCCCCTTATGCTCTGTGCGTTTCATTTCTCGGTGTTGAATGAAAAAATATTTTTTATTTCCATGTTGGACGTCATATATTTGTATTAAAAATATTATAAAAAACATTTTTTATTAATTATATTGTTTTAACCAAACAACATCAATGGAATACTCATCTCTATTCCCATTCTTCTGCATTCCCATTTTCATTTTCATTTTCATTTCTTAAAATGAACCAAACGACAGATTTTTAACATGTTTTCAAAACAAATTACTTCCTATTAGAAGACTAAATTTTATTTTTGACTTCAGTTTCATAAAAAAAATTATTTCATATCTATTTAACTATTTCTTGATAGCTTATTCATGCAACGCACAGAGATTTAAAATTTTATTGTAAAACAAGAATAAAATTTCAAAACAAAAATAAAATCAATAATTATATTTGAAAATAAAATATAAAAATTACAATTTTAGCAAAAGAGTTAAATAACCGACGTTCCTAACCAACCGTATACAAAATCCCCTCCAAAAACACCAAGTTGAGGCTTAACGAGGCCGAATTCAAACCCGAGATATATTTTGTATTTAGATAAAACCATTCAATTCTTTTGCCAACTAAATTACATGCTAGAGGCATA
This sequence comes from Saussurea involucrata, assembly GCA_033807775.1. Taxonomy (NCBI): domain Eukaryota; kingdom Viridiplantae; phylum Streptophyta; class Magnoliopsida; order Asterales; family Asteraceae; genus Saussurea; species Saussurea involucrata. The sequence goes on from CM066314.1 coordinate 231,365,135, forward strand.
TAAAGTACAACTGGTTAAACATACTTTATTATTTTGAAAATTTGGTGAACAATAAACTGAAAATACATATAATGATGAGTCTTTCATTGAAATGCCCCAAGTTTGAGTCCTCATTTGCTAAAATGCCCAAAATCTCTTCAATTTAACCAAAATACTCAAAAAAAATCCGCGACAATACCCCGTGATCACGGACTAATGAAAAAACCAAGCTTAGAGGACCAAACCAACAACATCGCGGACAAAAACTTCTCGGTCGCGGCCATCTGCATCCTCGATCGCAGACCAAATCAAGGATTTCAATCTCGATGGTGGATATTTCAGGGGTGTGAATGCAACTTTTTTAGGAGTCTTCGATTGCGGGGTATCATCACGGATTTCTTGGGTATTTTGGTTAAATTAAGGAGAATTTGGACATTTTGGTAAGTCAAATTCAAACTTGGACGATATATGCATCAAAGTAATAATTATAATTTTTTTCTACATTTAAAGTTTTATTATTTATCAGTTGACTTTATTAACTTTCCTAGTTCAAAAAACTTCAAAAAAGTTGTATGTTTATTATATAATAATTTATATCTATTAACTTTATTATATAATTTAAAGAGTGCTAGGAATCAATTATTTATTATTTTATATTAAAGTATAGATCAACTTGAGTATAAAACCAAAGATTATAAAATTCTATTTTTATTTAATTTAATGTTTTGTTATAATTTAAATTTAAAATAAACATACCATTTATTTTTGTTTAATTATGATATTTTATAAAAATAATGATAAGGTATTTTGTTAGAATCTTTAATTTAAATTTTAAAATAATTGATTAATATATTTTAATAAAAAAATAAAATTAAGTGTTCGATTTCTCAATGTTTATCTTGTATTTATTATGTTATCTCGGTTAATTATATGAATTTAAACATGAAACTATTATTAACTTATAATTTTGAATTTTAAGTCATAATCGTTAGTATTTACCTGTGATGCATAAAAATAGTTTCTATAATATAGTATAGATGACAAATGGTTGTGTGAGAAGTTGAGTTAACATGAGAAGTGAATCTGAACGTTGATCACTTTTAATCTCAAACTTATTCATAAATTACGGTTGATACATGTATTGATCCGGTACATTTTGATGCATCTGCATCAAACGATTGATAATCATGTGTCATGTTTCTTATATTAACTCAACTTCTCATCATCAAAGGGCTTTTAGTCTAGCAGTATCGGAGCCCTTGACTAGGGGTGAGCAAAACCCGACCGCCCCGAACAACCCGACCGCCCCGAGCCCCGAACAACCCGAATGGTCCGAACCCGAAACTTAAGATCGGTTAAAACGGATCGGGACGGGCGGCTAAAATTTCAGGCCGAACCCGCCCGAAACCCGAATTAGATATATATATATATATATATATAGGGGTGGGTTCAAACGAGAATAGAACTTATTTAAAAGAATAAAGGAATAACTCTCATCCATTCATTTTTAAAAACAATTCCAAAAATAATAATTTCCAAAAATCAGACTAAAAGGGTAATAAGGTCATTTATGCTACGGATTAATTTAGGATAGTTTTGACTTTCTAAAATTCAAATAGAAAAACAACAATATGAACCTAAAATCAAATAGAAAAACAATTGTGATAATCACTTGTGATAATCAAATAGAAAAACAACAATCACATAATATCACTTGTGATTAACAATAGAGAAACCTAAATTCTGTTATAGAGAAACCTAAAATCACATAATATCACGTGTGATTAACAATAGATAAACCTAAAATCACTTGTGATTAACCATAGAGAAACCTAAAATCCCATAATATCACATAATCCAAGCCTAAATCACTTGTGATTAACCATAGAGAAACCTAAAATCACTTGTGATTAACCATAGATAAACCTAAAATCAAGAGAGAGAGAGAGATCGGCAGCGGTGGTGGCGCTGCAAGTGAACAGAAGAACGGGATGGAGATAGCGCCGGCGTTTGGTGGTGGCGGCGGCGTTCGATGGTCGAACAAGAGAGAAATCGATATGGCGACTGCAGTTGACGGAGACGACGGCGAAGGGCGGTCGTGCGACGGGAAATCGAGAAGAGGAGTAGCGGCGGCGAGCAGGTGCGGCGGTTGCAGCGGCGACGGCGAGCAGGTGCGGCGGCGGTTTCACAGGTCGCCGGAGACGATGTAGAGAGAAGAGAGAAAAAAGATGTCGCCTGGAGCAGGTGCAGCGGCGGCGACGAGCAGGTGCAGCGGAGGCGGCGGTTCCACAGGTCGCCGGAGACGATGTAGAGAGAAGAGAGAAAAGAGATGTCGCCGGAGACGATGCAGAGGGCAGCGGCGGCGGCGGTTCACACGTGTAGCCGGAGACGATGCAGAGAGAAGGGAGAAAAGAGATGTCACCAGAGACGATGCAGAGGGCAGCGGCGGCGGTTCCACAGGTCGCCGGAGACGATGCAGAGGGCAGCGGCGGCGGCTCCACAGGTCGCCGGAGACGATGCAGAGGGCGGCGGCGGCGGCGGTTCTCTTTGGCTAGGGTTTGAAGGAATGTAGTGTTTAAATCAAGAGAGATAGGGGAGATCGAGATATTTGATTGAAGAGAGATATAGGTAGTGTTTTGACATATTTGCCCTTTTAACTTGATTTTTGAAAGTTATTATTTTTTGAATTGTTTTTAAAAATGATTGGTTGTGAGCTATTCCTTTATTCTTTTAAATAGTTGTCATTCTCGTATGATCCTCCCTATATATATATATATATATTTTTTTTTCTTAAATATTTATTTATATTTTATATTTTATTAGGGTTTCAAACTTTCAATTACGCTTCTCGCAATCTCGCCTCTGTCATTCAGTTCACGATTCTCGTCTCTGTTAGTCGAAGCCATCCACAATTCTCGATTGTCGAAGCCTCGAAGAGTCGAAGTCGAAGGTCGAAGCATGTGAGGTCGAAGCCATACCGAAGTCGAAGGAGGGTTTCTTGATTTCTTCTCATCTCTGTCGAAGCCTCGAAGTCGAAGGTATTGTAAAATGTAAACCTTTTCAAAATCCTTCAAATTTAGATTTATTTGCTCATTTAACTTTAATTGGGTTTCTCGATCGATTTATTTGCTCATTTAATTGGGTTTGGTTTGGTTTGGTTAATTTGTTATGTGCTTAATTTTCTGTTTCTAGCCGCCATTTTTCCTGTGTGATTATCGATCCCACAGTCACCATGTTTACTGTTTAGAGGTGTGTGTTCTGGAATACAAAGGTTACTTAATCTTATGGAATAATTATGAACATTTTTACACCAATGGACCACCCCAACCCGAACCACCCGACCTGAACAACCCGTCACCCGAAGCCACCCGAACCCCGAAGTATTGTTTGGACGGGTTTCGGGTTACCTAAGTCCGACCCGAAACCCGATCGGGTTGTGGGTTTTTGGGCCGAACCCGACCGACCCGACCCGATGCTCACCCCTACCTTGACCGTGTAGAAAGTCAAGGGTTCAAACTTCAAATCTCATCAAACACTTGTACAAGACGTTGAGTTACGTTTCGTATCCAAACAGAATCTTTTCATCGGAATAAACCTTTTTATTTATTTTTTATTTATTTATAATTTTACTCCAACACTGTATATAACTACCAACGGCTATCTTCATCTCCTTCCAGTTTATAGATTACAATAAACAAAACTAGGGCAGATAACAACAATGGCTTCAATGCCGATTCTTCTATTGATTTTGTTAGTCGGATTGTCATACTCCGTCGAGGTCAACGGCGATATCAGCGGTGGCGGAGGAGCAGTTGAATTAGTGTCAACAGTAGCTGAAGAAAGGGTGTTTGATTACTTTGCTTTGGCTCTTCAATGGCCTGCAACATATTGTTCAACATCCACCACATGCTGCTCTCAAAGCGGTTGCTGCCGAGGGTAATTAATCGGCTTTCTTTTCGTTATGTTTTATTGTTGACTTTTATGGTATTGAGCTTCAATTGATTCATCTATTATCAATCTGTTGAGAGAAAATTGGGTAATACTACTTGAAAGCAATCGACTAGTCAGTAGATTTAGTTTCAGTTTTGTTGGTGTACCTTTACTAAATGCTTGTTGCTCTAACTAAGAATTGAAAATTTCAGAAGCTAGGTTTCTTATTTATATCAACTGTTGTTGATTTGGAGAAAGAATATTGAAAATCCAGATATTTGAAGTACATATGTAACTTTATAACTTTTAGTGATAGATTTTATTTTTCCATTGTTTAACCATCAACAATGAAGATATGTTTTTCCCTTTTTATTGATTTTGACAAAGTTGCCTTTTGAATAAGAGGACTATAGTGATGAAAAACTTACTGTATGCTACTGTTTTTATGTTTCTGCAGAGCGAATTCTCCGATGGTATTCACAATCCGTAAGTTCTCTATGATTACCCTGTACTCATGTACATTCAATTGACAACTAAAGTCATTACATATTCACACTCTTAATTGCTGTTGGATTTAAGAGGCACAGGTTAATCCCCAACCCCCCCCCCCCCCCCCCACCCACCCCCTGCACTAGGCTTTCCATGTATAATTTTTTTCAATATAATCACCAGAGTAACAATTTTCCTGACTAATGTCTTATGTTGCAGATGGACTATGGCCAGACTACAATGATGGATCATGGCCATCATGTTGTGAGGGTCCTGCTTTTGATGAAGTAGAGGTATTCTATTTATTCTTCCAGTCTAAACTCCAGGATTAGTCGTTTGGATATCACTATTGTACCATTCACATCTAACCAAGATAGAGAGTGTACTTCATTGGCAAACTGAAACAGCACAATTTAACAATCAAGGCTGTGATGAATACCATTCTGTCCATTCATTGGAAGGCAACCGATTGTAAATCAATATTTTGTATCAAGAGATCTAATTATCGTCATTAGAAAAATTAATCATGCATAAAGCATGTCATGCATAAAACAATGGCTAAATAAAATGTGCTACAATTCAGGCCCAAGCTACAAGTCTTCAATCACAGTGAAAGACTTGAGAGGTCATCTGAGACTCAAAAGCGGACCTACACTTAGGTCGGTGGGTTCCCCTGAAAGTGTGAAACCGCTAATTTTATGTCACGTAGTGTACACTTTTTCAAGTCTCTTAACGGTGCAACCATATTTTTCGTTTGGTGAAACCATAAACATTTTATTGGGTGAAACCATAATTTTTTTTGTTAGGTTTAACTTGATTATATTTGGGACTAACTCTTTAGGGTTGATTTGTTTATATTAATGTTATCATGTTAATTTGTTTATATTAATGTTAACATAATAACATAATAATTTGGGGCTAACTCTTTTGGGCACATTTGTGTATAAATCATTAACTCTTTAGACTTTAGGGTTATTTGTTTAAGGTTAATCTGGGGCTAACTCTTTAGGGTTAATTTGTTTATATTTAAGGCTAACTCTTTTTTATATGGAATATGATAATAGGCATGCCTTAGTTCTCATCTCATATTTGTTTGATGACTTGCTATCTGTAAAGATGTCTTCCGATTTTCCACTTAAATTGTAAATAGCAAGAAACACGTTGCAAAGTATCATTCGTTTGTTTTCCTTCTCTTTTTCCCTTTTTGTTTTTAAATTTTACATCAGACTGATAAACCTCTCCACATGTTTTTACTTCTTGTAAATTGAGTTTCTAAATTATATACACTAATTAATTTGATCTCCATCAGAAATTGGCATTACTTTGAAAAATCAACAGATCTGGTCTAAGTATTAAAAGGTATCTGTAACTTTATCTGACTACACATTATTGCTGTTCCAATCTGTAGATTTCGACATTGCTTGGGGCTTTGGAACAGTATTGGCCAACACTAAGTTGCAGTCAAACATCAACATGCCATGACAAAAAAGGACTTTTTTGGGCTCATGAGGTGGATTTTAACTATGATCTTGTTATTTATTTATTTATTTATTACCAACTGGTCATTACTGAACTGAGAAACTAACTAAGCTTCCCTATTTTCCTGTCATGCTTAATGGGGAAACCTTTGTCAGTGGGGTAAGCATCTTTGTTCCTGCTGCAGTACTTTCATGGATATATTCACATAGTTGAGGTTAACGTGAGAAGTGAATCTGAACCGTTGATCACTTATAATCAAATGCCCTCCCACGACTTGCGGCTTAGAAGGGAATTGATCAGGTGCATCTCGGTGCATCTCATCCTAAATTCCTAATGTGCGTCCATTTTTCATCCAACGGTTGATAACCACTTCTCACGCTTCTCACGTTACTCAACTTCTCACCGAAACCCAACCCTTAAGTGACATAGCTATATATAGTTGTCATTAAACTTGATCCACCACTGTTTCCTGACAGCTTCTTTCTTACTTATCATTTTCTTCGTGGATTTCTATAGAAGTTCCAAATGCTTTACCAACTACACTTTTTTTTGCAGAGAAACATGGAACCTGTGCGTCTTCAGTAACAGGAGAGGAATACAACTATTTCCTGACAACCATCAATTTGTATTTTAAGTATAATGTCACGGTACGTCTTTTTTTTTATGTGGAAATTACTTCATTTAAACCGCTTCTCAGGCAAGATGTTAATATAGTAAAACATCTGAAAAATCACCCACTCAAGGATTATTTTTATGTAGAGGAATGAAGTAAGTCTTCGTAGAACCTCAAAATATTTTTCATCTGTAACAAATTGCTACCGATTATCAACAAAACTACGGCAAGATTTGATTAGTCACTCATAAGTGAATTATTCTAAAGTTTATCTTGTTTTCAGGAAGTTCTTTTTGAAGCCGGATATGTACCTTCAAACTCGGAGAAGTATCCTTCAGGTGGCATCGGTTCTGCCATTGAAAATGCTTTCCATACAACCCCACAGTTGATCTGCTTAAACGGTGCTTTGGAGGAAGTCCGTTTGTGTTTTAACAAAGATTTCACGGTTTGTTACATTTTCCTTATGATGGATCTTTAACATAGACTTGTAGACATCAAAATTATTACTGCAATTATTACCATCCATTTGAATCCTAAAAAGGAACCATTAGAAATTATAAAGAGGAGAAGTGGGAATGAATAGCATTTTGAATCCTCTACCAAAAGGATTTGAATATTTGATTAATCCCTGCTACTTGTGATATAAATTTCTGCTGATATTGGCTCATTAAAATTCTTGCAGTTCCGAGACTGTGTAGCACAAAGCGATTGTCCTGATTATGTCAGCTTACCGAAATTCGCATTCTTGGGTAAGCCTATTCTCAAGTACCCATAGCATCTTTTTTGTGCAACACGCATATATGATCAAATAAAGCCTGAAGTCTTTGCATGTATATTTGGTATGAGAGTACTTTTGAGTGAGATATGTTGGGTTCGTTTGTTTTGGTCTTTATTCACTACTAAGTTGGTCTATGTGTTTGTTTTTTTTCACTTGTAGAATTCAATGGCACCGCGACTGCAGATCGATCGTTTTCTGGCCACGAATCTGTCTGATGAACGCATTACAAAACCTCACCTTTGTATCATTTGATGTTTTATTTTATGGTTTTAAGAATACCGTTTTTATCGCTAAATAAGTCACGTCAAAGGTGACACAACTCATTGTAGTTTCTACCTTTTATTAGGGTCTTATTTATCATACCTTCATTGATGTACCGAATCGAAAATTTGAATGAAATTGAAAGATACACTGAATTGTGTTAACTATTACTTTGGTCGGTTATTTGTAACTGCATAATCACAATACAGGCGCGTTGATCAGTTGGATGTAGTAACTATAGCAATTCTGACTGGTAAAGGGAAGGAGGATCAAACGAGAGAGTGCTAAGTATTTAAAAGAATACGAAAACGGCTAAATCACGTGCAAAATTGTTAAAAGGTATGTTTTATAATACCAATCTTGTCATCTTTATATTTATTGGAGTTTATTTGTTATGTTTCAGTAATTAGAAGGACTATATGGTATATTGCTTAAAGTAGTGGATGGTGCTTCACTTTCTAGTGAACACTAAGGGTAGCGGAGCTATTACTGGAATGCTGAGGGTCTGAAGTGTAAATATGTCAAAGAATATAAAAGGACGTTCATTTGGTCCCCACCGATTTCATTTTTTACTTTTACAAATTAGAAACTTTCTCGTTTTCTTTTTCTCACTCCAGATTAGGGTTTGTTATCTTAGTCTAGATTTAGATTTTATTTTGTAATGTTTGTTTAGATTTTGTTTTAGAGTTTTAGTTTGTAATTGTTGTTGATGTATAAAAGTTGAATATGGTATCAGAGCCTATGGTTCTGATTTCATCTTCTTCTCGGTGGTAAGCATTCTGTTCATATCATTCTTATGTGCATCTCCGTGAGGATCGAAATAGAGTGTTTGTTTGTATTTCTGATTCAAAAAACGGTTTTAAAATCATTTCATCTTTTTCATGTTCTTGAATCTGAAATAATTGTTACTGATTGAGGTTATCAGTGTCTTTTGTTCGTCTTGTTCTTATCTCATTCATAGATCTGAACAAGGTTCGTTGTCAAGTTTTTGTTCATCTTGTTCTTATCTCATTCATAGATCTGAACAAGGTTCGTTGTCAAGTTTTTTGTTCATCTTGTTCTTATCTCATTCATAGATCTGAACAAGGTTCTTTGTCGAGTTTTTTTCTTCATTTTGTTCTTATCTCACTCATAGATCTGAACAAGCTCCTTGTCAAGCGTTTTCTCCAAAACATATTGTGTTTTTGTTTTCGTTCTTATCTTCCTCATAGATCTGAACGATTTCAGCGTTCATCTTTGTATATACTTGCGTATCTCAAGATCTGTGAATCTCTCAGTTGTTTGAAACTAAGATCTGATGGTTGTGTGTTTGTTGAAGCTATAAATAATATTCAGATTATAATATTCAGATTCATGACTTCTCTATGATCACTTGTTCTTTTCTTATATAGATCTGAATAGTTATCTCTTGAGATCGAGATCTGTTTGTTTGTAAATGTTCATAACATCTCTCGAGAACGATAGATTGTTGTTAAGATCTGATTCACTTCTAAGTTTTTTTAGGTTCTGTGAGATCTCCATCTGTTCCAGAAATTGATACTTGGTTATCTCAACTGGACTATTCGAGATCGAGAACATCTTGTGTTTCACATTTTCTTTCGAACAGATTTATGGTTGATCGATGAGATCTCGTGGTGTTCAGGTGCCCTTAGGGTGCGTTTGGTTGCAGGACAGGACAGGACAGGACATAACAAAACAGGATAGGACAGAACAGCTGTCCAGCGTTTGGTAAAACATAACTAAACCGAACAGGACAAGACTGGAATAGTTAAATGACTAGTTTACCCCTAATTAGTTGTTAGTGTTTTTAACCAAATAATCAATTTACATGAGAACTATCAGACATAAAAACATCTAACATGAGAACTGTATCAATAATCATGTATAACAAGTGAGAACAAGAAATCGAAAAAATAAGATTAAATGCAACAGAAAAAATAAGATTAAATGTATAACCCTAACCACAACAAAACCAAAAAAAATAAGATCAGAAATGGGGATCGCCAGGAAAAAAACATTTTAAAAAAGAATATTAAATGCAACAGGATACCGTTACGCAATCCGATTGAGGATTCTTCAGTGTTGATGTTATACAAAATGCCCTCGTATCTGATTTCACTCTTGGAAGTCAAGCTAATCAAGCTTCCAATATACGAATCGGCCGACGAACTTGACGATCTAGAACTTTCTGCCGCCATAATCCCCTGCTACTACACACTTCGAAGTAGCGAAGTAGAGAAGAGACCGAATTTCTCGACTTGCTTCAAGTGGTCATGTGAAGTCCAGAGGAGGGAGATGAAGTCTAGAGGCAGAAAGGCGTGAAGGAGAGAGTCGATCGAGGAAGAAGAAATCGATTTATGGGGTAAAAAGAAATCGAGTTATGAAGAAGAAGAAATCGATCGAGGAAGAAGAAAGGCGTGAAGGAGACAGAAGAGAAACCGATCTTTGTAGAGAGGAGAAAGTCAGTCGCTGTAGAAGGAGAGACTCTATCGAGGAAGAAGAAGTCCAGACGAGGGAGACGAAGTGTAGAAGCAGAAAGGCGTGAAGCTTGAAGAAGAAAGCGTAGGTGTGGAGAAGAAAAGGTATCAGGTTTGAGGGTATTTTGGTACATCAGATGCTGTTCTAGTTAGTTCCAGGGGTAAAGGGTGAACACGCGTGTTCCAATCTTGTTCTGGTTAGTTCCTGTCTGTTCCATTTTTTGTCACGCCAAACATGGTACACACTGTCCTGTTCTGTTCTGTTCTACCTTGTCCATCATACCAAACGCACCCTTAGCGTCATTCTGAACTCAAAATCCAGAGATCTAGATTACGTTGCACTTATCTGCTGATGTTCATATTGTGTTAAAAAAACTTAGAGATCTAGATTTTCTCTTGCGTCTCTCTGCTGGTCCTCATATCTTGATCTTTTCCAAATCTGATTTGGATCTGGTTGTTTGATCTTACTATATTCATACTCTGTTATTTCCATATCTCTGTTGGATCTGGTTGTTTGTTTAGCTACTTTCATCAGTTCTGATCTAGGTTTTTTAATCAAAGGTGGTTTGTTTGGAGTTTGTCCTCCACCAGTGATTTAAATCTTGATCTGTGTTGATTGCTTGTTTGTTCAGGTGATAGTCCTGGTCTCTACTTCAGAGACTATTGTCCTTCTGTTTTCGTTGTGCTCAATCAAGGTTGTTCTGTAAGTCTTATATTTGAATATGTTGTTGTAGATTCTTGGTATGTCTTCTTACTCTCTATATCCTCTTGTGTGTTTCTCTTCTTCTGCTCTTTTCTACTTTGGTGACTAAGGGATTGGCTTGACCTACCACCTCTGAGTGGCAAGGAATCCTGCTGTGTGTCCCTTAGGTTTCACTGTGTGTGTTTCTCTCTAGCTTGATATCATGACTGGTGCAGATCCAACCAAAGAGAGCCAGGTGAGCAATCTCTGATTGCTAAACTGGACTTTGGAGATTCGTTGTATCTGCATCCGAGTGATACATCTGGTGTGCCCATTATGAGTATGAAACCGAGTGGCACTGAGAATTACAAAGTTTGGTCCTGTGCTATGATCCTTGCATTAGAAACCAAAAATAAAATTGGCTTTATAAATGGATCTGTTGTTCGTCCAGTTGATAATGATGTTTTGTGTAGACAATGGGATAGATGTAATTCAGTTGTTCTGTATTGGATCCTTGGGTCTATATCTGAGGATTTGTTTGCCAGTCAAGTTTTTTCCAGGGTTGATTTTGAAGTATGGGATGAACTAAAGGAAACTTATGATAAAATCGATGGGTCTGTTACTTTCAATTTGCATCAAAAGATTAATTCTCAAGTCAGAATGGGTGTCCTGTGTCTGAATATTATCACAAATTGAATGCCCTCCGGAAGCAATTTGATGCCTTAATAAAACTTCCATCATGTTCCTGTAATGCTGCACATGAATTCTCTAAACACAATCAATTATTAAAACTAATGCAGTTTTTGATGGGTCTTGATGATGTGTACATGCATATAAGAAGTAATATTTTGACTACATATCCTCTTCCTTCAATTAAGATTGCGTTTTCTCTGGTATCTAGAGAGGAGTCACACCGTGGTGTGACTCGTGTCTCTACAGATTCCAAAACTCAAAATTCTGCCTTCTTTGGAAAGGCTTCCAATACTAAGAAGCAATCTGGGAAACCTACTCTTTTATGTAAACATTGTGGACTTAACGATCACACAATTTAAAGGTGTTTTAAACTAATCGGGTTTCCTAAGGATTTTCAGTTCACCAAAAATAAGACTAATCAATTTAATAAGTCTGCTTCTAGTAATGCCTGCATTTCAGAGAACTCTGGTCGTGGTCAGTCTTCTCTTTCATCTCTTACTGAAGATCAAATCGCAAAATTGTTGTCCTTAGTTGATCAGAAACAGTCCGAGGGAATTTCCAGCAATATGGCTGGTATGTTCTCAAATAACACGTCTGATAACACTAGTTTTTCATCAAAACATAATAAATATGGTTGTATAATAGATTCTGGTGCTAATCAGCACATGACTTCTTCTGTGACCTTTTTAGATGATGTTGTCGATATTTCTGATTTGAGATTAAAAGTAACTCAACCTAATGGTGATGAAGCCATAATCAATAAAATTGGAAATCTGAAACTTAACAACAAAGTTACTCTTCTTGATGTTCTTGTCATACCAGATTTCCATGTTAATTTACTATCTGTGCATAAAGTTGCTAGAGATAGTAAAATTTTTGTAGGTTTTAATGAGTTTAAATGTTTTCTCATTCAGGACTTTCCTGCAATGAAAGTTGTGGGGACTGGTAGTGAAAAAGGGGGCTTTACTTTTTTTATCAGGTTATTGACAATTCTGTTAGTTCTGAATGTGCAAAGAATGTTATTGATAAGTCAAACATGTCCATCTATTGTAATGTATCTCATCAACTTTGGCATAGCTGATTAGGATACCCTGTCGATCAAGTTTTATCTGTGTTGAAAAATAAATTGAATCTTGGAACTGAATATGACTCTGGTCCTTGTGACATTTGTCATAAAGCTAAACAAGCTAGGGATAAGTTTAAAATGAGTGATCACACGACTAAAAGTCTTGGTGATGTTATACATCTTGATCTATGGGGTCCTTATCGGGTTGCTAGTAAGGAGGGATATAAGTATTTTCTAACCATAGTTGATGACTTCACACGATCTGTTTGGGTCTATTTACTAAAACATAAAGATGAAGTTTTTGACAATGTTGTTGCGTTTCACAGTTTACTCCTCACTCAATTTGGCAAATCTGTAAAGGTGTTCCGAAGTGATAATGTGTTCGAATTTGTTAATAGTAGACTAGGTGAGTTTTTTAGAAGTAATGACATTATTCATCAAACCTCTTGCGTGTATACTCCCCAACAAAATGGGGTAGTAGAGCACAAACATAGGCACTTGTTGAATGTTGCAAGAGCTTTAATGTTCCAAGGAGAAATTCCACAGAATATATGGAGTGAGTGTATTCTCACTGCCACATATCTTATAAACAGAACTCCTTCATCTGTTTTGAATGGAAAGTCTCCTTATGAGCTTATGTTTGGTTTTGCTCCTGTTCTTTCTCATTTAAGAAATTTTGGGTGTCTTTGTTTTGCAATAAAACCAAATAATACAGATAAGTTTTCAGCTCGGGCTGAGAAATGTGTTTTACTTGGTTATTCCAATTCAAAAAAGGGATATAGATTGTATAGTCTAGATTCTAAACAGATCATAATTTCTGGTGATGTGAAATTTTATGAAACTATATTTCCTTTTAAAATTAGTGAAACCAAACAACTTCTTGACTCTAGTAACATCAATACTTTAAATTTCTTTGATTTTGTTTCTAATGAGACTAATGAGTTTACTTCTGGAATGCCCAATGATGAGATTAGGGTGAATACTCAAAATGGTTCAAATTCAAATAATTCTGAGAATGGTAATAACCATGATCATCATGGTGGCCAAAATAGAGCTACCAGTGAAATATCTGGCAGTACTAACACTTCAAACAAGGTTGCCGAACCACAAGGTTCTGGTAGTACTGATTCGGTTGCCGATGATCATGGTAATGTTGGTTTTAGTCCCTTAAATGTTAGAAATAATAATGATCTTTTGAGTTCCCCTTCTGAGGGTACTGTTAGAAAATCAAATCGCCTTTCAAGTTTGCCTAAACATTTTACTGATTATGTCATTGAAGGTAAAGTCAAGTATGTGTTAGAAAAAGTTGTAAACTATTCCTTTCTTAATAAAGATAAATTTTGTTTTGTATCCACATTAAATAAAGTCGTTGAACCTGTAATTTTTTTTGAGGCCTCTAAGAATCAAAACTTGGTAAATGCAATGAATGATGAGATGGAAGCTTTGTATAGGAATAAAACTTGGATTTTAACTGAGTTACCCCCGGTAGAAAGCCTATAGGTTGTAGGTGGATTTATAAAATAAAATATAAACCCACTAGTGAAATTGAAAGGTATAAGGCAAGATTAGTTGCTAAAGGGTACTCTCAAAGGGAGGGATTAGACTATGAAGAAACGTTTTCTCCAGTAGTTAAAATGGTTACTGTTCGTTGCGTTATTGCTTTAGTTGTTCAGTATGATTGGTCATAATGTCAGTTAGATGTAAATAATGCATTTCTCTATGGTGATTTATCTGAGGAAGTTTACATGTCTTTACCTCATGGATATTTTTCTCCTAATGAAAAAAGAGTTTGTAAATTAGTAAAATATTTATATGGTTTAAAGCAAGCTCCTAGGCAATGGTATGAGAAGTTATCTGCTTGTTTGAATGAAAATGGTTTTTCTCAAAGCTCCTGTGACTATTCTTTGTTCACAAAAAATGTTGGTTCTGTTTTTCATTATTCTCTTGGTATATGTGGATGATATAATTTTAACAGGAAACTGTAAAGTTGAAATAGACAAAGTAAAGAAACATTTACAATCAAATTTTAAAATAAAAGATCTTGGAGAATTAAAGTTCTTTTTAGGTATAGAAATCTTAAAGTCTGAAAAGGGGATTTGTATGTCACAACGTAAGTACTGTCTTGAACTATTGAATGAATTTGGTTATTTGGGAGTTAAACCAATTGGTACTCCCATGGATATGAACCTGATTGTAACAGATGTGTTTATTTCTGATTCCAAAGATCCTCCTTTAAAGGATTTTACTTCTTTTCAAAAACTAGTTGGGAAATTGATTTATCTGTTAGCCACTAGGCCAGATATAGCATTTGCTGTTTAAGTCAGTTCATGCATTCTCCAAGACAGTCTCACTTGAGACTTGCCCTTAGAGTTTTACGATATCTAAAAGCATCTACTGGTAAGGGTGTTAATTTTTCCAAGTCTTCTAGTTTTAAATTAAATGTTTTTGTCGATGCTGATTGGGGCAAGTGTTTGTCCATAAGAAGATCCGTTACTGGTTATTGCCTTTTCTTAGGCAATTGCATGATTTCATGGAAGAGCAAGAAACAGACCATTGTTTCTCGTTCTTCTGCGGAATCAAAATATAGAGCAATGGCATCTGCTCTATGTGAGATTATCTGGGTTCTCAGGGTTTTGAAAAATTTACAATTAAAAGGTTTACTTCCAGTAGATCTGAATTGTGATAACAAATCAACAATTCAGATTGCAAACAATCCAGTCTTCCATGAACGAACAAAACATATTGAAATTGACGTTCACCAGGTAAGGGAAAAGGTTGCATCTGGGTTGCTGAAAACAGTTAAGGTTCCTTCCACTGAAAATCCAGCAGATATTTTCACGAAATCTCTAGGAATAAATCAACATAATTATCTTTGTGAAAAGTTACATACGTTGGATTTGTTCAGATGTCAAGATTGAGGGAGGGTGTTAAAAGGTATGTTTTATAATACCAATCTTGTCATATTTATATTTATTGGAGTTTATTTGTTATGTTTCAGTAATTAGAAGGACTATATGGTATATTGCTTAAAGTAGTGGATGGCGCTTCACTTTCTAGTGAACACTAAGGGTAGCGGAGCTATTACTGGAATGCTGAGGGTCTGAAGTGTAAATTTGTCAAAGAATATAAAAGGAGGAGCTCACGTTCATTTGGTCACCACCGATTTCATTTTTTACTTTTACAAATTAGAAACTCTCTCGTTTTCTTTCTCACTCCAGATTAGGGTTTGTTATCTTAGTCTAGATTTAGATTTTATTTTGTAATGTTTGTTTAAATTTTGTTTCA
Organism: Saussurea involucrata; assembly: GCA_033807775.1. Taxonomy (NCBI): domain Eukaryota; kingdom Viridiplantae; phylum Streptophyta; class Magnoliopsida; order Asterales; family Asteraceae; genus Saussurea; species Saussurea involucrata. The sequence continues at coordinate 231,380,867 of CM066314.1, forward strand.
GAGTTTTAGTTTGTAATTGTTATTGATGTATAAAAGTTGAATAAAAATCACATGTGATTTTACATTTAACGGGCAAAAAAAAGGTGTGTGGCCGACTTTGGCCGTGTCTTCAGGTCGTGGGAAAAAATCATGTGAATCACATGGGATTTTGTACGTGATGTTAGTGTAAAATCACATGTGATTTTCAACCTGACTCTTGATTGGTATGTAATAAATATATTTCACATCCCTCTGTTTACTTTCATCTTTTTAGGTGTTTTTGGTACGTGAGATAAAATATGACATCGCGGGACAAAATTTGTTGTCTCGTGTTTGACTTGACATTAGACTAGGAGTATATGACAGGTTGAGTGGAATAAAACTGCACTTTTTCTAAACAACCGAAATAGGTGGAACAAAAATCATGGAAATTAGACAATAATGATAAACTACTAAACTACCAATGTTAAATAAAAACCATCAAATCTTCTATAATTCTTTCATATGCCGACCTTACTCTTGTCTGTCAAGTCTTGTGCATATACAAAAAGAAAAAGAAAAGATTATTTTTCAATGCCTCCGAAATTACAAAATTTGGTTATTAAGGGGTGGGTTAATTTTTTGGGAAATTAATTAAAATGGACAAAGTTGGAAATTAGGTTACAGAAATACCCTATCTCTCTCCCACTTTACAAAAATACTCATTTCTCCCGCGATTTTACCATCGATCGCGGACTGAAATTAAAAATCCCCAAAAATCGTGGACCCAATTTCATTAAATCATGTCTTTCGCGGGTCAGGTGGGCAAAATTTGAGAAAGATGTAAATAAAGTGTGCATCGCGGATGTAAATAAAATTATAATCGACTTTTTGTATGTTGCCAAAAAGAGACATAAAGTTTGCATCACGGACCCAATCGCGGATGAATTTGTGGCTGTAATTTGGTCTCCAAAAAATCCCCAAAATTTGTGGATGTAATTTGGTCTCAGCCATAACTTCTTTTTAAAAAAGATATACAAGAAGTGCATCGTGGATGAAAAAAATCCCCAAAATAGGTCACAACCATAAATTTAGGAAAATTAATTGTGCATCGCGGGCGAACCTATCTCATTTTTTGCCTGGGTCCGCGATCAAGGGTCAAATCGTGGAAACTCAGGGTATTTTTGTAAACCGGGAGAGAGATGGATATTTATGTAACACAATTTCAAACTTGGTCAATTTTAATTAATTTCCCTAATTTTTTGGTAGGGGCCAAAAATTACAAAATTCAAAAGCTGAAAATTGAACATAATTATTTTTTGCTTGAATAAGGACTTCAAAAATAGAAAAGGTTAGATTTAGGGGCTTTGTTTACCTCTTAATAGTTCCATTAAGAGGCAACCTCTGAATCGCTAAGAGGTAAATCCAGTTTGGCAAAAAAAAATGTATGTCTCTTAATGGTTCTAAAACCCTCTGAATGATTTTAGCATCATGAGCCTCTCTTAACCATTCAGCACCCTGATTTAATACTAAACAATTACCAAACAACCATATTTCATTTTGCATTATATCATAAAAGTCTCTTAATCATTCTGACCACTTAATCATTCTGCACCAAACCATTCAGCAACTGCCAAAGAGCCCCTTACGCAATCTGATTATTTTAATTGAAATAAATTAAAGCCGAAAACCTTGAGAATAGCTTTGAAGTGAGATTCAGACTCGAGATGAAGGATTTTGGGCCAAAAGTTGGGTCGGATATCCACCCATTGCGACCTTTTTCAATTTTAAATTATTGAAATTCTGAATCTTTTTTTGAATAAATAATCCATTAAAATTTTAAAATTAATTGATTACATTGTTTAGCCTAAAAAAACTGCTTGTAATCGACCATACGTCTTTTAAAGGGGCTGTTTGTTTACCTTTTAATAGTTCAATTAAAAGACAACTTTTGAATCGCTAACAAATGGATATTGTTTGGCAAAAAAAACACTACCTCTTAATTGTTCTAAAACTCTCTGTGATTTTGTATCATGTGCCTCCCATAACCCTTCAACTTTATAATTTAATTTTGGACAATTATCAAACAATTATATTTCATTTTGCACTATGGGGGTGTTTGGGATCACCTATTTTAAGTGCTTATTAATTTATTCAATAATAAAGAGTTTTTTTTTATGTTTGGATGGAAAAAGAAAGTAAATGCTTATATCGGTTTGACACCGGTAATAATAAGTTTTTTATTTTTTTTCTCTAACTTATTTGAAACAACTTGTCAATTTTTTTTGTCATTTTACATGTGTAAGCATTCTCACACACTACCTAAAAAACAACTCATCAACTTATTTCATTTTGGTATCACCATAAGCTAATCCAAACACTTTTTATAAAACTATGATTTGAAAATAATTTAACATCAGATGAGTTGATAAACACTTTTACAAGAAAAGCTAAGTTGTTTTAAGAAAGCAATCTCAAATTTCCCTATATCATAAAATTCTCTTAGGGGCTATTTGTTTTTAGAAAATAAGTACTTATACACCCCTTTTCACTTTTTCGGTCAGTGATTTATCAAATAAGAGTGTTTGTTTTTTTGTTTAAACCAGACCCACTTATTACTTATTTTCATCTGACCGATAAAGTGGAAACCCTATCATTTTTTCCCCACTTTTTTCTTATCAGACTCACACGCTAAGCACGACCTTCATCCAACAAATCGACACAAAATCGTTCTCCAAGCAGTCATTCTCCAAGCAATCGATCTCTTAAATTTGTTCGATTTTCTATTGTGTTCTTGTTTCCTTATCTGATTTCGATTTTCTGCTGTGTTCTTGAGTTCAATCTCCCTGTTTATCTTGGAAAAAACAAGCAACCCTATTTACTTGCCGTTTATCTTATAAAAAACAAACAACTCAGAAAAACGAGATCACAGAAAAAGAATCGTTACCATTACAATTACGATTACAAATACTCGCTACAGATCTGGTGAGAACTGATTCAATAATTGTGCCTTGGGTGTATAATAATATTGATGGAATTGTTGCTTCTCTTCTTAAGTTATTGCTATCACATTTTCAGGGATAAAACATATAATAATACATATTCAGATGTTTTCAGCTGATAAAAATAAATAGTTGTGGGTAAAGTCTTTTTACCTGCATTTAAGATTCTTTATTTTTTATAAAAAGATATTATAGGACAAGTAAAAAAGCTAATTGAAAAGACAACCAAACCTCTCTCCCCCACACAAATGTAGGTGACTGCAAAGTGTGAATCTCAACATTATTGTGAATTTGTGATGTTAAAATCATTAAATTAAAATGCTTCTACTTGTGGGTAACTGTGCAATATGATTTTTGATTCAAACTCAATAGGTGAAATTAAGGGGCGTTTACAATACGTTTTATCTGGATAAGTGTTTATCAAGTCACATTAGCTTATCAGATGAATATGGCAAGGACAACAGTTGTGGATGTATAGTGTAATTAGGGGGGATGGGACCCCACTAAAAGGAGAAAATTTTAAAAATTTTATTTTAAAAATACAGATTTTTCAACTTTCCAGTAGTTTTTCGGCCGGGACCCCATCAACCACAAAAAATGTTTCGAGATCAAACAAAAAACCAAAACTACTCTCGAAATCGACTAAAAAAATCCTCAAAATCGACCAAAAACTTAAAATTCTCTTAAAATCTACCAAAAAAACTTTAAAAAACTCTCGAAGTGTTGGATTTAGACGAAAAATATATCGGACAATTTTACGGGCATTTAAGCTACCTTAAAAGGGAGCCCAGTAGGAAAAAATCATGGATCCGCCACTAGGCAAGGATCAAAAATCTTACCCGGTAAGAGTGGAAGCAAGGACCGAGAGTCGAAAGCAAGAACCGAGAGTCTTACCCGGTAAGTGAGTGCGACGACTCTTACCACGGTTAGCGCTTACCGACTAAGTTGTTGCATACAATGCCATTTTGATAGACTAAAATCTTATCCTGAAAGTAAATGACAGTGTTAAATTTTACCGGTAAACGCTTACCCGGATAAATGATTAGGTAAATTTGAGCACCCCTAGGGGTGATGATCAATGTATAAATAAATATTTATATACCGTTATATATCATGTTTTATAGGTTATAATATATAAATATTACAATAATATAATACATTATCATTACTTTTTAATAGAAAATTAGATAACATACTAAAAAGGCTAAATTGCCCTTGAGTTAACACCTGAAATTTAATAGAGTTAGGGGTCGTTTACTTAATGACTACCCGAGTAAGTGCTTACCGGTAAAATTCAACACTATCGCTTAATTCCCGGGTAAGATTTTAGTTCACCAAAATGACATCGTACGCAACAATTTAGCCGGTAAACGCTAACCGTGGTAAGAGTCGTCACACTCACTTACCGGGTAAGACTCTCGGTCCTTGCTTCCGCTCTTACCGGGTAAAGTTCTTGGTGCTTGCCATATTCATCCGGTAATCTAGTGTGACTTGGTAAGCACTTACCTGAGTAAGCGTTTTGTAAACGGTCCCTAGTCTCAAGAACGAAAAACAAAAGGAAATGGAAACCATGAGGACTAAAAAAGCAGTTTATAAAGATTAGGGATGAAAAAAGTTATAAAGGACAAACCACAAGGACGAAAATCGTAGTTTAAAAGATGTAATTTACGACAGCGAAAACGTTAAATTAGGAGTATCTCCCGGTTGTTGGCTTTCATTTTCTTCTGGAAATACGACTTTGCTGCTGAACCCTGCAAAACCCTCTCCCTCCTTCGTCTCCACTCTTATACCTATTGAAGTCATAATTTAGGGTTTCTCTTTCACTGCAAGGTTCTACCGACAGAGGATCGTTCTCTCTTTTCTCACAGACGCTCGTCCCCTGCCCCCTTCCTTCACTCACCAATCGGCACTCAGTCAAGGGAGATTTTGATCTGTTGCTCACAATCACAATTGCTTCTATAACTCAGTCTCTGAGAACATCATCGGGATTTTTCTATGTAAGTTGAAATTAAAATTTTCTAGGGTTTATTACAGTTTATAGGATTCATCTGAGACTTAATCTGGTTTTTTCCCAAAGATACAATTGAGCAATGGAATTATGCAAGTCTGTTATGTTTTGTGACTGTCAGATACCAAGCTTCCAATAAAAACATTTACACATCTAATTTGGATTTGGGAATCTGGTATTTTTTTATTTGATTATCATGTTGAAAGTGTTAACTGTTAAGTGTTTACAAATTGTTGAAAGTCTATGTTTATATCCTTTTCTTTTGACAGTGAAATTTTAGTTGTTGGTAACTTGGTTCTGATTATATTGAGTATTTTACTGAAGTAGGTATCAATCATAATATCTGTTCATTTGATGCTTATAGCATACATACTACAGACTGCAGTTTTGCCTATGTGTTAAATGTGAAGTAATAGTGATTAGTGATGATGACTTGATTGCTTATATAAAAAAAGATGTGTTTGCCAACGTTAGCAACGATTAACGAAGATATAATTGATGTGTTTCAGAAAATGAAAAATCGTCAACACCATGTCTGAATTAGTAAAGGTTAGGGCTCCACTTGAAATGTAGTTATATACATCTATTTTTAAGGGTTGAGTTCCTGTGAGAAGTGCCAAATTTGGTGAGAAGCGTGAAAGTGCTCTGAAAATCGATCCTCTATCGTGGCTCCAAATTGCGTGAAAGTGCTCTGAAAATCGCCCCCCAAGCTGCCTCTCGTCGCGCGTGTCGAGATAATGACCTAAATTCCGGAAAACATCAAGTATAGAAACGAAACAGGCACTTGGCGTTCGGCTCGCCAAAAATCTGTTTCTCGTTCATCTACAGAAGCAGAATATAATGCCCTAGCTAATGCAGCATCTGAAGTATTGTGGGTTCAACATCTGTTACGTGAACTGGGCATTGCTAGTTCACACTCCCCTACCTTATATTGTGATAATACTGGTGCCACCTATTTATGCGCTAATCCTGTTTACCACTCCAGAATGAAACATGTGGCACTCGATTACCATTTTGTTCATGAAAAAGTGGCTGATGGCTCACTGCGGGTTCTACACATAAATTCTATTGATCAACTCGCTGATGCGCTAACCAAGCCACTCGGGCGCAACCTGTTTTTAAAACTTCGGTCCAAGATAGGAGTCTCCGACGGATCCTCCATCTTGCGGGGGCGTATTAGGTCCACAACATCTTAACAAGATATCTCCACCTAATTAGATTATCCTGTGAATATCACGTTGTAAATACCTAGTCAAGGCTGTTATATTTTCCTAGAATAGTTCCTTGATTAGCTCCACCTTTGTTATTGGTCTGTATATTCTGTGGCTATATAATCCCTTCGATGTACGCTTTTTATATAATAAGAATTCTCTTTCAACCATTATCTTTATACAAAGAACACCATGAACAATTCAGATTTAAACACCTAAATCAAACTCATATTAAAATCGCAAACACCTAAATCAAACTTATATTTAATAACCTAAATAAAAATCAAGAACCCTAACTAAAAATCAAGAACAACATTTATAAGTCCAAATAAAAATCAATCTAAGAACAATCCATTAATTCAAAACCCTTACTCAAAGTCAATAACAATCAAAACTCAAACTCAAAATGGTACGAATTTTCCAGATTTGTATGAAGAATGAACATAGAGAGAGAGAGAGAGAGAGAGAGAAAGATGTATGGAGATAGAACAGATGGAGAGAGAGAGAAGGGCGATTTGTACCATGCCGGAAAATCGATCTGCATTTTCTCTCATGCTGGAAAATCGCACGCCGCCGGAAATTCGATCTCTGTCTCTTCTCTCGATCTCTCTTTCTCTCTTGTCTCAGATCTCGTCTCTTGGTCTCTCAAATCTCCTCTCGCTCTCTCTCTCTCTCGTCTCGATCTTTATCTCCTCTCAGATCTCTTAATTCTCTCTCTCTCTCTCTCTCTATCTTTATCTCCTCTCATATCTCTTCTTTCTCTCTTTTCTCGATCTCTCTCTCTCTCTTAGTTCTTTTAATACTAAATTGATTAAGTTTTTATGTGTGATATTGATTTAATGTAAAAAAAAGTTTGATATTACTTTAGGTTTTTTAAATCTAGGTTTAATTTAGTTTTTTAAATCTAGGTTTAATTTAGGTTGTTGAATATGGGTTTGATGATAATGTTCTTGGTGTTCATGATAATCTTCTTGAAGAAGATGAATGTTCAATAAAAAAAATTATAATTAATAAAAAGTGGTAAAATAAATTAAATAATGTAAATTGACCATAATACCCTTGTGCTTAACGGAGAATTCTAACGGCCGTTTGCTCGAGGGATCAATTCCGTAACAAAATGCATACCTGGAGGGTTATCATGTAATAAATGAAATTAAAGGACAAAATCTGTAATTTTCGACATAACTGAGGGACCAAATCCGTAATTTACTCAATAATTTATAAATGCACAAGTGCATATACACATGTGCATAATGACGTGTAACTCGACGGAGTAGGCAATAAATGCATTAAATGATGGTTTGAGCTTGTGATGTCTTAGTGGCATGAAAACTAAAACTGGGACTTGAGGTGCAATCCAATAACATCACGGGTGACTCCATGTCATGTGTTCTCGTCACCCCGATGGTAACGGGTCCCCCCCCCCCCCCCCGTTCTCCAAGAGTGTTTCTCTCTTGTATATTTTATGCTCAGGTTGGGTTACTTGACGGAAATCAAATTGTAGTTATTACTACCGCACGAAATCGGTAACATTGGTTTGACTTACAATATCGCTTACTTTATCAATCTTATGAAGCTACATATTTCACTAGGTTTTGAACTAACACTTGCGGTGTTTTATATTGTGGATTTCAGGTCCTACTAGCGGTGCGTATTTGACGCGTTGATTTGCCGACCATGCTTAGGAGCTTGGAGGGGTCGGACTTTTGGGAAATCGAGATGAGAGATTTTTTGAGATATAACGACACCCGTGTTAATCTAATTTAACTTAATCCTAGATTAGTAGGTTGTTGTGTATTATGTCCCGATACTCGTTATGTTTTTTTTAAATTGTCCAAACTATCCCGCTACTTTAAGGGCTTTAGTGTGTTTATTTTATAAAGTTTTATTCCCACTAATTCCCTATTTTAAATGTCTAAATTTTAGTTGTGTTACATTTTCTACTGAAAATAGTATAGCATAATTTAGTACATGAAATAACTATGATTTCTCAAACCATATTGTTTCAAACTACGAATTAGATCAGTCAAATGCCCCTATGATTGGTCGACATATGTGCAAGTTGATCCGTATACTCACGATTTAAGAAAACTAGCAATTAAATATATGTTTGTTTTTGTCATAGTTTGATGAAGGGAAAATACACAAACATCGATTTATATTTGGAAAATAGAATAAAATAAATTGGTTCCCATTCTGAAAGGGACCAGACCACATTAAAATCGATCTCTGAGAAATAAAGAATCGAAAAGGACATAAATTGAATACAACTAGTTTCAATAATAATATTTGACTTTGTCTATTTTGATCGAGTTTTGCACAACCGCACAAAATGCATTAGGTGTACATTGAAATGGTGATGGCCAAATTGGGCCAGTCGACCCGACACGACACCTATTGGGGCCAGTTACGACCCGATAAATCTAGACTAGTTACAAGTTTTATGTAATTTCAATGCTCAGCATGTTCGACTATTTTTAGGACTGAATTTAAAAAAAATTAAGTTTGTATAAGCTATATTGTAGTTTTTTCAAACTTTTCACAAACTTTTCATGTTTTTCCTACTCTCCTTACACCTGGCCAAAACCCAACAAAACAACTTCTCCACAATTTGGTCTAGAATATAATCTATACGAGGGGGATGGATATCAAAAACACAGCTATTACGGAAACACCACAACACATAATAATCGGTGAAAAACACCACTTCCACCGTCTTCGTGAGGGAGCTATCGCCAAAAGTAGACTTGATGCCCAAGATCATCGACTCCCGCAATCTATGTGCAGGGAATGAAAAGGACCACCATCTCTCGAAAAACCGCCAAATCTCGGATGAAACGGAACACTCGAACAACAGGTGTTGAGTAGTTTCGGTAACAGAACCGCTAAGCGGACAGAGGGCAAAATCGAGCTCCACATTTTGCTTTATAAAATAGTTGATAAAATGACTTTTAATTTTTGAGGTTTCCTCCCGAAACTCGACAAATTATTTTGAATGTTGCCTATTAGCCTTTTGGTATACAAAAATAAATAGAAACATAAGATACTTGTGATTTATCTTAATATTATTTATTTCATTGGTAAATAAAGCTGAGGAAGCTTTATATGTTTTTTATCAAGTAAAAAGAAATTATACAATCTCTTTGGTTAACTAGGAACCACAAGAGTGATAACATGGTTGACAAGAACAACGATAAATTTAATCAGGGTTTGAATCATGTCATATATATATATAGAGAGAGAGAGAGATAGAGATAGAGATAGTGGGAAGATCATGCTAGAAGGGATACCATATGCGAGAAAGAATTATGACCAATCATTTATTAGATTAAATTTTTACTTATTAATCATTAATTATTAATTAATAAGGGTATTAATGACTTTTTAGTTTTATTCATATCCTAATCGTATTTGCCATCCTAACTTATCGGGATTCATTCCAATCCAAACTCAATTCAAGATTTCAGTTTTATCCATATCTATCTAATAAATTGAAGATTATACATTGAACGATAACATGATTTTGCTGAGTAATCTTTTTTCTTCTTCTCAAGTCGGTCATCTCCAGAAATTTGAAGTTTGAAGATCCTTCTAATAACCTTCAAATATCATGGATCCAACTCAAAAGGCTTTTGAGTTTGGATTTCCTTCAATTAACGTGTCTGATGATGATAATTCGGATGAGATGAAGATGTTTTCAGATGATGAAGATGCAACAGGTTAGATTTTATTAACATCTTTGTTTTTGATAATTGTTTGTATGTTTAGTTGATAAATAACACGATTTGTAGTGTAGTTGTTTGATGTTAATTATCCATTTGATTTAAGAGTTTTAATCTCTTGATTTTGTAAATATCATATGTTTTTGTGATAATATCACCAATTAAGGTTATATGTAATCATATGTGATTATTATGATTAACATTTGGTAAGTGATTTAATCTTATTTTAATAAAACTAGAGGACTTGTCCTGGTAAAAAAAGAGACAAAAATACCCTTCATTTAACTGAGTTTTTTAACGGAATTAACGACGAGGGACCACTTTCAAAGCAATTTTCAAAGACCAATGACTATACTTGCAGTTTTTGAAGTATTGGGACCACTTTCAAAGATTTTGGCAAACACTAGGGACGAAATTTGTAGTTTACTCAAAAATAAAGCATTCATACATTTTGTCATAAACATATACTCTACAAAACATCACAAAACATGATGTGACATAAAACAATTTTTAATTTAGAAATTATTCCCTACAATTTCTTAAATACTATTCATTGCTACATTAGAAAAAAATACTGATTTGACATTTACGATTATCAAAAAACAATTTCTAATTTAGAAATCATATTCACAACCACCATAATTTCTAAAATAGAAATCTTGAATGACGCATTTGCAATTCAATTGCAATCGCCATAGTGGATGGTCTTAGACCGAAACAAGTATGCTCTGAATAATCTAAGTTTATAAGGAATAATTCGATTTAAATGAATGTAATTATATAAAAAATAAGAGATTCAAATAATGAGGCTAAATATGTATATGTAAGTCGATATAACTGATCTGTAACGCCGATTCATATTTGTATATTTAAACAGATTTTACATTTTTGATTTTACTTCTTTCAGTATTTAGCATTCTTATTTGAACCGCTCTACTTGTAACATAACAAAGTGCATAAATTTAATTTGACAGAAATAGCAAAAAGAAGCCAAACAACGCACCTGGTTTCAATGTGATGGTTACCAAAACCAGACACAAACACCACCTCTTGAAAACCTTTCTATATATGTGTTAAGCAATGAGCCCTTCCACCATGCATGGCTGCAACTTGGCTCTATCTTTCTAACCCTCACCACCTTATGTGTCCATCTCTCCTCCATGGCCTCCACCTCTATAAATCCCAATACTTCTCAACACCACTTCACCATAACCACCGATCACCACCATGGCTAACCACCACCTGCTCTCTCTTTCTTTGACCTTTTTCATCGTCTTCCATGGCAGCTGCCTTGCTTTCGCTCCCTTGCAGCAGCAGCAGCAGCAGCAAAATGAGTGCCAGATTCAAAGAATCAATGTTCTTGAGCCTAATGAACAAGTTCAAGCAGAAGCTGGTCGGACTGAGTTCTTCGACGCTAATGACCAGCAGTTCCGGTGTGCCGGAGTCGAGGTCATCCGCCACCATATCCAACCACAAGGACTTCTCTTGCCTTCCTATATAAACACTCCCCTCATGGTCTACATTAAGCAAGGTAATTCTAAAATCATATAAATTTATAAGTGCTATCAAGCAGTGTATTATAACATTTAACAAATATTTAACATCATATAAAAGGATTTTGATCTTGAATAAGTGATCAATGGCCACTGTAATAATATATATATATATATATATATATATATATATATATATATATTTTTGTTCTTGTTTTAGGGAGGGGTTATCAAGGAATTATGTTACCTGGTTGTCCGGAGACTTTCCAGTCATCGCAACAGCTTCAAGAACGTAGTCAGCAGTCGTTCCAAGATCGCCACCAGAAGATCCGAAACTTCCAGCAAGGTGATGTGATCGTCATCCCCGCTGGAGCTGCTCACTGGATGTACAACGATGGACAAGAAGAGATTATTGCCGTCGTTTTGCTCGACTCCACCAACGCCGCTAACCAGCTTGACCAGTTCCACAGAGTACGTATATATACATATATATAGAGAGAGAGGGAGGTTCAAGGGAAAACCTAAAAAGACGTAAAACCGAAAAACACCCTGGTAGGCCTTCGTCTGGACGGTACGCACTTGTGAAAAAAAAAACATAATTTACCTGTATGCACAAGTGCATACTGTCTAGATGATGAAGGACAACATTGTGTTCCCTTTTTGGAGATTTTCCTTGAACCTCCCTCTATATATACAATTATATATCTTGAAAACCTTAATTGAAAACCCGATTTGGTGGTTGCAGAGATTCTTCCTTGCTGGGAACCCAAAAGAATCGGAACAACTAGGACAACAAGGTCCATCATGGGGCAGGCCGAGTCGGAAAGGGCAGCAGTCAGAAGAGGAGGGTTCTGCCAACATTTTCCGTGGATTCGATCTTCAGATTCTTTCAGACACATTCAATGTGGACCAAATGACAGCTATGAAGCTTCAAAGCCCAGGTGACAACAGAGGCCACATTGTGAGGGTGGAAAGAGGCCTTCAGGTTATCAAGCCACCAGTTTCCCGGGAACAACAAGAACGAGGAAACGCTAATGGTTTTGATGAGACTATTTGCTCCGCTGAGCTCACGGCCAACATCGATGATCCTTCACGTGCAGATTTCTACAACCCACAAGCCGGCCGATGCACCCAACTCAACAGCCACAAACTCCCCGTCCTCCGGATGGTTCAACTCAGTGCCGAGAGGGGAGTTCTTCACAGGGTTAGTAATTACATTTCAACAAATCAAGTTCATCACTACTACAAAAAAAAAATCAATTAATTTAATCTCGATTATTAATTTTATTAATTAAGTCATAAATTCTGAAAATTAAAAAAAGGAATTGTGACGGATTTCCAGCTACCGTATCAGCCGAAAAATGTGTTTTCTCCGAAAAATGTGTTTTCTGGTGAATCTTTTTCCAGCCGGCAAATCCGCCGGAAACACGATTTCCAGTGGAATTCCAGCAGATTTGTCTGCCGGAAAAAAAGCCTGCTGAATCTTTTTCCGGTCGGCAAATCTTACAAAAACATGAAGGCCTGCCGATTAGTAGTGTATAGGACGCCAAATATTTCTAAATGTCCTAAATACTTGTTACAACAACAAAAAAATGTTCTATAAACTTGATTATATTTAAAATCTCACTTAGATCTTGTTTATGGTGTGGTTTGCAGAATGCTATAGTGTCGCCATACTGGGTGATGAATGCCCACAGTATCCTCTACGTGACAAGGGGAAACATGAGAATGCAGATCGTGAACCACGAAGGACAATCACTGTTCAACGAGGAGATCCGCGAGGGGCAGCTAGTGGTGGTGCCACAGAACTTTGCGGTGGTGAAACAGGCAGGCCAAGAAGGGTGCAAGTGGATATCTTTCAGGACCAACGATAACGCAATGATCAACACCTTGGCTGGAAAGAATTCAGCCATAAGAGCAATGCCGGTGGATGTTATCGCAAACGCGTACCAGATGTCGAAGGAACAGGCATCGAACCTGAAGTTTAACAGGAAGGAGACGGTTATGTTCAGCTCAAGCGGCTCAATGCCAGGGGGGAGGTCTGCTTCTGCTTAAGCTTGTTCCTAGGGCTTGAAGAGTGGTAGCTTGTATGTTTGTTTGTTTGTTTGTTTAGGGTGCGGATGTGGAATAAAGAGAGGGGTAGTAGTTTGTAGTGATATAACTTCAATTCCATCCATCGATGTAAGAAAATAAGAGGCTTAATGTTGAATAAATTCTCTGTATAACTTATGGGTGTGAGTTCATAGACGAAGTTATCGAAGAGTACTCCATATATACTCATAATTTTCGAGTACTCCATACTCCAAAATCGAGATGGACAAACATTCCGATCGAACAAATGGATGAACACGCTAGAAAAAATTCAGGGTTATAGTATATCACTGAAAATGTTCGATTGTTCTAATAATAAACTACTTTATAACACTTTTGTAGAACTATACATATATGTAAGTGTCTTAAAAAGCTATAAGACGTTTTTGGGTGTTAACAAACTTTTTAAGACATCTTTTAAACTATGTCTTAATTATTAGCTCTTTCATATGACAGTCGTATTTGAAAAAAATGTCATATAAAACAAATATCCTACAAAATGATATACTTTTATAAGAACCCCATTTATTTGTCTAACATCAATAACTATTATATATTTATAAATAAATATTAAATATTTAATTTAAATACCAACAGAAATGAAGAACTTGTCATTTCACACAAACATCATGGTAAGAACCAAAGTTCTTATTTAATAACCTAAAGGAGTTTTGGTTCTTATAAGAACTCTCCACAAATGGTAGTTCTTAGTTCTTACAAGGCAATGCACTTTTTGCTTATAAGAACCTTGCTTGGAGATGCTCTAATATGTCGTAGATGAAATTATATGATTGGTGAAGTCAAACATGTGTGAAACAGTGTCGTATGAACATCTTCACCAAGAATCATCATCTTTAAAAGAAAAGGGAAAACCCCACTTCTAATATGCAACAAGAAACACCGACTATGTATTGAGGTTGGATGATATTTCTGTGTCTATGTTTTATATATTTTTGAAACTTTAAAGACCGAAACCAACATGAAATTGTTAATAAACCAAGGCGTCATTTATCAAACGCTAATTGGGTAAGTATTTACCAGGTTATTGCATAAGAGGTATGACAATGATCGAAAATCTTACCCTATAACTGAGGATGACTTTTACCCGGTTAGCGTTTACGTGGTAAAATTATGGCCTACTATGCAATAGTTATGCCTAAACTCTTGCCAGGTAAAATAAGTAAGAAAAATAATTCTTGTTGATAAACATTTACCTAGTAAACTTTTGATAAAACATTTTCTAAGGGGTTGTTTGTTTACCTCTTAACAGTTCCATTAAGAGGAAACCTCGAATCGTTTAGAGCTGAATCTTGTTTGGCAAAAAAAAATTGGCCTCTTAATGGTTCTAAAACCCTCTTAATGATTTAGCATCTTGGGCCTCCATTCGGCACCCTGATTTCCGTCTAAACATTTACCAAACAATCATATTTCATTTTACACTATATCATAAAAGCCTCTTAATTAATCATTCCGACCACTTAATCATTCTGCATCAAACCATTCAGCAACTGCCAAATAGAGCCTAAGATCATTACTCTACAGATGACCTTTTTTCCAATGGAATTCCAATAATATATCACGATATGATATATGAAAAATATTGCTTTCCACATTATTAATGAAAATAGTATAGAAATCATTACTTCCCACCAAAAATATGATTGAACATGAAGCCGTTAAAAGACCAAGAAACCTTTTTCTTTTTGGGAAGGGTGTCCTAGGCCATGTCTAAACTAATTCCTTGGCAAATTATGACTGTAAGACATCAGCCCTGATTAAACCTCAGTGGCCACAATTGTTGTGTACGCCTGGATTAGAACCCTGGACAGATGGGATATTCCACCACATCCCCAAGGACCTTAACCAGTACGGCACAACCCTTGTGGTTAAGACCAAGAAACCTTTGACCCAAGTGTCCACAATACTTTTTTTCCCAATAGAATTCCATTAATATTATGAGATGATGTATGTAAATAGTATAACAGCCATAACTTTCCAGTTTCCACCAACAATATGATCTTGTTTTCAATGAAGTAAACGTGTGTTCGTTGATGGTCACTGACTGGAGAAATTTGTACCCAAGAAAGAGTGGAGTGTGTATGTATGGACTGTGGGGTCCGAGACAGGAAGTAAACATATTTACACGTGAGAGGTGGACTCATGATATAATGGGGGGATGGGACCCATTAAAAGGAAAAAATATGGAAATATTTAAGGTAAAAATACAAAATTTTGATTTTTCATCTTAGTTCGCCCAGTAGTTTTTCGTTCGAGACCCTATCAATCAATAAAAGTCCATTGAAATTAAATAAAAAACTAAAAAAAACGCTTGAAATTAACCAGAAAGCCCCAAAAAGACTATCGAAATTGACAAAAAAAACTTAAAAAATCCTTTGAAATCAAACATAAAAACTTTAAAATCTCTCGATGCGGTGGATTAAAGTTAAAAATAAATCGGACAACTTTACGGACATTTAATCCATCTCAAAGGTGACCCCATTAAGAAATAATCTTGGATCCACCAATGATAAGGGGTGTGGTGGTGATTATAGCCATTTTTACCAAAATGTTATTACATTCGTAATAGTCGGGTTCGTAACTTGCAAAATTAAAAAAAATACGAATCTGATCAATTTAAATAAAAATTGTAGACGTAAGTCTTTTCTTTTCTTTTTAAAGCAAAATCGATTAGATTTCCTTTAGTAGTTTTACTAGGTGTACAAGTTGTGAACTTTAGTGTTAAAGAATTTCGTGACATTTAGATGAATCCAAAAGAAAATTTACTATAGAATGGCCATTTGAATCAATTACTCTTTTATTATTTCTTTATTTATATATATATATATATATATATATATATATTTTAAGATGGCGGAGTAGAGTTTCAAGAAAGACAACCAAATCCAGTCAAAATTCAAAAACACAAAAGAAGAAGCACAAGTTTCAAGGAGAAGGCATTACCTGCATTGCCCAAACATGGTGCCAATCTCAGATCCCAAATCTCACTTCCTTCTGCACCTTCTCAAGTTAACCTTTTGTTAACCTCTTCACACCAAAGCAAAGAGAAGAAAATGGAGAAACATCCTCCATTACTCACTTCACTTCTTCTTCTTCTTCTCCTCATGTTTCTAGCTCTAATGGTAACTGAATCGGCCGCTGGTCCAGGCTTCGTTTACACCAGAACCAGAGGAAGATGCACCCCTCAGTATGCTCTCTCTCTCTCATCCCTGTTCATATGAAATGCAATTTTAAGTTTCGATGAATCTGTTGTGATCTATGAATGATAACTTGAGATATTGAAAACTGAGTTGAATCGGAACCGTATCTCCTTTCCTTTCGAGTCAACTCACTATATCACAAAAAAGGAACAAAATCGAAAGTACCGATTAAGTGGTTGCGGTGGTGGTGGTGGAATTGCAGGTATTGGAGCAGCAGAAGAGAGGCGTGGCCGAGGATGATACCACAGGGATCGACGGTGTCTAAGGTGTTCGGATCTAGAGCTTACGAACGCTACCGATTCGATCTGACGTTGTTGGAGGCGACGTCGAGGAACGACGACGGAGAAAACGTGTTTGCGCGGCTGGTGAAGGAATCCACGGCGGCGTTGATCAACTCCTACACAAGGAAAGCGTATCCGTACAGCGCTTGGGAGGTGAAGACCGCCTTGATCCAGGGTTTAGTCTCCGACGAGGCTGCGGCGGTTCAAGCACGACGGTTCTACGACGCCAATAGGGCATGTAATTAATTTAATTATAAAAATATGTTTTTGTGCTTTTTGAAATTCTAAACCGTTTCTTAAATTGCATTTTGGTCCCTTAAGATTACAGTTAGTGCAATTGTGCCCTTATTCTCCTAAATGGCTAAATCTTGATTGTGTAATTATTCGTTTACTTGTATCAAAGTGTCATGGTTCCAATTTTAGGGGAGAATATGAAGTTAAATAAAATATATTTAAGTTATATAAAACTTTTATGTATAGACTTGTGATTATGTGACGCAGCGTAGGTTTGCGGAAAAATCGACAAGCGTTTAAATCTTTTTGATAGACGAGAATTACGAAACGTAAAACTCAAAACTTAAGAGAAAACTCTTAAAACGAAACTTTTATTAATTCATGAACTGATTACATTTGAAGAATAAAACCCTACTTATAATCGAGACTAGAAAACGATAAATATGATAATTAAACTTAAATGTAAAAAGATAATTATAAAAAGTAAATGGGAAATTAATCGAAATACCCTAAGGCCATCCGTAATGCATTCGGGCTCGGGCTCAGGCTAGGGAGCGGGTAGGGCGGGCTCCGGTACGGAGTGGGCGGGCATCCGGCTCGGGCTTGGCATGCGGGTTTGAAAACCCGAGAAACCCGAGGGCTTTGTTTGTTTTTTAATTTTTGAAAATAAATAAACTCCAACGGCTAGCAAAGGCTATATTTATATTTATTTTTTTTTTATTTTTTTTTTCAATTTAATCACACTATATATATTAATCCAAACCTCTTATTTTTTTACACCAAAATCTCTCAAATTCTCTCAAATTTCATCATGAATCCAAACAAAACACCTACATCCCGTCGTAACCGACCGGATACACCGCAACCGCAAGAAGACCCGGAGCTTGGTTTCCAAGCGTTTTCACAACAAGATTATCATCCGCAATTTTCGCAACAATTTTCGCCACAATTTTCGCAACAATTTCCGCCACAATTTTCGCAACAATTTTTCCAACAATTTCCCCAACAATTTCCTTACCAATTTACACGTCCCGGTTTGATTCAACAATGTTTTACTCCGGCCAACTACAATCTTCCTTCACCCGCAATCGATCTCGATGACGACATTGTTCCGGAAACCCAACATTCTAGCCCGCACACACCACAATCCATCTACACACAACAATCTATCCCGGAACCATCAAACCCGACACCAACGAGAAAAGGAAAAAACAAACAATATGAAAATAGAGCCGTCAAACAGATGTGGAGTAAAGAGGAGGAACTCGCGTTAGTGTTGGCGTGGGTTGACGTTTCGGAGGACCCCGTTGTCGGTAACGCACAAACCGGTGGTAATATTTTTATTGTTGTTATTATTATTATTATTATTATTATTATTCTTGTTAATATTCTTATACTTGAATTTACATAAATGTAGAAAGTTTTTGGACCCGAATCGGGCAAGTGTTCTTTAGTTTTATGGGTCGCGGAAATTATAGAACAACTCATCAACTCAACACCAAGTTCAACGACCTCAATAAAAGAATAAATTCTTTTGGCGGCATCTACAACAACTTGGTCACTAATAGATCAAGCGGAATGAGTGAGGCCGACATTTCACGAACGGCACACGAACGGTACCGAACACAACTTGGGTTTGCTTTCACTCACGAACAAGCTTGGGAAGTCCTCAAAAAATGTCCAAAATGGGGAGCCGTTCCAACGATGACGACAACTTCATCGCGGGGTTCAAAACGTACCAAACCTTCCGATGAAGACGTCAACGAGGTCGAACAACTTCAACGACCCATCGGGAGAAACAAGGCAAAAAAACATCAACGAGTAATACGAGCGGGTCGAATACGAACGAAAGTGTTACTCAGTTGTTGACGAAATTCAACGAGAAGATTGATGATACAATGGAGTACAAAATGAAAAAACTCGAACTCGAACGAGAAATCGAACGAGAAAAACGATTTGATAAAGACTTCGAGTTTTTCATAACCCCACATGATCACCTTACGGGAGATATTTTGAGGGCTACTTTGGCGAAGAAAGAGAGAATTAGAAAATTACATAATTTTGGGTAATTTTGTATTTTGTAATTTTTATTTTTTTAGTGTTTTGTATTTTGTAATTTTTATTTTTAATGAATGATATGAATTTTTATTTTTATTATTTATCTTATTTTTATTTATTAAAAAATATATAAATATTTTTATTTTGTTAAATAATTAAATGTATAAATAAAAGAATTAAAAAAATGAGGTGGCAAGAGGGCTTGAGGGTTCCGCTACGCCACTTTAGGGCTTGAGGGTTTGAGGAGAGGGTTAGGAGAAAAGCTGATGTGGCGCTAATGTGGCGCTTGAGGGCTTGAGGGTTGGGATACGGATGGCCTAAGTTGACAACTCTTTCATCCATATACCCTATCTCTCTTCCAATTAACCAAAATACCCCGAAAATCCGTGGCCCAACTCGTGGTCCACGGATTATGTTTAGAAAAAGACAAATGGGATGGGAACCCGTGGCCCACGGATTATGTCTATTTTTAATTCAACCCTCATTGCCAATTCTTATTCATTTGGTGAGTTAAATAGTAAAAGTCGTGGCCCACTTATTTTTAATTCAATCTGTGGCCCACTGATTTTTTTAATTCACTAATAATTTGATTGACTGAATATATATATATATATAGAAAAGTGATGTCGTGGGCCACGGTTTACAAATGGGATAACTTTTCTATATATACAAATGGAATAACTTTTCGTGGGTTCAATCTGTGGGCCACGGGTTCCCATCCTATTTCTCTTTTTTTAAACATAATCCGTGGGCCACGGGTTGAGCCACGGATTTTTGAGGTATTTTGGTTAATTGGGAGAGATATAGGGCATATGGATGAAAGGGTTGTCAACTTAGGGTGTTTCGATTAATTTCCCAAAGTAAATCTAAAACTAAGATAATTTTGAATTAACAAAGGAAATTAATAAAATAAAGCAAAGACTTTGATCAAATAAAGGATGGCAAATTGGCAATTGATTGATGGTCACGTGAGACTTTTAGTGGGATTGGGATGTTGGGAGGCTTAGGGAATTGGGAAGGAACTGGATGCATCATGCGACAGCCATGGGAGTGAGTTTGATGTAAGTTAGCGGTCGCTGTTTGACATTTTGAATTTGTTCCTCAATTTTCCTCTCAACCTTTCTATACCCGGTGCTTTCCGTTTATCCTTTCTTTGATGCCAAGTTCCGAGTCTCTTTCGAGCTCGTCTTTCTCTTCGAGTTCGTTTTCCCCTTTTCCAATTATTTGCAAAAACCCTTATTAACTCTCGAATTCTCCATGTATCATTATGGAACAACATTTTTATCTAAGGGGTTGTTTGGTTGGTTTTCTATTAAGTCCTGTATGGATAAAGCTGACTGTGTGGATAAATCTGTCTGTATAGATTGAGATGTCTTGCTGTTTGTTTGGTGTGCTGAATAAACCGTCTGAATGTCAGAAATAACTATTTTAACCCTGATTGTATTAAGCATTGATTAATATAATTGTTTGGTAGATGTGCTGAATAGTTGATTATGAACAATAAATATTATCAATTTAAACAATTTTAAAAATAAACAAGTACATAAACAAAATTAAAATAGATGAAATCATAGTTTGGATACAATTCTATTTGCAACAAAACTATTCAGACGCCAATAGGGTGTGTAATTAATTTAAGAGTAAATTACAAATTTGGTCCCTATGGTTTGACCTCCTTTACGATGGAGGTCCCTAAACTCTAAATTTCATGGAGAGGGTCCCTTAGGTTTTATTTTGTTACGATGGTTGTCCCTAATGCGAACTGCCGTTAAAAATCTCCCGTTAAGCTACACACGTGCCCATCACGTGAGGGGCATTTTTGTCTTTTCACTTTTCCCTCCATTTAAATTGTCCTTTCGTCACTCCCATTCCCATTACGACCTCAAACGTCATCATCGTCTTCCTCACTCACCACGAACCAGACCTCATTCACTCACAAAATCGGAAGCTCAAAACTTGAAGAATGGTGCGTACATCCTGGGTGTTGCGTCAAAAATACGAGGAAGTGGGAATCTTGGAGATTTATGGTAAGTTTTACCTGTAAAATCGTTGAAACCATTAAAGTTTAAAAAACAGGGTTTTTCAAAAAACCAGGGTTTTATCTTCTGTACATGTTAATCTTATGCACAGGGTTAATGAACTTCATCTTAATGTTTTTTTTTTCAAACTTGTACCCCACCCTGATTACACTCAACATTTTTCATGGAGGTGTTTTCTCAACACGTCCTGGTAGGAAGTACCTATTGGGTAAATGCAGGTGGTTGATTTAGTAGACACTGATGAATTTTCAGTATATGAACTGAATGCTATGATGCAAGAAATTGGGTACAAAGATGATGATGTACCTATCTTTTACCACTTCAAAATTCCTGATTCAGACCTAGATTATGGCCTCAGAGCATTAGACAATGATATGGATGTGTTGAACTTGTTAAGGTATGCTCCTAAATGCAAACTAATTGAGGTTTATACTGAGTTTTTTAGGACAAGAGTGGAAAGTTTTTTATCATCACCTGGGATCAGTAATAGATGAATACAAAGTACATCCAACTGAGAAACAACAAAGTCTTCAATATTAGAACTTTTTTCTTATAGCCTTTCATGGATGCTTCAAGTTCTCTGTTGTTTTCTTCAAGTTCTTTGTTGGATTTTTCAACTTCATTCTTTGACCTCAATAATCCCAGAATAACATCCATACATCTTGTACACAGTGGTGGATCAACCCAATCAATGAATCCACAATTTGGTCCCTGTTAGAGAAATTGTCAGTAGAGAATTTGGTCCTGTAAGAATTATGTCAATACAGAAATACTCTCCCAAATAATCTTACCCTTTCAGTACAACAATAAAACCTGCAACCTGGATTTGTTGATGTACATGATGTGCGAATGGTTGCAGGTGATCCACAAACACATAAAACCACCGGGGAGAAGAAAATGAGGAGAGAGGCGAAGAAGATGAAGTCAGGTGGGGAGAAGTACGTGAGGAGAGAGGGACAATTTAAATGGAGGGAAAAGTGAAAAGACAAAAATGCCCCTCACGCGAGGGGCACGTGTGTAGCTTAACGGGAGATTTTTAACGGCAGTTCGCATTAGGGACAACCATCGTAACAAAATAAAACCTAAGGGACCCTCTCCATGAAATGTAGAGTTTAGGGACCTCCATCGTAATGGAGGTAAAACCACAGGGACCAAATTTGTAATTTACTCTTAATTTAATTATAAAAATATGTTTTTCTTATTTTTGTGTTTTTGAAATTGCAATTTGGTCCCTCAAGATTCCAATTAGTTCTATTGTGCCCTTATTCTCCTAAATCTTGTTTGTGTAATTATTCGTTTCTATGTATCAAAGTCCTAGAGCATCTCCAACAGATTCTCTATAATTTTTGTAAAGAGTAAATTATTGTTTTGGTCCCTAAGGTATGTCAAAAATTATGAAACTGGTCCTTTAACTTCAAAAATTACTGTTTTGGTACCTCACGTATGCAGATTTTTACGAAGATGGTCCTTAGTGGTGACGTCCGTCTATTTCATGCCGTTAACCCTCACCACGTGAGACGCACACGAGGGTATTTTTTTCAAAACCCTTTTCCCTTTTCTCTCTCATTTAAAAACACCACATACCCGTTATACCCCCTCCCCCAACGACAACCTTCTTCTCCATTGAAGCTCTGAAGCTAAGAAAGACCATGGTGTTGTGTTACTGTGGTGCGTATACTATGATCCTAACTTCGTGGACAAATGCAAACCCAGGGCGAAGATTCTTCTCTTGTTCCTGCCCTGTAAGTTTTTAGGGTTTGTGCGAAAATTACGATTTTATGTTTGTTCTCTCAAATCAATTTTTTTTACAGGGAAGCTATTGCCCCTTTATTGGTTAGGTTGATCCACCAATGTGTGCTCGATCCTTGGTGGTTATACTTGGTTTATTGAGGTCAAGAAACCTAATTGAAGAAAAATTGAGGGCACAAGCTGTGGAGGCTAGAAGAATGAAGAAGTTACTGTTAATCAGTTGGGTCATGTTTTTTATCCTTTTCCTTGTGTTTTGAGTAACTGTAACCATTTCCTTGTGTTTGTGTTTATGGGTTTGTATTGTGTCCTGTTTTTTGGACTCTGTAAGTGGGAATGCCTTAAATGGTGGTTATTGTAATCCTTTGGATTTTGTTGTCATTGAATGAAATTGCAGATTGATGTTGTTTGTAAACAATTTCCCTGTTTGTTGCAGTGTTATTTATTTTGGTGTTTGGTACAACCAATTTCCCTGTAAATAACCAAATATTAGTTTTAATTTTCGTATCACACATTACAAAAGGAAGGTACATAACAATAAAAGTACATTCAACAAAAAGAAGGTACATAACCATTACTTGAACAAAAGGAAGGTACATAACCATTACTTGAACAAAACTACATCAACCACAAAAGTAATGTTCATCCAATTAACAACATATTACCATCACTGGAATGTTAAATAAACATAAGCAAGCATGTTATGGGTTACAAAAGATCAAACATCCAACAAGATCAAACATCCAACAAACATCCAACTAAGGCTTGACTTCCTGTCCTTTACAAGTCCTGCCAGGCTTCTTGCAGGATGCACAAGTGACAGTCTTTCCAGCCTTGGAAAGTTTGGAACCTTTAACAAGTTGGCTTAACTCACTTGCACTCTTCCTTCTCTTCTTCTTGGGCCTCCCAACCTGTGTATGATGGACTGGTGGAGTTAGCTTCACTGCACAGTCACTCTTTGGCCAAAATTCCTTCCCACTCAGATGGCCAACCTTGAACTCATACACCTTCTTCCAAGTTGCCAGCTTGTAACTCTCATGCACCAGTTCTTCAGGTAAACCAATCCCCTCTCCTTTAGCTGCCATATACCAAGTTGTGGCAACTGCATGCCTACATGGTATTCCTGTCAACTCCCACTTCCTACATGTGCATGTCTTCCTTCCTGAATCAACAACACATTGATCTTGCCATGGCCCACTCACTTGGTACTTATCCCCACCATTCCAAAGAACCACATACTGTGCAACTTGTGTCTTGTTCAACTCTAAAATTTTTGTGGCTGTGGGTGTCAGAAGCCCCTCACTCTTTGCAATCACCCTCCCTACATTAACAATCCTCTTCATGAGGTATTCTCTAATATACTCCTATGATGTGATGATAGGATTGTCACGACCATCTAGAAGTTGTCTATTGAATACCTCACACATGTTGTTCAATAGAACATCACAGTGAGCTCTACTTGTACATGTGAAAGAGATATGGGTTACTATGCAATTTACTCAACCCCATTCATGTCAGCTATAAGAAAGATAATTAACATGTAAAATGGGCTCTTGACCAATGAACAGCTGGAATGTCCTTCAAATAGTCAAAAGCCTTCTTATCCAACACCTCCAAGTCATCCATGCATTTCTGAAATTGGGGCAGTGTTGGTGCTGTTGCACATCTCCACAGAGCATCCTTGTACACTTTTCCCTTCCAAGTCTTATTCATGTTTTCATGAATGTGCCTAAGACAGAACCTGTGCTCTGCACATGGGAATACCCTAGCCATTGAAGGTATAATTCCCTAATTGGAACAAAGGTAGCAGAAGTTAATACAACATTAGCAACAAGAACCATGAAAAAAATTAGCAAAGCATAGAAATTTACCTTTTGCCTATCACTGATGAAAGTAAAATTTGAATTTGAACTAAGATCCAAGTCATCACCCAAGCATTCCAAGAACCATGTCCAAGAATCTATTGTTTTAGCTTCAACTATGGCATATGCTAAGGGATAGATACCCTGGTTTGGGTCAACACCAACTGCAGTCAAGATCTGGCCTAGAAAATGTCCTTTCATGAAACATCCATCTAGGCCCAACAACTCCTTTCCACATGCTTTAAAGCCTTCCTTAAGGGAACCAATACAAATGTAGATCCGTTTGAACTGTCTTGTTGGGGAGTCTGGGTTGGTTTCATCTTCCACTGCCAATTTCACTGTGGTACATGGGTTTGCTCTCTTAAGCTCCAAGACATAGTCCCTCAATTCGTCATATTGCTCACTGTAATCTCCTCTCACCTTTTTGGTTGCAATTGCCTTTGTTCTGTATGCCTTCATTTTATGAACCCTAAGCTCATACTTCTTAGCTAGTCCTTATGCCAAAGCTTTCATAGGGATATCTGGGTTGGGAACTATGGTTTCTTCAACCTGTTGAGAGAGAAAAGTGGTTGTACACTGCCTCAAATGTCTGGATTGTAAACACTTGTGTTGGTGTTTGTAGGTCTTTACATTCCATGTTTTATTTTTGTTATCTATGGAAATAAGTAAGACCCAATGACATGGTACCTCAGGCTCATGAGCGTTAGGCCCATCAGTACTTGTACCTCCACTTTCAAGAACTTTTCCTTTGCATATCACCCTAATTCTTACCTTATCATTTTTAATAAAACACAGATCCCTCCTAGTCTGAATTGAGTGGTATGTGATTGCTTTTCTTATGTCTTTCTTACTTCCAAAACCCAACAAAACGACTTCTCCACAATTTGGACTAGAATATAATCTATACGAGGGGGATGTATATCGAAAACACACCTATTACGAAAACACCACAACACATAATAATCGGTGAAAAACACCGCTTCCACCGTCTTCCCGAGGGAGCTATTGCCAAAAGTAGACTTGATGCCCAAGATCATCGACTCCTGCGATCTATGTGCAGGGAATGAAAAGGACCACCATCTCTCAAAAAACCGTCAAACCTCGGATGAAACGGGACACTCGAACAACATTTGCCAAAAGGAACTAGGAACCAGGAACTTATGAACGAGAATTCGGATAATAAGTGACTGGGTCGGACCTAACTTATGAACAAGAATTCGGATAATAGTTGACTGGATCGGACCTAACTTATGGCATCTACAATGCCTTTTATCACGTAATGAAAAAAGATTTCCGATTCTTAAAATTGTCATAATTTTGATTAGATACGTGTCATTATTTTAGTTAAATAAAAAAAAGAATAAAAGTGTAAAGCAATGGTAACACAATTTTATTTGGTTTTATTTAAAATCTTACGAATATATTTTATTTGGTTTGTAAGGATGTTACTATGTTAGGCCATCCATTACAATGAAATTTCAACACATTTTTTAAAGTGTTAAATTAGCGTCATATTAATTTTGTAATTATTTTGAAATTAGCTTCCATTACGATCGTTTTCAACCACTTTCTAAAGTGACAAAACTACAATTAAATATTCTTAACTATAATTTAATACAAAATATTTTATTAATTAAATAATTATAATAAAATAAAAATTATTTGTTAATTAAATAAAATATTTAATTTATAAAACATTAAATTTAAATTTAAAGTAAAAATATTACATTAATCGTGTAACATCACAGGTCAACCGTACCAGATATTGTCCGCTTTGTCCACATACTTGGACTCACGGTTTAAAACGCGCCTGATAGATGAGGTATCAAGTCCCTCTAATAAGGCAACCTTTGTTCCCCTCCCCAACCAATGTAAGATCTTACAAATCGTCTTTTTCTTCTTCTCTAAATCTTTATCAAAATCTCTTCAAACAAATCTGATTGTAAACAATGATTCGTTGACTATTACGTACTTGTATGTGATTTTAAAGATAGCAAAACGTGATTTGAGTATCCCAAACGCTCTATCTACATCTTTCCTAGCAGGTTCTTGTTTCTTTGCAAATAATCGATGTTTTAGGGATTGAGGTAATGGAATTGACTTCACGAATGTAGCCCAATTAGAAAACTTAATAACAAACGAGAATTTCGAAAAATAATCATGAAGTTGATGGAAATGAATACGACAACAATGAACGAACCACAACGAAGATTGTACGAACATCAACTTCAAGAACTTCTAAACAAACAATGATGTAATTTTATGTGTTAAGTTTGTATTTTTATTATGTAATTTATTTTATTGTATTTTAATATAAATTGTATTTTGTATTTTTTAATATTCGTTAATATTAACAAAAAATAAATCATTCATACATTTTGTCATAAACATATACTCTACAAAACATCACAAAACATGATGTGACATAAAAACAATTTTTAATTTAGAAATTATTTCCTACAATTTCTTAAATACTATTCATTGCTACATTAGAAAAAAATACTGATTTGACATTTGCAATTATCAAAAAACAATTTCTAATTTAAAAATCATATTCACAACCACCATAATTTCTAAAATAGAAATCTTGAATGACGCATTTGCAATTCAATTGCAATCGCCATAGTGGATGGTCTTAGACCGAAACAAGTATGCTCTGAATAATCTAAGTTTATAAAGAATAATTCGATTTAAATGAATGTAATTATATAAAAAATAAGAGATTCAAATAATGAGGCTAAATATGTATATGTAAGTCGATATAACTGATCTGTAACGCCGATTCATATTTGTATATTTAAACAGATTTTACATTTTTGATTTTACTTCTTTCAGTATTTAGCATTCTTATTTGAACCGCTCTACTCTACTTGTAACATAACAAAGTGCATAAATTTAATTTGACAGAAATAGCAAAAAGAAGCCAAACAACGCACCTGGTTTCAATGTGATGGTTACCAAAACCAGACACAAACACCACCTCTTGAAAACCTTTCTATATATGTGTTAAGCAATGAGCCCTTCCACCATGCATGGCTGCAACTTGGCTCTATCTTTCTAACCCTCACCACCTTATGTGTCCATCTCTCCTCCATGGCCTCCACCTCTATAAATCCCAATACTTCTCAACACCACTTCACCATAACCACCGATCACCACCATGGCTAACCACCACCTGCTCTCTCTTTCTTTGACCTTTTTCATCGTCTTCCATGGCAGCTGCCTTGCTTTCGCTCCCTTGCAGCAGCAGCAGCAGCAGCAAAATGAGTGCCAGATTCAAAGAATCAATGTTCTTGAGCCTAATGAACAAGTTCAAGCAGAAGCTGGTCGGACTGAGTTCTTCGACGCTAATGACCAGCAGTTCCGGTGTGCCGGAGTCGAGGTCATCCGCCACCATATCCAACCACAAGGACTTCTCTTGCCTTCCTATATAAACACTCCCCTCATGGTCTACATTAAGCAAGGTAATTCTAAAATCATATAAATTTATAAGTGCTATCAAGCAGTGTATTATAACATTTAACAAATATTTAACATCATATAAAAGGATTTTGATCTTGAATAAGTGATCAATGGCCACTGTAATAATATATATATATATATATATATATATATATATTTTTGTTCTTGTTTTAGGGAGGGGTTATCAAGGAATTATGTTACCTGGTTGTCCGGAGACTTTCCAGTCATCGCAACAGCTTCAAGAACGTAGTCAGCAGTCGTTCCAAGATCGCCACCAGAAGATCCGAAACTTCCAGCAAGGTGATGTGATCGTCATCCCCGCTGGAGCTGCTCACTGGATGTACAACGATGGACAAGAAGAGATTATTGCCGTCGTTTTGCTCGACTCCACCAACGCCGCTAACCAGCTTGACCAGTTCCACAGAGTACGTATATATACATATATATATATAGAGAGAGGGAGGTTCAAGGGAAAACCTAAAAAGACGTAAAACCGAAAAACACCCTGGTAGGCCTTCGTCTGGACGGTACGCACTTGTGAAAAAAAAAACATAATTTACCTGTATGCACAAGTGCATACTGTCTAGATGATGAAGGACAACATTGTGTTCCCTTTTTGGAGATTTTCCTTGAACCTCCCTCTATATATACAATTATATATCTTGAAAACCTTAATTGAAAACCCGATTTGGTGGTTGCAGAGATTCTTCCTTGCTGGGAACCCAAAAGAATCGGAACAACTAGGACAACAAGGTCCATCATGGGGCAGGCCGAGTCGGAAAGGGCAGCAGTCAGAAGAGGAGGGTTCTGCCAACATTTTCCGTGGATTCGATCTTCAGATTCTTTCAGACACATTCAATGTGGACCAAATGACAGCTATGAAGCTTCAAAGCCCAGGTGACAACAGAGGCCACATTGTGAGGGTGGAAAGAGGCCTTCAGGTTATCAAGCCACCAGTTTCCCGGGAACAACAAGAACGAGGAAACGCTAATGGTTTTGATGAGACTATTTGCTCCGCTGAGCTCACGGCCAACATCGATGATCCTTCACGTGCAGATTTCTACAACCCACAAGCCGGCCGATGCACCCAACTCAACAGCCACAAACTCCCCGTCCTCCGGATGGTTCAACTCAGTGCCGAGAGGGGAGTTCTTCACAGGGTTAGTAATTACATTTCAACAAATCAAGTTCATCACTACTACAAAAAAAAAATCAATTAATTTAATCTCGATTATTAATTTTATTAATTAAGTCATAAATTCTGAAAATTAAAAAAAGGAATTGTGACGGATTTCCAGCTACCGTATCAGCCGAAAAATGTGTTTTCTCCGAAAAATGTGTTTTCTGGTGAATCTTTTTCCAGCCGGCAAATCCGCCGGAAACACGATTTCCAGTGGAATTCCAGCAGATTTGTCTGCCGGAAAAAAAGCCTGCTGAATCTTTTTCCGGTCGGCAAATCTTACAAAAACATGAAGGCCTGCCGATTAGTAGTGTATAGGACGCCAAATATTTCTAAATGTCCTAAATACTTGTTACAACAACAAAAAAATGTTCTATAAACTTGATTATATTTAAAATCTCACTTAGATCTTGTTTATGGTGTGGTTTGCAGAATGCTATAGTGTCGCCATACTGGGTGATGAATGCCCACAGTATCCTCTACGTGACAAGGGGAAACATGAGAATGCAGATCGTGAACCACGAAGGACAATCACTGTTCAACGAGGAGATCCGCGAGGGGCAGCTAGTGGTGGTGCCACAGAACTTTGCGGTGGTGAAACAGGCAGGCCAAGAAGGGTGCAAGTGGATATCTTTCAGGACCAACGATAACGCAATGATCAACACCTTGGCTGGAAAGAATTCAGCCATAAGAGCAATGCCGGTGGATGTTATCGCAAACGCGTACCAGATGTCGAAGGAACAGGCATCGAACCTGAAGTTTAACAGGAAGGAGACGGTTATGTTCAGCTCAAGCGGCTCAATGCCAGGGGGGAGGTCTGCTTCTGCTTAAGCTTGTTCCTAGGGCTTGAAGAGTGGTAGCTTGTATGTTTGTTTAGGGTGCGGATGTGGAATAAAGAGAGGGGTAGTAGTTTGTAGTGATATAACTTCAATTCCATCCATCGATGTAAGAAAATAAGAGGTTTGAATAAATTATCTGTTTAACTTATGGGTATGAGTTCATAGACGAAGTAAACACTTCTTGACAGCCCCCCAATAACTGACCGAATAAGCCTCATGTTTTCCCATTAAGCCCTAAGTAAACACTTCTAGACAGCTGTCCGAATAAGCTCATTCAACCATTAATCTCATTAAGTCATAAATAAACAGCCCCTAAGGTATCGAAGAGTACTCTGTTCGTTTTTGACAGGCCTTGCATCTCCAGGATCATTGTCGATTAACCCGGCCTTCATGAAGACATCACTACGCAATCATCATACATCAGACAACAAAGAAAAGAACAAGAACAAGAGAAATATTATATGGATTCAACTAAAAATGAATAATAAATTACATAGATGCATGCATGTACTTATAGAGAATGAAGGGGTGCCTTGAACCAACACAACCATTCGGTTGGTGGTTATTCACGGTTCCGTCCTCCTAACTTCCCTAAGTCTTATCCATACTAATAATAATAATTCTAATAATTATATATTATATCATTAGTTCCAACATACTCCATAGTCCATACTCCATAATCGAGATTGATAAACACTAGGATTTTGAACAAATGGATCAACACATTACAAAAAAAATTCACGGCATCAATAATGTCGGAATACCACTACTTTTGTAGAATGATGGCAGAATACCACTACTTTATAAGACTTAAATTTGTAGAAATAAACACTTTGTCCCATCTAAAAGTGTCCAAATAAGCTATAAGATATGTCTTTGGGCATCTTAACAAGCTTTTTAGGACATCTTTTAAACCAAGTGTCCTATTAGCTCTGTTATATGACACTGTTTGAAAAAATGTGTTTAGTTGGACACTTCTTTAAATGTATCCTCAAAAATACTTAATAGGACACTTTGAAACAAAAGTATCGGAAAAAGTTTACGTCCAAAAACATCGTATAACTTTAGATTACAAGTGTTAAAGTTTAGTCCTACTTATATAAAGTAATCTATTGAGACATTTAAACATTTATGGAGTTATATTCCCGATGATTGGTGAAGTCAACCATGTGAGAAACAGTATCGTATGAACATTTTCATCAAGAATCATCATCTTTAAAATAAAAGGATTTTAAAAACCCCCACTTCAAATAAGCAACAAGAAATTGCGACTATTATCTTGAGGTTTGGATGATATTTGATCTCTTATCTTTGTTTCATATATGTTTGAAAATTTAATTAAAGATCGATCGGAACCAACATGAAACTGTTAATAAACCAAGTTATGCTAACGAGGTAAGTTAGCTTTACCAGGTCTTACTGCATAAGAGGTATGACAATGATCGAGAATCTTACGTGATAAGTGAGGATGGTGACTACTGACTCTTACCCGGTTAACGTTAATCTGGTAAATATTTTGCCTAGTATGCCATTTTCATGGTCTACAGGTAAAATAAGTAAGAAAAATAATTGTTATCGGTAAACAGTTTCTAAAGTCTTTACTATGTAGATGACTTTTTTTTCCAATGGAATTCCAATAATATATGAGGAGATGATACATGAAAATAATGCTTCCACATTATTAATGAAAAGAGTGTAGAAATCATTACTTAAAAAACCAAGAAACCTTTGACCCAAGTGTGTGGACAAGACCTTTTTTCCCAATAGAATTCCATATTACTATTATGAGATCATTGAGATGATGTATGTAAATAGTATAACTTTCCAGTTTCCACCAACAAACAATATGAATACGAATACGAATACGAATATGAATATGAATACGAATATGAATACGAATACGAATATGAATACGAATACGAATACGAATACGAATACGAATATGATGTTGATGTTGTTTTGAATGAAGTAAACGTGCGTTGGTTGATGGTCACGGAATGGAGTTTTTCGTTTTCATGAAGTAAACGTGCGTTGGTTCATATATATTTTTTCATTCCTATGAAACTGTTTTATATATTTTCTCAGTGTGATGAAAATTTTTCGTTTTTACCTAAAAAAAACACAAATATATGAAACAATTTCATCAAGAAATGAATGATATGAAACACTTTTATCAAAAAAAAAACCCTAAGAAATCCAAAGTTTACACACATTTAGAGGTTTACAAATTATTATCCCTCTAAGAACTGTTATAAAAGGTAGAGTTATTTCTTTTTTTTTCTACCGGATCAATAAAGTTATGAAAGATTTTGATTTATTTATCACTTATTTTATAAATAATGGATTTAATACATGATTTTCTTTTATGGGATTGGGTCTTATATTAGGGGTTGTTGCTTTCTTTGGTTGGGAAAGGTTGTGTCTTGACGTAAGGTTAGAGGTGTTCAAAAGTGTCATCTCGATTTATAGAAACATTTTTACATGGTATGCACAATTATGATTTGGTCCTATAAACTCTATATATTTCTATAAGACAATTTTTTAAAATATTTATGCATGTTTGGCAAACATAAGCTATCTTATTTTTGAGTTCATCGTAGAAGTCCTATTTAGATGAACAAAAAGTAGGTTACAGCCATATATGTTTGCTCATTGTAGTGCTACTTGAAGTATAGTTTCAATAAATATTAAGGCACTGTTTGGCAAAAAGAAAAAAAATAGCTTATAAGCTAGCTTTTTTTGTGTGTGTACATGTTTGAATAACCATAAGCTAGCTTTTTGAAACGCTACTTGGAGTAGCGTTTCAATAGTTTTTTGTGAATATTTTAATATTGTCCCTTATTATTATTTACTAACTATTATTATTAATAAATATTAATTTTTAAATTTAATTATTATTAATTAATTAAAATTAATTAATTTTTAAAAATTAATTAATAAAAATTAATTAATATTAACTGAAAATTATTAAATTAAATTTTAATTGTATATTGATATTAACTTTTAATTATTGTTAATCATATAAATTATTTTATATATTTTATAATATTAATTAATATATTTTAATTACCAACTACTATTATCTTTTTAAGTATTATTTGATTGATTTTTTCAAATTATATGTAACGGTTATTTAAAATCATAATTTAATATATCTATTTTTTTCTAAAACCTGTTTTAACAAATTAAAATTTTATGGTATATATGTAATAATAAATTTTAAATTCTTTTAATTAACATGTTGTATTATTTAATTTTTCTTTACTATATTGGTTGTATTAATTAACATATTATATTTTTATAAATTTGTTTTAATATATAGTTAAATATCGTAATTGATAATTTTTTTGAAGATGTCCTTTTTGGTCATTTTACATGTTTATAAGCTAGTTTTGCCAAACGTGATTTTTCATCAGCTAGCTTATCAGCTAGTTTGCCAAACATAGCCTTAGGGAAATTCATTGTTTTAACCATTTTTGGTTGATAGTTTTACCTCCTAGGCACCTTCTCCATATTCTTATTGAAATAGCCGACATCTTTGTGAAAAACCTTCGCATTTATGAACTCATGCAATTGTGGTGAAAAGTGTAAATGCGATTTATGATTTATGTTTGATGCGAACATATTATGAAATATTAGAAGTTAGAAATATGTTTTTTACGAACCTATAATATTTCTTTCTCATCTTCGTAATTGTCCCCTATTATATACATATCATATCAATGAGGGGCGGATGTATTGCATAGATAGTGGGGGATGGAACCCCACTAAAAAGAAAAAAAATTAAAATATTTAAGTTAACAAGCATGGATTTTTCAAGTTTCTACCTTAATATCTCCCCAGTAATTTCTCTTCCAGGATCCCATCAACCAAAAAAGTGTTTTGAAATCAACCAAAAAAACAAAACTACTCTTGAAATCGACTAAAAAAACAAAAAATCATCGAAATCGACAAAAAAACTAAAAAATCTCTTAAAATCTACAAAAAAAACTTTAAAAAACCCTCAAAACGTTGGATTCAACCTAAAAATATATCAGCCAATTTTACAAGTATTTAAGTAACCTTAAAAGGACCCCATCATAATCCTTTCTCATCTTCTCATGTTGCAACTCTTCGTAAATGCGAACATATGTCTTTTTAGAGAAATCAATTAAATGAGAAATCAACCTTAGTAAAAAAAAACATAGGTTCGTAAATACGAACTATGTCGGACTAAAAGTGTAAAATATTTCTTATATCTTGCATGAATTCCTAAATGCGGAGGTTACTACGGAGGTATGACCGTATGAGTTGTTTAAAAAAAACAGGGAGAAGATGGCTAGGAAATTAAACCATCAATCATAAATGACAAAACAAATAATTTCCCTGTTAATTATTGATTAATAATTAATTTAAAAATATTAATTATTGATTAATAATTATTTAGATTTACTATTAATCTTATCAAGTATTTTGTATTATTATTATCAGATATATTTAGTCGTAAAACAACAAATTTTGTATCATTATTATCAAATATATTTAGTCGTAAAAAATAAATATATAATTTAATAAAGAGTAAACTGCAATTTTGGTCCATGTAGTATATTGTTTTTCTCACCTTTGGTCCCCAGAAAATTTAATAAAGAGTAAACTGCAAGATGAAAAGGATATTTATAACAATTGATGTCTAATTAATAGTTATTTTGGAGTAAACAAATTATTAATTAATTAACTTAGAGTAACAAATTTACTAGTTTTGGTCGGCGACACGTAAACAAATTATTACTTAATTAAAATTGTCATTTTACTAAATATGTTATTTTTAAGAGTGAATTGTGGATTTGGTCCCTCTGGTTTTGCGTTTTCTTTGACTATGGTTCTCATTCTATTTTTATTATGAATATGGTTCATGTGGCATGCAATATATAGTGGCTAGGATCTCTCAACACTAACACCGTTTAGTTTGAAAGGTTAAAGACATCATGTGCCTTGCACATGATGGGTTTAAACTCTAATTTTGGTCCATGTGGTTTATAGAAATCTTTGAAATTGATACCCATGGTTTATTATTATTTTTTACATTTTTCTTTTAAAAACTAATATATATATATATATTAAAAATATAAAAACTTATTTATATATATTAATAAATTATAATTATATATTATATATATAAATATAAATATTATTAAAAAAATAAAAGTATATTAATGTAATATTTTCATATATATAATTAATATTTTTTTCTTGATCGACCTCATCAACATTTTTATATTAAAAGTATATATAATATATACTTATTGAAATTATATAACGTTTAAATTTAATGTTTCATGTTAAAGTTTAAATTTTAAACATTAAATTTAAATATGAGACATTAAATTTATTAATGATATAATTTTAATAAATATATATTATTTATATTTTAAATATGAATTATTGACAAGATTTATCAAGAAAATAAAATATTAATTTTATATATGAAAATATTATTAAAAATTATAATTTTTTAATATATATATATATATATGTATGTATGTATAATTATATTTTTATTAGTTTTTAAAGGAAAATGTAAAAATAATAAACCACATCCACTTTCAAATATTTCTATAAACCACATGGACCAAAATTAGAGTTTAAACTCATCATGTGCAAGACACATGATGTCTTTAACCTTTCAAAATTAACGGTGTTAGTGTTGAGGAACCCTAACTACAATATATTACATACCACAAAGACCATATTCATAATAAACATAGAATGAAGACCATTGTCAAATAAAACACAAAACCACATGGACCAAATCCACAATTCACTCTATTTTTAAATCATGTGATATTTATTATTAGTTATATAATATAGTTATTATATTTTAAATAAATAGTATAATAACAAAAAGCTAAATTGCAATTTTGGTCCCTGTGGTCTGTATTTGTAAAAGAACATATATACCCTCATGTGCAAGGCATATGGGGGCATTTAACAGCTACAATTAACGGGTGTTAGTCTTAGGGACCAAAACCGAGCACATTTGCATACCACAGGGTCTTTCTTGCAATAAAAATGTACTTGTATTTTTTATCTAAAAATTGTATTTATTTTAATTCATATATTATATACTAGTATTATAAAATGTTAAACTTACTTATTATTTCAACATATTTTTATTGATTATCTTACACATTTTAACTAGTTTATCTGCAAAAAAAATTCAAACATAATTAATTTATCAAATAACTCATTAATTATCGGCCAGTTTGTGAAAAAGAAGCTTATTTGATAGTTTTGTTCTAAAGACTAAGGCTATGTTTGGCAAACTAGCTGATAAGCTAGTTGTTAACTGATAAGCTAGCTGGTAGCTGATAAGCTAGCTGGTAGTTGATAAGCTAGCTGGTAGTTGATAAGCTAGCTGGTAGCTGATAAGCTAGCTGGTAGCTGATAAGCTAACTGATGAAAAAGTCACGTTTGACAAAACTAGCTTATAAACATGTAAAATGACTAAAAAGATATCTTCAAATAATTATCAATTACAATATTTAATTATGTAATTAAAAAAATTTATAACAATATAATATGTTAATTAATACAACCAATGTAATAAAAAAAAATTAAATAATATAACATGTTAATTAAAAGAATTTTAAAATTTATTATTACATATATACTATAAATTTTGAATTTATTAAAAAAAGTTTTAGAAAAAAATAATATATATGTTTATGATTTAAATAACCGTTACATACAATATGAAAAAATATGTAAAAATAATATTAATTGATAGTTAAAATATATTCATTAATATTAAAAAAAAATTATATGATTAACAACTCTAATTAATTAAAATTTAATATCAATATATAATTAAAATTTAATTTATTAATTGTCAGTTAATATTTATTAATTAATTATAATTAAATTTAAAAAACTAATATTTATTAATAAT
Source organism: Saussurea involucrata (assembly GCA_033807775.1). NCBI lineage: Eukaryota > Viridiplantae > Streptophyta > Magnoliopsida > Asterales > Asteraceae > Saussurea > Saussurea involucrata. The sequence goes on from CM066314.1 coordinate 231,418,199, forward strand.
AATAAGAGGCAATATTGAAATATTCACAAAAAGCTACTGAAACGCTACTACAAGTAGCATTTCAAAAAGCTAGCTTATGGTCATCCAAACATTTACCTCAAAAAAAAGCTAGTTTACGATCATCCAAACATGTATCTCAAAAAATGCTAGATTATAAGCTATTTTTTTTTTCAAAACAATGCTAAAGACAACCAAATCCAGTCAAAATTCAAAAACACAAAAGAAGAAGCCACAAGTTTCAAGGAGAAGGCATTACCTGCATTGCCCAAACATGGTGCCAATCTCAGATCCCAAATCTCACTTCCTTCTGCACCTTCTCAAGTTAACCTTTTGTTAACCTCTTCACACCAAAGCAAAGAGAAGAAAATGGAGAAACATCCTCCATTACTCACTTCACTTCTTCTTCTTCTTCTCCTCATGTTTCTAGCTCTAATGGTAACTGAATCGGCCGCTGGTCCAGGCTTCGTTTACACCAGAACCAGAGGAAGATGCACCCCTCAGTATGCTCTCTCTCTCTCATCCCTGTTCATATGAAATGCAATTTTAAGTTTCGATGAATCTGTTGTGATCTATGAATGATAACTTGAAATATTGAAAACTGAGTTGAATCGGAACCGTATCTCCTTTCGTTTCGAGTCAACTCACTATATCACAAAAAAGGAACAAAATCGAAAGTACCGATTAAGTGGTTGCGGTGGTGGTGGTGGAATTGCAGGTATTGGAGCAGCAGAAGAGAGGCGTGGCCGAGGATGATACCACAGGGATCGACGGTGTCTAAGGTGTTCGGATCTAGAGCTTACGAACGCTACCGATTCGATCTGACGTTGTTGGAGGCGACGTCGAGGAACGACGACGGAGAAAACGTGTTTGCGCGGCTGGTGAAGGAATCCACGGCGGCGTTGATCAACTCCTACACAAGGAAAGCGTATCCGTACAGCGCTTGGGAGGTGAAGACCGCCTTGATCCAGGGTTTAGTCTCCGACGAGGCTGCGGCGGTTCAAGCACGACGGTTCTACGACGCCAATAGGGCATGTAATTAATTTAATTATAAAAATAAGTTTTTGTGCTTTTTGAAATTCTAAACTTTTTCTTAAATTGCATTTTGGTCCCTCAAGATTCCAATTAGTGCAATTGTGCCCTTATTCTCCTAAATGGCTTAAATCTTGATTGTGTAATTAATTATTCGTTTACTTGTATCAAAGTGTTATTGTTCCAATTTTGAGATCGAATTGCGTGGATAAAAATCTCATGTCTCAAATTCCCGTGTTCAATATGCCTTCACGAATTATATCAATACATATTATTTGGGGGGATAATATGAAGTTAAATAAAATATATTTAAATTATATAAAATTTTTATGTATTTCATTGGTTGGATTGGGATGAGACTTATGATGATGGACAACATTTTTATCTAAGGGGTTGTTTGGTTGATTTTTCATTAAGTCCTGTATGGATAAAGCTGACTGTGTGGATTTATCTGTCTGTATAGATTGAGATGCCTTGTTGTTTGTTTGGTGTGCTGAATAAACCGTCTGAAGGTCAGAAATGACTATTTTAACCCTGATTGTATTAAGCACTGATTAATATAACTGTTTGATAGATGTGTTGAATGGTTGATTATGATCAATAATTATTATCAATTTTAAAAATAAACAAGTACAAAAACAAAATTAAAATAGATGAAATATGGATACAATTCTATTTGCAACAAAACAAATAATTATATAAACTAAATTATACGAAATCACATATTCCTTAGGCCATCCGTACCCCATAACAGCATCTTTCAAATATTCCATCTCCACATCAGCGCTACATCAGCTTTTATTCCATCCCTCACTCGATCCCTAACGATCCCTAAACACCCGTACCCCATTCCCTCAAACCCTTTTGCCACCTCATTTATTTTAATTCTTTTATTTATACATTTAATTATTTAACAAAATAAAAATATTTATATATTTTTTAATAAATAAAAATAAGATAAATAATAAAAATTAAAATTCATATCATTCATTAAAAATAAAAATTACAAAATACAAAACACTACCAATTATGAAACTTTTGGATTTGCTCTTTTCTCGCTAAAGTAGCCCTCAAAGCGTTTCCCGTAAGGTGATCATGCGGGGTTATGAAATACTCGAAGTCTTTCTCAAATCGTTTATCTCGTTCGATTTCTCGTTCGTGTTCTAACCTTTGAAGTTCGAGATCGATTTTTTTCATTTTGTATTTCATTGTATCATCAATCTTGTCGTTGAACGTCGTCAACAACTGAGTAACACTTTCGTCCGTATTCGCCCCGGACGTATTACTCGTTGATGATTTTTTTGCCTTGTTTCTCCCGATGGGTCGTTGAATTTGCTCGTCATCGTCATCATCGGAAGGATGGGTACGTTTTGAACCCCGCGATGAAGTTGTCGTCATCGTTGGAACGGCTCCCCATTTTGGACATTTTTTTAGGACGTCCCAAGCTTGTTCGTGAGTGAAAGCAACTTTATGGCGTGCTAGATACCGTTCATGTGCCGTTCGGGATATATCGGCCTCACTCATCCCGCTTGATCTATTATTGAGCAAGTTGTTGTAGATGCCGCCAAACGAATTAACTCTTTTATTGAGGTCGTTGAACTTGTTATTGAGTTGATGGGTTGATCTATAACCTGGTTCACGACCCATGCGAGTAAAGAACACATGCCCGATTCGGCCCCAAAAACTTCCTACATTTATGTAAAATTAAGTATAATAATAATAATAATAATAATAATAATAATAATAATAATAATAATATCAATAAAAATAATTACCACCGCTTTGTGCGTTACCGACCACGGGGTCCTCCGAAACGTCAACCCACGCCGACACTAACGCGAGTTCCTCGGCTTTACTCCACGTTTGTTTGGCGGCTTTCGTTGGTCTCGGATTTGATGGTTCCGGGTTAGATTGTTGTGTCGGGATAGATTGTGGTGTGTTCGGGGTAGAAGGTTGGGTTTCCGGAACAATGTCGTCGTCGAGATTGAAGTTGGCCGGAGTAAAACCTTGTTCAATCAACCCGGGACGTGTAAATTGGTAAGGAATTTGTTGGTGAAATTGTTGGTGAAATTGTTGGGGAAATTGTTGCGGATATTGTGGCGGATTTTGTTGCGACCATTGTGGCGGAATTTGTTGCGAAAATTGCGGATGATAACCTTGTTGTGTAAACGCTTGGAAACCAAGCTCTTGATCTTCTTGCGATTGTGGTGTATTCGGTCGGTTACGACGGGATGTAGGTGTTCTGTTTGAATTCATGATGAGAGAGGTGTGAAAAATAAGAGGTTGAGAGAATTTGAGAGAGTTTGAGAGGTGTGAGAAATAAGAGGTTGAGAGAATTTGAGAGGTGTGAAAAATAAGAGGTTGAGAGAATTTGAGAGGTGTGAGAAATAAGAGGTTGAGATGTGTGAGAAATAAGAGGTTGAGGGTTAAATATATAGTGGGATTAAATTGAGAAAAAAAAAATTTACAAAGAGCCGTTGAACGGCATTATTTTTAAAAATTTAATTAAATTTTTTTTAAAAAAAAAACCTTCGGGATGGATCGGGATCCCATCCCCGAATTCCATCCCTTCCCGCAACCATCCCCGAGCCCGTAGCCCATCCCCGCAACCCCGCTGGCCATCCCGAGCCCCATCCCGCTTGGGGTACGGATGGCCTTATCATGCACTATTTGCACCATCAACCAAGCCAAATGAGTTGTGCTACTTTATTGCTTTGAGAGCCATGAACCTGAAAGATGAGAGCTCTAAGAAAGAGGTATCGATAGAATTCTGGTTTTGATACATCATATAAGCAGGAGGCAATATGATTCTTGATATGAATCAAGTTGTTGTTGGCTTGAAGGATAAAACTTGGAAACACATATCTTTGATGATTTGCTTGAAGTGGGATAATAAGTAGACATTAAAGGCCAACAAATGATCCCTTTAGAAGGAGATACGATGTTTGATTCAACAAGAAGCTCATAATTACTGGATTCAACAAGAAACTCACAATTATTGGATTCAACAACAAGCACACAATTGACTTTTATATTTTGATAACATGAGCAAATTACATAATGAAACATAAAATCAAACACTTGGTGTGCACAGAAAAAAAAAGATTAGTATGAATCCAAACTTGAGAGAGGAGTCCTCTAAAGTTGTGATCTACAGGAAGGATGAAGACACAACACAATCTGTGATTAAACATAACAATAATTGGATAACAAGCAAGCAAAAACAAGATTATATATATATAGAGAGAGAGGTGGGTTCAAACGAGAACGATAACTATTTACGAGAACTACGAGAACGGTCGAACATGTACAAAATCACTGGTGATGCACACCCAAAATCATAGGTGATGCGCGCGGCTTGCCAAACCGCGGGCAAAACCGCGCGGCTTCCAGAATTTTCGTCACCCATGATTTTGGGTGTAAATCACCAGTGATTTTGTACATGATCGGCCGTTCTCGTAAATAGTTATCGTTCTCGTTTGATCCTCCCTCTCTATATATATATATATATAATCATAAGTTTTCCATACTCAACAAACACCCAATTACACTAAACAATGAAAATAGAACCCAAACCCATTGCAAGAACCGTAAAACAAATCGATTATCGATGGCAACCAAACCATAAAACAAATTGATTGAAAATCAAACCATAAACCAAATCAATTTGCAGGTTTTTACCACCAAAGTTAGTGAGAGTGATGAGTAGTGTAACAACCATGTTCTTAATTTGAATAAATGTAAGTTTGGTGGTGCAAAGTGTGAAAAAGAGAAAGTTTAGTGTGCTTGTGATAGGGTATAAAAGAGTGAAAAACCCTAGGGATTCTCAATATCTCTCAGGAATTGGTGTGTGTGCGGCTAGGTGCGATTGAGGGTGTAAATCAAGAAGGTCAAATTGATTCAGAGTTCTTCATTTGGGTGTGTGGAATCATCTTGCAAGGTAATCATCACTCCTTGTTTATTGTTACCTTGTTGAAATCAAAAGTTTAGAATGTGGGATTGGTGTTTTGTTATCTCTTGTTAAGAATGGAGAAAAAGAGTATGGATGTTTGATTAATCGATAAAAGTAAAAATCGGATGTTTAGCTAAATTAATCGGTTGGTAAAATGGTGTCACCTTAATCCTGATAATTTAACATCAATTTTGAACTGTGTAGAAAGCCGATTTAGACATTGAGTAATCGCGTAGTTCGATAAAGAAAAACCCCAGAAGTCCGGGAATTGTCAAGTCCGGAACTTGTCAAGTCCGGAACTTGTCAAGTCCGGAACTGGTTGGGAGAGTCCGGAACCCTTAGGAACCGAAAAGTGTTTTAGGACCCGGAATGAGAATAAATTAAACGGATCCGGAGTTTGGACCATGTTCCGGAATCAAATTATGATCTGGAACTTTATTGTGATCCAGTATTTGAAAATTGGTGGATCCGGAACCTTCAAAAATCAATAGAAAATCCGAAAGTGGGCCTAAGGGTGAAGAGAGCCGGAATTGGATCTCATATGCATGAGATCCGGAGATCCGGAGTTAGTCACGTGGGTTGTGGATTGCTTAATACATGGACTAAAGCCACGTGGTCCATATTTGGTTTATTCTTGGGCTTAGTAATGGACCTATGTGGTTGCTTATTATTTTAAGTTAGGTAATGCTTATTATTTTAAGTTTAGGTAATGCTTATTATTTTAAGTTTCGGTAATGCTTATTAAATTTAAGTTCGGTAATGTTTATTAATTTAAGTTCCGGTAATGGTTATTAATTGAGTTCCGGTAGTGCGTTAAAAGGGAATCCGGAGTTTGTTTGAGTTGGGCCATGGATCCGGTATGGTCTTAATTAAGACGTGGACCCGGTATTTAATTAATTGTCTTGGGCTTTAATTAATAGGATCCGGAAGTTATTTAAAAGTGATTAGGTGTGGGGCCGTGTTCCGATATTAATTTATTTGGATCCGGAGATTAGTGGTTGAGTCGACTGTATCCGGAACCCGGGTATTTTCGGCTGAGACTTTTCAAGGTAGTAAATGCAGTAGAATCCAGTGTGTCTTACCTGGTATGTGTGTTGGGTTTAAATTGTAGGTGCGAGTAGAGACGATCGGTGCAATAAGAATTTCTAATCAGGACCGCATGTGAGTCTTTCTAAACCTAAATTTTATACAAGTGTGGCATGGTTATTATCTAACTATGTGTTTTCCAACTGTTTTTATTTCAAGGCGAAGAATAAGTGTGTGGCATGGTTCTTATCTAACTGTGGGCTTTTCAACTGCTTCTATTTCAAAGCGAAGATTAATTGTGTGACAATATGTGTGATTAAATGTGTGTGACCATGCTCTGGCTTTGGTGTGAAATGGGGGTGTGTCCCATAATAATTATATATGAATTTGTTTCATATATGGGCGGTGTGTGCCCTATTGTGCTGTCACGGTGTGTGTGACTTTAGCGTGTGTGTGCTCTATTGCGCTGTAACGGTGTGTGTGACTATAGCGTATGCCAGTAGCATGTGTCAATGTGTGCATATCATTTTAAGTGTGCTTGTTATGATTTGTATAAACTCTTTCATAACTGATTTATAAATTGCGATATTTATGGTGTGACTTGGTGTGGAGGGAACTCACTAGACCTCATGGTCTAACCCTCGCTTTTCAAAACTAAAAACCTTTTCAGGTAAGCAGGTAGTCGAAAGTTTGCTTAAAAGTTTGGCAAGGCGAGAGGCGGAGGTTGCGTATAGAAGGATTAGAAAGCTTTTCCTTGTTATTTTGTAGTTATGATCTCAGCTATAGTTAGGGTTATTTCCGCAAACCTAGTTTGTAATCTGAATAGTGTGACTATGTTGAGCCGTTTATGGCGTTATGAATTAAAGAGGTAGCTTCTGGCTTGTATTTTAGTGGGGGTTGTTACAGTTGGTATCAGAGCTCTAGTTTAAGGGATTTAGGTGACCGGATGGGCCTAAACTTAAACTGTGGAGTAGGGGGACACAACTGAGATATAGAAAGCCTTTAGGGAAGACTTTAAACACTGAGAATTTAGGATGATGGTAGTAAGGACTCTCATGTAAGGTAAATTCAAATCACATCTGGCCAATGTCATTATGAATTTACAGGTGCATGGGTGTGCTTGATTACCGTTGTTCTGATATTGGTAGTGTGTGGAGTGTGGTGGATTGAGTGTGGAGAATAACAGTAGTGTGTGGAATGTGGTGATTAGTGTGTGGAGAGTAACGGTAGTGTGTAAAGTTTAACCTTATCATGATGGCAACGGTTTAGTGTGTTGTACAGATTATCCTTGGTGTGATTGATGATACTATCTAGAAGAAGCATTGTTTGAATGTTTGGTGGGAGTTTCCGTGTGAAGTATAACCTTTAGGGTTCTTAAGGAAAACAATTGATCGCGAGGATTGAACCTCTAGCGTGTGGGGAAGGTGTGGATAAGTTGGTGGTAACTTTTACTTAGTGAGCATGCGAAGCATGGTGGGAATGAATTGCTGTGAGGCTAAGCGGTGGACTAGTGAGATATGGGATGATCATAGGTGGGGATCCTTGCTCGGGATTTGCTTATAAGTTGTTTAGATGTGACAAAATTATGTGTGGAGATGCAGGGATGTCTAAGTGGCGTATGGTATTGTTATCCGAGAATAAAAAGAATGGGGTGGCAATTGGTGGCTAACTAAGAAGGAAATTGTATGCTCTTGGATTGAGTAGTTTATAATGTAAGTAGTAGATACAAGATCTTTGGGGATGTTGAGCTAATCCTTGTATGTAAACGAGATGCAAAGGAGTGGGTTTTTATCGTTTGAAAAATGAGAAGTGTGTGGTCGTTTCGAGCATTGAGCGTGATTTCGGATTGACTTGGTTGAATTTCTCGTATGAGATGTGATGGGACTTTTGGTTAGGCACATTAACCATTGAAATTGCGTGTATGGAGTGGTCAATGTTGGATGAGAAATGTTCCATACTATCCTGAGGTAATTAGGACGGTAGGTTGGAATGAGTGGGTAAGCAAGAAGTAGAAAGTGTGGCAAGTGGCACAGAAAGTGGGAAGCAATGTTTTCGGAACGTCATCGTCGGGTTGATAATGTCGATTTTCGACATTATTTTGAATCTCAAACTAGGTGGTTTACGCATGTCTTCAAGTGAAATACGAGTATTTCATGGGTTTTTATTGAGAAAGTATAGGTACAAGCATTTGTGTCCAAAAAAAGCAGCAAAGTTGAGTCCAGAGCTGAAAACGAGAGAAATCGAGAAATCGCGAAACAGAATCTGGCGCCAGTGCTGGCGCCAGCCAACCCGCGCCACCATCCGCGCCAACATTCCAAACAGAATCTGGCGCTAGTCATGGTGCCAGCCCATCCGCGCGGGCGCTGGCCCCGACGCCCAGTTTTATAAAACTAATTTCTGCAGCTAGGTTTTGGGGGGATCACACACACGACGGCCAGAGACGTTTAGGAGGCGATTTTGGGAGACTTTTTACACCTTTCGAAGCCACGATAGAGGAGGAATCGACGAGTAATTCACGACGCAAAGCGGATTCAAGCTAGGAAAAGGGAGTTCATCATCTTTCACCATTACATCTTTTACATTCTCGTTTATTATGTTTTCACACACGTTTCCATCCCCTTTTCTTGCGTTTGTATTCCCCAACATCATGAACTAATCTTAAGATGTTGGGGGTTGGATTGAAATAGGTTTGAACATATGAATGGATGACGATTGAACATTTATCAATTTTTCTTAATTAATGAAGCATGTGATTTCGTTCTTAACGCTTTTGTGAGTTTGGCCAATTTACAATTGATTTGTTGTTAGCAATTAAGTTCGAGAGAATAGATTGTTATTTAGAATTACAAATTGCATGCCTAAGGTGAGAAAGGAGATAGAAATATTCCGAGTAAACCTTAGTCCCATTATAATCTTGTGTTTAATGTGTTTTGAACTACATAGGTTAAGATTGAGAGATTTAACTTATGTTTTCCAAGATAAAAACTGTGGTTGCTTGAGAAAGAACCACGCTTTGATTTAAAACCCGTTGTTGCTTGAGAAAGAACAACGGTGATATAAAAGATTGGGTATTCATTAACGGGAATAACTGGTATTGTTTTGAGTCAGACGTTTGTGTATGAAAACCATAGGATTTCCAACCCCCAACTGTTTTCTCTATCGGAAGTTTCCAAAGGTGTTTACTGTCTTGTTCTTGATTTGTCTTCTTGCAATTTATTAGTTAAAACCCAACCATCTCTCAATTTCCAATCGTTCAGTTAATAGTTTTTACAGTCATTGCGGTACTTAACACCAAGTTCCTGTGGATTCGATACTCGTACTTACGTACGTATTACTTGAGACGACACCGTACACTTGCGGTTAGTTAAGGAGGGTGTAAACCCGCCTATCAAGTTTTTGGCGCCGTTGCCGGGGAACTTGTTTTGTGTTGATATCACTACCAGCTGTAGGGATTATTACATAGAGCATTTTTATTTTTCTTTATTTTATTTTTGCAATTTTTTTTTATTTCATTTTTCGTATTCAAGATTTTGACCCAAGTTTCTTGTTACTTTATTGCTGCAAGTTCTGATTGGTGTTTACTTTCTGCTGCAGATTGCTTCTAGTTTATGCTAAGAAGGAGCTCCTCTGGTGAACTCGAACAGTTTGATCCTGAAATCGAAAGGACTGCAAGGAGATTAAGGAGGCAAGCCAGACTCAGACGTCAGCAAGAAATGGAGGGTCTCGACAACGTTAATAACAACAATGACAACATCAATGTTGGGGAAGATTGGGAAGAAGGGTTCGCCATGGGTAACGGGGAACCAGTTCCAAACGTGAATGCGATCAACCCTAACAACCAGAATCATAATGCTAATCCTGGTCGCAACAACGTTAACAACAACAATGTTAACAACAATGGTGTTAACAACAATGTGAATCTTCCGCCACCACCACGACAGAGAGTGCCTATGCGGAATTTTGCTAATCCAAACATGGGGGCCGTCCAGAGAGGACCTTATGTTCCTCCAATTGCAGCAAACAATTTTGAAATCAAGACTGGCACTATCCAATTGGTGCAAGCAAATATGTTTGGAGGAGCAGCATCTGAAGACCCGCACAGCCATCTGAGAACTTTTGAAAAGATTTGCAACACTTTCAAGGTGAATGGGGTTGACCCAGGTTCGATCAAACTCCGACTCTTTCCGTTTTCATTGAGGGGTCGAGCAGCTGAATGGGAAGAGAGTCTACCAAATGGGCAGATTCGTACATGGAATGATATGGTGATGGCCTTCTTAAACAAATTCTTTCCACCGGGGCGAACAACCCAATTGCTGTCAGATATCACTCATTTTGGCCAATGGTATCAAGAGTCCTTTTATGAGGCTTGGGAACGATACAAGGGTATGCTAAAGAAGTGCCCTCATCATGGTCTACAAGAATGGATGGTCATCCAAACATTCTATCAAGGGTTGCATCCACATCATAAAAATGACCTCACTTCCGCTGCTGGTGGTGCACTGATGAATATGTCGTATGAAGACGCGTATGAGTTGATTGAGAATCTTGCGGAACATAGTTATGCCACTCCTCGGTCAGCCACTAGGAAGGTGGCAAGTGTGCAAGAAAGTGATGAAATGAAGGTTATCAAGGCACAATTGGCAGCTATCACGAATCAGCTGAAAGGGACAACGATTCAGCCAACTCTCCAAGGGGATATGGGCTGTCAAGAGTCATTTGGTTCACCTCAAGAGTTTCCTCCACCGGAGCAAGTGCAATTTCTTCAAAACCGCAATAACCGGCCGAGGAACGACCCGTTCTCAAATACTTATAATGAAGGGTGGAAACGACATTCCAATTTCTCATGGAGCCAGCCTCAAAATGTTCAAAAAGAGCCCATGTTTCAGCAGCAACAAAATCAGTACGGTAACACTTCTAACTCTTCTACTCAATCTTCTAATGTTTATCGTCCTCAAGGTTACAATCAAAGGAGGCAAGAAGAATCACAAGGAGGGGAGAAAAAGTCCGGATTGGAAGAGATGCTAATGAAGTTTGTGTCAAAGATGGACAATGCGGTTGGAGAGTTGACATCATCTGTTGGTACATTGTCAAGTTCAGTCGGAACGATAAGAGCTGCGACAGAGCAGAACACCGCATCAATTCGAATTCTTGAGGGACAAATGGGACAGATGGCAGAGGCGTTAGCTGTTCGGAGTCAAGGCACGTTTCCGAGTCAGACTGAAACGAAGAACCGGGAACAATGTAATGCCATTTATCTTAGAAGTGGCAAGGAGCTGAATGGAGAGCCAATACGAGAGCCCACATCAAAAGGAACCGATCCTAAAGAGAAAGAGGTCGAGATCATAGAAGTGACTGAGCTAGAAGCCGATGAGGTTGTGATTGAAGAGAACAAGAAAAGTGAAGAGAAAAAGCCGATAGTCAAACCGTTTGTACCACCACTACCATTCCCTAATCGAGTGAAGGCACACAATGATGAGGAACAATTCAAGAAGTTCCTCGACATATTCAAGAAGCTTCACATCAATATCCCTTTCGCGGAGGCACTCGCCCAAATGCCGACATACCTCAAGTTCATGAAGGAGATCTTATCAAAGAAGAGGGCAGTCGATCACCAATCGACCATTGCACTTACTGAAGAGTGCAGTGCAATCATCCGGAACAAGCTTCTGCCGAAGCTTAAGGATCCAGGGAGTTTTTCAATCCCTATTCAAATTGGTGATATTCGTTTTAATAAAGTGTTGTGTGATTTAGGGGCGAGTATTAACTTAATGCCTCTATCTATTTTCAGGAAGCTCGGATTGGGGGAAGTGAAGCCGACGTACATGACGCTCAAGCTGGCGGATCGATCCATAGTGTACCCATATGGAGTGGTAGAGGACATGCTCATCAAAGTGGGAAAGTTTTACTTTCCGGTGGATTTCGTGGTGATGGACATCGACGAAGATATAGAAGTCCCGCTGATACTGGGAAGATCCTTCTTAGCCACCAGCCGAGCACTGATAGATGTGGAGGAAGGAGAGGTGACCTTACGAGTTGGTGATGAAAAGGCGATATTCAAGATGTTTGAGAGTGGGAAGCACAAAGACGGAGTTGGTCATGGCAAGCAAGAGGTGGAAGAATCCGCGAAGAATCGCAAGTGTGGGCGAATCAATTCCGCGGATACCGAACCAAGCTGAGAGCCACACAGTCGTGCCACGACTTTAAATACGGCGTTGGGTGGGAGGCAACCCACCGAGGTGTGCATTTTCTTTATTTTTCTGCATTTGGTGTGTCTTTTTGAAAAAAAAATTTGTTTTCTTTGCTTTCCTTTTCCTTTTGTTTTTGTTCTTGCATCCCCTTCTCCGTCATCTCCGATATCTTCCAACTGGGCGTTCCGATCTTTCAAGAGAATCTCTCCGGGCAAACAGGTATGTTCTAATTCATTATGTTAATGAGTGGTGTACGATGTTTATTTAAGTATTAGTTAAACGAGATGCAACAAACCTAAGTTTCACTTAGGTTTGGGGTGCCTCACTTTTTAAACATCTACACACTCACTTTTATCCCGGTGCAAACCTCGGTTTCACCGAGGTTTGGGGTTGCCCATGTTTTTGAAAATGCTAGATTAGCTCTTTGTGCTTCATGTCATGTTATGCCTTACCTGTTTGATACCTGTAATAACCGCACAACGATACTTGTCTTAGTATCGCCTACGCCGATACTTGCACATTGGGGACAATGTGTGGGTAAGGTTTGGGGTTGCCCAATCGGGCCCACGTTTATGCACGTAGATTTCCCGCACCTCTGCATGCTTAGATTACTTTAGCCCAAATTTTTGTTTTGAATGATCAAGACCGACCATTGTGGGAAGAATCTTGTGATAGTGACGTGACCATTAGGGAAGGACTGGGAAAGGACATGACTAGGGACATTAGTGGAGACCGCCCTATAGTGAGGCTTGAGCCTAAAAGACATTATTCATGTCGAGGGATTCATATACGAAAATCATATACACTTTTTCGAGTTCCTTGTCGTGAATATAGACTGATCTCGCTATATTATTGCATTGAGTAGCAAAGACGACCATCGGAATATTAGGTAAGGGTGTAGTAGACTATATCGTGTGGACCTTAAGAGATGATTCCAGGCATTGTGTGTTTGTTTAACCCTGTTTTTAGCTTTCGTACCCTTTCACCCATTTGTGTGTAACCATAGCCCTTTGTAGCCATACACTCACCTTTTCATTTCAGACCCACCTTTAAACCCAAGCCAAAAGCCTTAGCCAACCATATCCGAAAGTGTGTCAATCTAAGCGGTAATGAACAATGAGAAGATAGAGCGGAAAAGAAAATAGTGTAGGCCAGTCAGTGAGAATGAATTGGGTCAATGTAACCCAATAAATGGAAAAGAGGGCCAATGATGCCCCAAAAAAAATGTGGACCAAGGAAGTCCCAACTGAAGAAAAAAATGTATAGAGAAAATGCAAAAAGAAAAAAAAATACAGTTATTAGTGATAGCGTCCATAGTAGCAGAAAATAAGAGAGTCAAAGCGACTCCAATAGTGACAAAGAAGGCCAAATAATAGAGCGAAAAGCTATAGAGTTCATAACAACTAACGGTTGACACGCCGAGGATTTTTGCCCTTTTACCCTTCGTTTCTAAGCCATAACCCTAGCCCCGTTACAACCCTCGTAAAGACCGGGATGATCTTTTGGAAAATGTGATTAGAGTCTACGACTGCCTTTACCAATATTCCATGTCTTGCTGCTTGATTCCTTTCTGAGATCAACTTTTTGAACATTTGTGCGTCTTTCAATAGAGTTGTCATGTAATTATTGCGTATTCTTGTACATAAACTCTTTAGACATGACAACATGTGCGATAACCTAGGTTCGAGCGAATTGAGCGAATCCCGTGAGGTAGGGTCGAGGCGAAATGTTTTCCTTAGTATGTCCGGACCTAGAACAACCTTAATGGAAACAAAGCAGTCACGAGTTCAACTTACAATGGAAGGTCATAAATCAAACGAAATAGGAATGAGGCGAGAATGAGATAGGCATTCACGGGTATGGGAAGTCACCAGTGCATCACGTGGTACCAATTGGGAGTGTGCAGTTATTACGTTTCTCTAATATGTGCTTTTATTCTATTTTATCGCTATTTTGCTTGAGGACAAGCAACGCTCGGTTTGGGGTTGTTGATAATGTCGATTTTCGACATTATTTTGAATCTCAAACTAGGTGGTTTACGCATGTCTTCAAGTGAAATACGAGTATTTCATGGGTTTTTATTGAGAAAGTATAGGTACAAGCATTTGTGTCCAAAAAAAGCAGCAAAGTTGAGTCCAGAGCTGAAAACGAGAGAAATCGAGAAATCGCGAAACAGAATCTGGCGCCAGCCAACCCGCGCCACCATCCGCGCCAACATTCCAAACAGAATCTGGCGCCAGTCATGGTGCCAGCCCATCCGCGCGGGCGCTGGCCCCGACGCCCAGTTTTATAAAACTAATTTCTGCAGCTAGGTTTTGGGGGGATCACACACACGACGGCCAGAGACGTTTAGGAGGCGATTTTGGGAGACTTTTTACACCTTTCGAAGCCACGATAGAGGAGGAATCGACGAGTAATTCACGACGCAAAGCGGATTCAAGCTAGGAAAAGGGAGTTCATCATCTTTCACCATTACATCTTTTACATTCTCGTTTATTATGTTTTCACACACGTTTCCATCCCCTTTTCTTGCGTTTGTATTCCCCAACATCATGAACTAATCTTAAGATGTTGGGGGTTGGATTGAATTAGGTTTGAACATATGAATGGATGACGATTGAACATTTATCAATTTTTCTTAATTAATGAAGCATGTGATTTCGTTCTTAACGCTTTTGTGAGTTTGGCCAATTTACAATTGATTTGTTGTTAGCAATTAAGTTCGAGAGAATAGATTGTTATTTAGAATTACAAATTGCATGCCTAAGGTGAGAAAGGAGATAGAAATATTCCGAGTAAACCTTAGTCCCATTATAATCTTGTGTTTAATGTGTTTTGAACTACATAGGTTAAGATTGAGAGATTTAACTTATGTTTTCCAAGATAAAAACTGTGGTTGCTTGAGAAAGAACCACGCTTTGATTTAAAACCCGTTGTTGCTTGAGAAAGAACAACGGTGATATAAAAGATTGGGTATTCATTAACGGGAATAACTGGTATTGTTTTGAGTCAGACGTTTGTGTATGAAAACCATAGGATTTCCAACCCCCAACTGTTTTCTCTATCGGAAGTTTCCAAAGGTGTTTACTGTCTTGTTCTTGATTTGTCTTCTTGCAATTTATTAGTTAAAACCCAACCATCTCTCAATTTCCAATCGTTCAGTTAATAGTTTTTACAGTCATTGCGGTACTTAACACCAAGTTCCTGTGGATTCGATACTCGTACTTACGTACGTATTACTTGAGACGACACCGTACACTTGCGGTTAGTTAAGGAGGGTGTAAACCCGCCTATCACGGGTGCATGAACTTCTAGTGGGAGTATGAGAAAGAGGATTGTGTGTATGTAATTGGTTTAAGCGTTGTGGAAAGCTAGCTTGTGTGATTGGTCAAGAGTGTGCACCTTCTAGTGAGTCGTTCCTTGGAAACGTGTTTTATGTTTGAGAAAGAAGTGGAAGAAAGTAGTCGAATGTAGTGCTCGGGGTGAAGGACCATTGGATTGGATTTGGTAGTAGTATAGGAGTGTCGGTGTGGTAAAACGTGTGAATTGATTGTTGTCAGTGGTTTGTGGTTAGTTTAATTAATGTGAGAAAGTGTTATCTGCCTTAGACGTGTTTTGTGTTGGGAAAGTGGTGGTATAATTGTGGGTAATCTGTTGAAGAGAATCTCAACTGCGAGTTAAGGTGATATTCAAGGTTGATTTTGTGATCAGTTGGCGAATTGAGCGTCGTTATTTTATAAGGGATACATGTTGTTGTGACGTAACTTCGATAGAATTCGTTCTTTTAAGAAGGTGAAATTGTGTGTGAAACCCTGAGTTTGATGCGTTTTAAAACCGTGAGTCTAGAGGTGTGGATGGCATTGGTACGCCTAACCCGAGGCGTTTTCTTTTATTGAGAACATTTTCGGGATAAGAGTTGTAGGTAGTTGTAAGTGTGTTAAATTCGTTGGTATACGCCCTAGTGTTGAAGGGTTAAGCATAGTGGGAGTTCATTCGACATTTCCCGTGTCGAATCTTAGGAAGTGCTTGTTGGGGAAGGCATGGTCGTATTGTTGGAAGACATTCGTGAGGATGAAAGTTGGATTATGTGGGGGAATAGTTAGCGATTATAGATCGCAAGATTAGAAAGCTGAGGAACCATTTTCCTCGATTGTTCGAAGATGGAATTCCGGGGACGAAATTCTTTTGAGGGGAGGATGATGTAACAACCGTGTTCTTAATTTGAATAAATGTAAGTTTGGTGGTGCAAAGTGTGAAAAAGAGAAAGTTTAGTGTGCTTGTGATAAGGTATAAAAGAGTGAAAACCCCTAGGGATTCTCAATATCTCTCAGGAATTGGTGTGTGTGCGGCTAGGTGCGATTGAGGGTGTAAATCAAGAAGGTCAAATCGATTCAGAGTTCTTCATTTGGGTGTGTGGAATCATCTTGCAAGGTAATCATCACTCCTTGTTTATTGTTACCTTGTTGAAATCAAAATTTTAGAATGTGGGATTGGTGTTTTGTTATCTCTTGTTAAGAATGGAGAAAAAAAGTCTGGATGTTTGATTAATCGATAAAAGTAAAAATCGGATGTTTAGCTAAATTAATCGGTTGGTAAAATGGTGTCCCCTTAATCCTAATAAATTAACATCAATTTGGAACTGTGTGGAAAGCCAATTTAGACATTGAGTAATTGCGTAGTTCGATAAAGAAAACCCTAGAAGTCCGGGACTTGTCAAGTCCGGAACTGGTTGGGAGAGTCCGGAACCCTTAGGAACCGGAAAGTGTTTTAGGACCCGGAATGAGAATAGATTAAACGGATCCGGAGTTTGGACCATGTTCCAGAATTAAATTATGATACGGAACTTCATTGTGATCCGGTATTTGAAAATTGGTGGATCCGGAACCTTCAAAAAACAATAGAAAATCCGGAAGTGGGCCTAAGGGTGAAGAGAACCGGAATTGGATCTCATATGCATGAGACCCGGAGTTAGTCACCTGGGTTGTGGATTGCTTAATACATGGACTAAAGCCACGTGGTCCATATTTGGTTTATTCTTGGGCTTAGTAATGGACCTGTGTGGTTGCTTATTATTTTAAGTTAAGTAATGTTTATTATTTTAAGTTAGGTAATGCTTATTATTTTAAGTTTAGGTAATGCTTATTATTTGAGTTGGGCCTTGGATCCGGTATGGGCTTAATTAAGACGTGGACCCGACATTTAATTAATTGTCTTGGGCTTTAATTAATAGGATCCGGAAGTTATTTAAAAGCGATTAGGTTTGGGGCCGTGTTCCGATATTAATTTATTTGGATCCGGAGATTAGTGGTTGAGTCGACTGTATCCGGAACCCGGGTATTTTCGGCTGAGACTTTTCAAGGTAGTAAATGCAGTAAAATCCAGTGTGTCTTACCTGGTATGTGTGTTGGGTTTAAATTGTAGGTGCGAGTAGATACGGTCGGTGCAATAAGAATTTCTAATTAGGACCGCATGTGAGTCATTCTAAACCTAAATTTTATACAAGTGTGGCATGGTTATTATCTAACTATGTGTTTTCCAACTGTTTTTATTTCAAGGCGAAGAATAAGTGTGTGGCATGGTTATTATCTAACTGTGGGTTTTTCAATTGCTTCTATTTCAAAGCGAATATTAATTGTGTGACAATATGTGTGATTAAATGTGTGTGACCATGCTCTGGCTTTGGTGTGAAATGGGGGTGTGTCCCATAATAATTATATTTGAATTTGTTTCATATATGGGCGGTGTGTGCCCTATTGCGTTGTCACGGTGTGTGTGACTTTAGCGTGTGTGTGCTCTATTGCGCTGTAACGGTGTGTGTGACTATAGCGTATGCTAGTAGCATGTGTCAATGTGTGCATATCATTTTAAGTGTGCTTGTTATGATTTGTATAAACTCTTTCATAACTGATTTATAAATTGCGATATTTATGGTGTGACTTGGTGTGGAGGGAACACACTAGACCTCATGGTCTAACCCTCGCTTTTCAAAACTAAAAACCTTTCCAGGTAAGCATGTAGTCGAAAGTTTGCTTAAAAGTTTGGCAAGGCGAGAGGCGGAGGTTGCGTATAGAAGGATTATTTCCGCTATAGTTAGGGTTATTTCCGCAAACCCATTTTGTAATCTGAATAGTGTGACTATATTGAGCCGTTTATGGCGTTATGAATTAAAGAGGTAGCTTCTGGCTTGTATTTTAGTGAGGGTTGTTACAAGTAGAGAGGAAATACCAGCGCTGTGAGAGAAGTAGAGTGGAGGGCGATGATGAGAGGACAGAGAGATGCTCCCGGGAGAGGGAGGATGTGTGGGAGGAGAGGAGCTTCTGTAAAGAGATCCGGTTGAACACAAGTGCTGAGTTGGAAATCATACGTGTGTGTGCTGAAAGCGTACCCCTCAAAGCTGAGCGAATAAGTTGCTCCCTAAACCATTAAGCTGCTTCCAAACACATCAATATGGTTGACTGAATAAGATAAAACCCCTATTAAGCCCATTAAGTTGTTTCCAAACAGGCCCTAAATCGAGAAAGAAAGCACAAAAATGTCTTACATGAGTAGTTAACTGGTCATTTATCGTTATTTCATTACAACTTTGAAATTATATTTTTATTGTTTTTAACAAATTTCATTTTTTTCAATCAAGTATGTGATCAAACCTACATCGATTCCAACGAATATCAACTCTTTTGGCATGCTTCATTCATCCAAAAAACATTTTGTGAACCAAATATTCCCTCAATATTTTACAAGTTTAAAAGCGGACATCTGATTTGAGAAAAAAAGAATCCGTAAAGATTATTTAATTTCATTATTTTTCAATTGTAAGTAGTGAAGTTTTCGATTTAAAAGATGGACAAGTAAGCTTGTTTTGTGTGTTAATATCATTATACAAAACCCTTATTACATTGCTTGAGAGTTTG
Source organism: Saussurea involucrata (assembly GCA_033807775.1). NCBI lineage: Eukaryota > Viridiplantae > Streptophyta > Magnoliopsida > Asterales > Asteraceae > Saussurea > Saussurea involucrata. The sequence continues at coordinate 231,437,305 of CM066314.1, forward strand.
GTTAAATGGTGTTTTGTTATGAGATGATGTGAGGTTGTTTGACTTTTATTGTTGTATAGTTTTCTACTGAAGCCTTGAGAAAATAAAATCATATAATCTAATTAATAGTTAAACCAATTCTTTTTTTTTTTGTACAAAAGGTTGATACCGGCAACCCCAACCGGCCCACAATCGGCTGCCTATCCATAATGTGGGGGGCATATGTAACACCTCATTTCTCAAGTAAGCCGAACCGACCCACTCTCTTTCCTTAACCCGTTCCACAATCATCTGCTTGCTTCATTAAGATTTTTCCCATCCGGCTTGTAGTTAAATGAACCATAATTGCATGTTTAAATTCACCTTTAACCCCGTAATTACCATGCATGAAGATTTAACCGACCACATAATTCTTTTGGACCATGTACTACTTCGAAAGGGGCTCGTGGACCAAAATCGCAACTTGGGCAGCAAGGGGGTCGGGACCGTCGACAATGCCGGCGACATTGACTAGTGGCAAGGTCGCGGATGGCAAGGTCGCGGTGTTGGTCGATCAAACAGAAGGCGGTGGTCGGGCTACGACTATGCCCGACGACAATGTCGTGGCACAGTCGCGAGGTCAAAGTCGCGAACGGCTGCTTAGCTGCTATTTCATCTCTTCTTTTAACCCCAAATCGACCTCACTTCTAAAATTGGAAACCTGAACTTGCTCCTCTCTTTTATGTGGCGATTTTTCTCCCTACCATCCCCTCTCCTAACCTCATTTAATATTAGGGTTCACATGTATTGCTATTGAGTAAAAGTTGGTGATCTTATCATAACTACTTGGTAACTACCTTCTCTTTCAAGATCTCAAGGAGAAAGCAACCATAAAAGCTAAGGTTTCTCTCACACTAACCATTCAAAGTAAGTTTCTTAGTGGTTTAATCTCTACACTTTCGTAAGGTTATCATGTTGAGGAGTGTATCTTTTGAATTCTAGGGTTCTTCCTTCAAGATCCAAGTGTCTCTCAACTCTAGGGTTTCTTCAAGGTTGGGGTTTTCTCCTACAAAACCCTAGTTGGTGAGTAATTCTCATATATGTGATTTACTTGACTTCTTAATAACTAAAAATGGGAGATTTATTTGTATGTGGAACTTTGAGCAAAAAAAACTAGGGTTTTCCCTACTTCATTTATTTGAACTGTATATAGTGTATATATATATACATATAAATAAATATATATATATATATATATATCCTTTATGGATTATAAATGTGTATATAAAATATATATATGCTGGTAATGATTGTGACTCATAAACGTATACATGTATAAATGTATATACATATATATATACACTTACATAATCCAGCTACATACATATATGAATATAAATATATTTGCCATAGCTAAATGGATGAATGTTTTGTATTGTCAAAGTAGTTTCTAATGGAAGGAAAACTAAATGGAATTTACGTGCTATGTGCGGATTGTGGAATACTCATTCACGATATTATGTGGGGGCAACTATCATGCTATAAGTTGTAGTAACTAAATTATATGCATTCATGATCATGATTTGGGATTGATATAGCCTATCTCCTTGTGCACAAGGATTTAGACCTTTATGGACTAATTGTTCATTTCATTGTTGACCGTTTTGGGTCACTAGCGAGTAGGCAATAGGGGACGTTGGGTCCTTGAGGTGTAACTCGTCTAGTTCGGATATGCAATGTGGTCTCGTAAGTCCTTGAGGTGTAACTCGACGGAGTAGGCACTAAAGGCATGATAATGAGATGGTTTGAGGTTGTGATGTCTTTATGGCATGGGAACTAGGACCGGGACTTGAGGTGCAATCCGATAACATCGTGGGTGACTCCATTCCCGTGTTCTTGTCACCCTGATGGTAACGGGTCTCCCCCGTAAATAATTTACATTATGACTAACAACAAAGCCATAAATACAAAAACACATCTTAGTCTTCATAACAAAAGTCTTCTCAAAAGCTATCCACCATTTAATCTATACGCTTGCCCTTACCCGCCTTGCCACCTGGAATACATATTTTTAAAACAAAATGAGGGTTAGACCTAGCGGTCTAAGTGAGAAAACCCCTGTCCTTTCACAATCATTATAAAACCCATTTATATAAAATCCTTTATATAAACACATATGTATCATACGTAATTAAATACCAATCAAGACTCGTGCACTGTGTTCAATTCATCCTCATTCTCATTCTCATTTCCCCTGGCCATATCAGTTGGTTGCGAGCCAACAACACCGATGTACGACAATTACAGCACCGCTGTACAACAACTACAGCAAACACCGCCGACCATAGTTTCGGCTAACATATATTCGTGTAGTGTAATGCACATATAAATACAATATATATCTCAATATATCATATTGTCATTTATGAACACCTAATCACATTATCTATCACCTTTTCAATCTACACGTATATGTATTCCAGTTTAAAAACATTTTTGAAGAAAAACTCACCTGTTTGACTTATCAAAACGTTCTCCAAGCTTTTCTCAAACAATTCAGCTTCACTTCAATTTCACAGAATCTGAAACAATCATATACAAGTATTGCTTTACCACTTTGAACACATAAGTCTTACCAAGACTAAGAACTCTAAAGCACTCTAGTCCCCAAATGTTACCCCCAAACCCGAACTTAAGTCGAGTCCACAGTACATTCGGTCATCATTCATTCCCTATCCATGATTTAACAAAACACAGACTATTGGATACTTAAAAGCATCTAAACTCCCAATTTTAACCAAACAACAAAAGTATCCGGTACCTCACTTTATCCGGACAACACAACTTTTCCGGTCAACACAACTTTTCCGGACAACCTAAACAATCCGGACGTCATCCGGACACCAAAGAAATCCGGATACCATCCGGTATCTAATTTTATCCGGAAAACATAGGAAAATAGAACTTACCCGGATGAAGAACTCGTCCGGACACCTTTAGAACATTACCCGGACACTACCAACAAAACCACCCGGACACATTCATAGTGTCCGGACACCTTTGTCGGTTTGCATCTTTTCAACCCAGATTCGATAGAAAATCATACCAGGCATGAATTCAACTATTCTACTCCGGTAGAAACTATCTATAAGCAATTATGAGCATAAAACGTAAAGGAACATACCTTAATAACACATCCAACACTTCCAATTTGAACCTTTTAGCCACAAACCTTCTTTTCTTCTTTTGGTCTCAAAACACACACACTACACACACTGATTTTTCTGAGTTTAGATAATATCTGATTTTTATTTAGATAATATCCACTCACATTTACCATTTCAGCCCCTAAACTCTTCACTAATGACTAAAACACCCCTAACTTATAATTTTACCCAAATTTACCTTTAACTTCACATTTTAGAGTTAACAAAATTTAACGGAACTAACATTTAACTAACGAACTTACCCGGGGTATTACAATATGCGTAAAAATATTGGGATTTTTTTCTGTAATATTTCAATTTTAACAATATATTATTTGTATAGTAGGTTTTGTTTCAAATGTGAATATGGTCAAAATATTAATAAAACATGACTTTTCATGAGATCAATCTCGACGAAGGATGAGATCACCCATTGCTGAAAAAACATGTTTAAAAATAGAGAACATAAAATCGTGCATATCACTTGAGATTTTGAAGGAAAAATCATGTGATTTAGGTTTTCTCAACTCTCTTTGGTTGTCGTGTCAAGCATGCCAACACCCTTAGAGCATCTTCAATGGTATTTGAAGAAATCTTGAAGAGGACTTGAAAATGAGTTGACCATTGGAGCCAAAGACTTGAAAATGACTTTGCTCATCAAACACTTGATGTTCCTCAAGTTTTTGAAAAATGAATGTGAGAGGCAAAAGAGAGAGAAAGTATATATTGATGGGGCCAACATATTTTATATATATTTTTATTTTTTTCAAGTCTTTCATAATAACGTTACCATTGTGGATGCCCTTACGTTGAATGAACATGAATCAAATATGAATTTTGTAGTCTAAAATCACATGTGATATATCCATTTTTGTATTCTCTTATTTTGTCTTTGATTTATGTTTCATCTCTCTCTCTCTCTCTCTCTCTCTCTCTATATATATATATATATATATATACATATATACAGTGAAAACCGTGAGAACTTTTATCATAAGATATTGTTTCACATAATTTTTTTCATTTGAATCTAAATTGTAAGATAACAATTAGTGTGTGCGCGTAATTTGGCTCGGAAAGCAGCGGTTACCAAAACAAATTAGCGCATATGGCGGCGCGGGTCCACCCACGCGAGCAGTAGCGCCAAGGTCTGTCCTGAATTTCACGCGGTTCTTGGCGCAAGTGGACTAGCGCGGGCATCAGCGCCAAGCTCTGTTGCGTGTTTTCGGCTCTTGTTTCGCGTACTGTTTAAGGCTAAGGTTGTGGTATCATCTAAGGGTTGTTTTGGGGTTTATTAGGGATGGTTGGAATGCAATTAGATGGGTTAACACCACTATTATGACGTCTAATTCAGGTGTTCGTTTTGAGCTAAAGTGGGTTTCGGAGCGTGTGTCGATTTGCTAAAGCTCATGTGAGTTCCCTTAACTCTTTTGTGTAAATGAAAAGTTATGCTAAAGTTTTCATAACTGAATATGGTTTTCAGCATGATGGCATGATTAAACACTTTGAAAAGCTTTATTACTACATGATGTGGAAACGTTTATTGATGCATGCAAGATGCTTATACGTTCTTTCCTACGTAAGCGTTGAATGCATGTTCTTGTGAGTTGTTGTTATGTGTGGTGTCGGGTTGCACAGTGGGGAAATGAACCTCGGATTGTTGATTGGACCGTGTGCCTCGAATCTGTTTCTTGTGCACACGGGTACGACATCTACTGGGGGGGGGGGGGCGTGGGGATCTACTGGGGCCCCCGAGTGTGGACATCACATGAGGTGATGGGAGTTGAGACCACTGTTCAATACCCTTATGTAGAGTCGAGCATTTAACCTGGAATTCCGTTTATTATTGTAACAGTTGAACGTTTTAAATTGGTGTTTATGTGGAACTGTTTTTAAGAGGGAATTCACTAGACCTCGTGGTCTAACCCTCGCTTTTTCCAAAAAAAAACTAAAACCATTTTCAGGTTAGAGTCTATTGTATGGGATTCCGTCTGGTGAAGATGGAAAGTTGTGGCACTATAGAAGAGGTATCGCCTAGTGAAGACTTGTAGATTACCGTCGGGCTTCTTGTAGCATCTCAGTTGTGAAGGTGTTTGTCCGCTGCGAACCTAGAGTAGAATTGATGTAATTTGTATGCTTTGGGACTTTTTTTTTGTTGTAATGTTATGATTTATGATTTATCGAATTTGGGTTGTTACAGAAATACCAGCGCTGTGAGAGAAGTAGAGTGGAGGGCGACGACGAGAGGACGGAGATATGCTCCGACGAGAGGGAGGATGCGTGGGAGGAGAGGGATGCGTGGGAGGAGAGGAGCTTCTGTAAAGAGATCCGGTTGAACACAAGGGCTGAGTTGGAAATCATATGTCTGTGTGCAGAAAGCGTACCCCTCAAAGCTGAGCGAATAAGTTGCTCCCTAAACCATTAAGATGCTTCCAAACACATCAATATGGTTGACTGAATAAGATAAAACCCCTTTTAAGCCCATTAAGTTGTTTCCAAACAGGCCCTAAATCGGGAAAGAAAGCCCAAAAATGTCTTACATGAGTAGTTAACTGGTCATTTATCGTTATTTCATTACAATTTTGAAATTATAATTTTATTGTTTTTAACAAATTTCATTTTTTTCAATAAGTATGTGATCAAACCTACATCGATTCCAACGAATATCAATTCTTTTGGCACGTTTCATTCATCCAAAAAACATTTTGTGAACCAAATATTCCCTCAATATTTTACAAGTTTAAAAGCGGACATCTGATTTGAGAATTAAAGAATCCGTAAAGATTATTTAATTTCATTATTTTTCAATTGTAAGTAGTGAAGTTTTCGATTTAAAAGATGGACAAGTAAGCTTGTTTTGTGTGTTTAATATCATTATTCAAAACCCTTATTACATTGCTTGAGGTTTGGTTAAATGGTGTTTTGTTATGAGATGATGTGAGGCTGTTTTGACTTTTATTGTTGCATAGTTTTCTAGTGAAGCCTTGAGAAAATAAAATCATATAATCTAATTAATAGTTAAACCAATTCTTTTATTTGTACAAAAGGTTGATACCGGCTATGGGGGTGTCTTGGCTGTCTATCCATAATGTGGGGGGGGGGGGGGGGGGGGGGGGCATACCAGCTGACTCACTCAGCGGTTGTGGCTATAGGGGTGTCTTGGGTTCGAACCCGAGAACTTCTGCTTTTTGTACAAAGATGTCACCACTCATTACCAACTGAACTACAAAATGATACCAACCATAAAATGACAGTCATTCGGTCGTGAATTTATATTTATAAAATTGTTATAAAACGACAAGTCAATTGCTCTTGAGTTCTATATATATTTATAAGATTTTTATAAAACAATAAGTCAGTTGCTCTTGAATTTTATGTTTATAAGATCCTTGTCACTAGAAAACGACAAGTCAATGGCTCTTCAATTTTATATGCGTAAAAATATTGGATTTTTTTTGTAATATTTCAATTTTAACAATATATTATTTGTATAGTAGGTTTTGTTTCAAACACGAATATGGTCAAAATATTAATAAAACATGATTTTTCATGAGATCAATCTCGACGAAGGATGAGATCATCCATTGCTGAAAAAACATGGTAAAAAATAGAGAACATAAAATCGTGCATATCACTTGTGATTTTGAAGGAAAAATCATGTGATTTAGGTTTTGTCAACTCTCTTTGGTTGTCGTGTCAAGCATGTAGTGGCGGATCTAGGATTTTTTTCTTAGTGGGGTCCCTTTTAAGGTAGTTTAAATGTTGTAAAATTGTCCGATATATTTTTAGCCTAAATCCAAAGTTTTTTAAAGTTTTTTTGGTTGGTTCTAAGAGATTTTTAAGTTTTTTAGTCAATTTTATGAGTTATTTTTTGTTTTTCAGTTGATTTCAAGACACTTTTTGTGATTGATGGGGTCACGGACAATAAATTATTGAAGAGACATTAAGCTAAAATGTTGAAAACTCTATATTTTTAACCTAAAAAAATCAATTTTTGTCATCTTAATGGGGTCCCCACCCCTAAGGGCATCTCCAATGGGTCATACTATATTTTACACTAAACATCAAAAGTGGTGTAAAAAGTAGTGTAAAATTTAGTGTTAATAGTAAATCTTCTCCAATGGGTAACACTATTTTTTACACCAAATCGTTTTTATATTAATTTATTAAACTTTCAATAATATCCTTATATTTATTAACTTTACAATTTATATCCATATTTTTTATTTAGATCATAACTTATTATATTTTATTTTTTATTAATTATGAACTAAATCATTTTAATGCATAAAACAAAACTTTTTATTAAACAATAAAAGTTATATTAAACAATATATATATATATAAAAGAAACCTATTTAAACTTTAACACTTTAAAAGACAAAAATAATAAATCTAAATTTTGAGGGACCAAAAATGTAATTGAAAAAGTAGTGTAAAAAGTAGTGTAAATGAATAGTGTTACACCAAATATAGTGTAATACTATTCATCACACTAAATTTAGTGTGGAAAATAGTGATCCCATTGAAGATGTGAATAGTGAGATTTACACCAAATTTAATGTTTAGTGTAAGATTTAGTGACCCCATTGGAGATGGTCTAACCAAGAAGTACATCCGCCCCTGCAAGCATGCCAACACCCTTACGTTGAATGAACATGAATCAAATATGAATATTTTAGTCTAAAATCACATGTGATATACACATTTTTGTATTCTCTTATTTTGTCTTTGATTCTATTTCAACATATCTCTCTCTCTCTCTCTCTCTTTATATATATATATATATACACACACATACATATACAGTGAAAACTGTGAGTTTTATCATAAGATGTTGTTTCACATAATTTTTTTCATTTGATCATCTAAATTTTAAGATAACAATTAGTGTGTGCGCGTAAGTTGGCTCGGAAACCATCGGTTACCAAAAAAAATTAGCGCATATTTTTTCACGTGTATTTGGTTTATAATGTGAAACTTTTTATTTGTAATATTTTGGTTTCACAAACACATAAAAAGTCATATTAATTAGAGTTTAAGATATTGATTAACATATATTTGTTTTACAACGAGAAACCTTTTGGTGTGTGAAACAAAAAATACACGAAAAACATTTGACATTGTGAACCGAATACATCACGTTTAACTTCACCCCACTCATAAATTGCCCTTCTCAGGAAAATTTATCAAGTGTATCTTGTTGCATCTCATTATTATTGATCTCCATTTAGAATTGATACAAGGGTCCAGATCCATCGCTACATTTCTCACAATAACAATCTTTCTCACTCGAACCCAACCCCAAAACGGAAAACTGAAGAACACTCTGGTGGCCCTTCATCTGAACGGTATGCACTTGTGCATGCAGGTAAATTATGTTTTTTATGCACAAATGCATGTTACAAATTACTTGTATGCATAAGTGCATACCGCCCAGATGAAGGGCTACCAGAGTGTTCCTTAGTTTTCCATTTATTTGATGTTTTCCCTTGAACCTGACTCTCTCTCTCTCTTTCTCTCTCTCTCTCTCTCTCTCTCTATATATATATATATATATATATATAGGGGTGGTATCGGGTACAAACCAACTAGTTTGTACAAATTCGTACAAACCATACCTAGCTTCATGATTTTGTAAATTTGGCTTCATGAATGTATATATATATATATATATATTTTTTGGCTTCATGAATATATAATTTGGCTTCATGAATATATCATTTGACATTTTTAACTAATTTTTTTACAAAAATAAGGGTATTTTAGGGTATTTTGTAAAAAAATTAGTTAAAAATGCCAAATGATATATTCATGAAGCCAAATTATATATTCATGAAGCCAAAATATATATATATACATTCATGAAGCCAAATTTACAAAATCATGAAGCTATGTATGGTTTGTACGAATTTGTACAAACTAGTTGGTTTGTATTTGATACCCAGTCTATATATATATATATATATATATATATATATATATATATATATATATATATATATATATATATATATATATATATATATATATATATATATGCGTGTAATATGTTTTAATCAATACATTAAATTCTATCTGTTGGGTCACCTAGATTTGAAATTGACTCTCCGATGTTCTCCCTTTATATCTTACTTAGAATATTGTAGCATGGTTCTTTTAAAGATGACTTGTTCAAGATATCAACTGTTCGGTGAAGTCGAAGATCAACCGAAACCAAGCTTGAAGACATTCTACCTGTGGAAAATAGAAGACTCTTCTCTGCATTCAACCAAGTCATTTTCCACCAAATTTGTTCTTACAAATCGGTGGACAACCTTCCACCTAATTTGTTCTTACAAATCGGTGGACAACCCTCCACCGAATTGGTTCTTACAAATCGGTGGATAATACTTCACCGATTTTGTTCTCACAAATCGGTGGACAACCCTTCACCGATCTTGTTCTCAACAAATCGGTGGACAACCCTTCTACCGACATATCCTTTGTCGGTCAGCCTCATCTCACCGATAAGGGTGCTGAAATCGGTGGGATCTATGTGTTATCAAATAAAAGATTTTCTCTCTGTAGATTATTTCAAGTTCCAAAGTCAATTATATCGGTGAAACTTCATCGGTGTGACTGTCTTAGAATACACATCAAGAAGATCATTTATTATGGGACAATATCCTTTGACAGATAAAAGTGACTGTTTGTCGTTTTATCCGTTATCAGTTAAAGTCCTTTTCTTCAGCATAGGCTCTATTTCCAGTACCTAGTAAAAGGTGATAAGGACATCTCAGCTTTTCAGGAGTCAACATCCTCAGCAAATATGATGATGACAAGTGTCCCAAGCATTCAATGCTTGTACACTCCTTGCCACTATAAAAGGAAGAAGATATCCCCATGCAAACCACGCTTTCTGGAATTCTCTCAGTGCAAGAAATCTCCATATTGCTTGATAACTTAATAGCTTTGTTCTTAGTGTTCTTGGTTGTTTTGTTTAGTATACTTTGTGAAAGATTGTTAGAATAGTTTATCTGTTCTTTTCCGCAACAGTCTTTAAGTTTCTTTGTGTAATTCTTGTTGAAAGATTTTCAATAAAAAAATTAAAATTGTGAAATTTTTTGAGTATTGTATTCAACCCCCCACCCCCCCCCCCCCCCATCCCTTCTACAATACTTGTTAAGCCATCTGGGACTAACAAGTGGTATCAGAACAGAAAGTTTAATTCCTTAAACTTGAACTGCGATGGCTGCCTCTTCTTCTTCAACCATTGAAAACTCTTTTCAAAACAATTTTTCTGAGAATGGCTCCATAACAAAACCGCCTAAGTTTAATGCTAACAACTTTTCTCTGTGGAAAAGCCGCATGATGCTATTCATGGAAGGAGTGGATACTAGATATCCAACCATTCTCAAAGAGGAACCTATCATCCCCAGAGTTTGGGCTCGCTATGAAACGCAGAGGCCTGGTAAAGAAACCATGGAAAAAGAAATCTCTAGTGATTCTGATGAAGAAAAATCCAGTGCTACTGGTCGTTACATCATAAAAAATCCTAAGAAATATACTGATGAGGAAAAACGGTTGGTTTCTCTTGACTCTAAGCTAAGAGCAATTATTGCACTCTCACTTCCTGATGAGGTCTATCACTCTCTGGTTAACTTTGAAACTGCTAAAGAGATGTGGACCACACTGTATGTACTGTACGAAGGTACAATGGAAGTAAAGAAATGTAAAAAGATTGGTCTTATTAGAAAGTATGAACTCTTTGCTTTTGAAAAAGGAGAATCTCTTCCTAGCTACTATAATCGTTTCAACTCTCTTTTAAATGATCTGAAGTTATTGGGCAGAGTCTATGATAATGAGGAAGTCTTATGCAAGTTCATGGATTGTCTTCCAGAATTTTGGGAGAATATATGTACTTGCATTAAAACTACCAAGGACCTTGAGTTCATGCCCTTAACTGTCCTGTATGGAACTCTCTTCAATTTTGAGCAAACCAAGTTACAAAGGAAATCCTTCATCAAAGAGATAAAGAGCTCTTCTATAGCTCTTGTCAGTGAAAGTTCCAAGAAATCTCAAAATGTTCCTAGAATCACCTATCCTTCATCAGACTCTGACAATGACAGCCAAAATAATTCTACCCACCAAACGGAGGCATATCTTAGTGATGTTGATGATGAAGGTGAGAAAATTATGGTTGAACAGTTGTCTGATGAAATGGCAATGATGGCTGGTTCTAAGAACAAATTTCGTCCTTTCAACTAATCTAGAAATTTTAGAAAATCTTCATCTTCCAAGACTTCATCTGATAAGTCAAATGAAGAGTGCTATAACTGTGGCAAGAAAGGACACTTTGCATCTGAGTGTAGGAGCAAGCGTGTTACTAAGTCTAGGAACCCATCCTCTGACAAATATTCTTCAAAGAACGAGAAACCCAGAAATAATCCTTTCAAATCAACCTTTTCCAAAAAGGATTCCCAATCCTCTTCCTTAGACCATCAGGAGCGTGCTGAGAAGTATAATGTGACACCCTAAAATAGGGGTCAACAAAAACTTCCATAAAACGGAAGAGTGATAACATTATTATTACAAGAGCTCATAAACGGGAAAGTTACATAAGACTATTCACAATAAGATGTGTGAAATAGATGGCTAAATGACAACTAATTAAGTCCATCTCTATTATAGAGACGATATTACAAAAAGGTGTCATTTTTAATCCAAGTTCGATCCTTCTATTCTTGACACCACCCCAAAAGCATTCCCACTCTCACAAGATCCCAACTAAACCTTCTTAAAGGTAGTACCGCTACGATCTGTTACACACATTCACAAGTAGCAAGTGTTAGGCTTAAATCGCCTAGTGAGTTAAACATGTAGCAATCATATGAAGTTTTCCATGGCATATGAAGTTTTCCAAAAGACATGATAAAACCCCATATGAAGTTTTCCATGGCAGAAAACCAAATATTGGCTTTCTTCATGTTTTTGGTTGTGTGTGCTTTATTCTAAATGATCGTGATAATCTTGGGAAATTTGATCCCAAAGCTGATGAGGGAATCTTTGTTGGATACTCCCTATCCTCCAAAGCTTATCGTGTGTACAACCTCAGGAGAAAATGCATTGATGAGTTTATTCATGTCAAATTTGATGATCTTAGATCATCATCTTTATCAAATGATGATGACACAGATGGATCTCTTCTTGCATCGGTGATGCTCCTTTATCAAACTCCACTGATACATCTTTCACTCCCTCCAATCCATCTCCATCAAATAACCAAGTCGGGTCATCCTCTATAATTCCCACCGAAATTGACCATGTTTCCACCGATGTACTTTCTCCCACCAATGTGCAACCCTCCACCGACGAACAGCCTTCCACCGACCCAATCTCTTCCACCGAAAACATTGCCTGTCACCGAACCTCTGATCCCACTCCATCTTCACTCCTAACACAAAATATTCCACCACCTTTACCTCCTGCATCTAAATGGACCAAAGATCACCCCATAGATCAAATCATCGGTGATCAACAAGCAGGTGTCCAAACACGTATAGGAGTTGGAAACATTTGTCTCTATGTGAATTTTCTCTCTCTTTCTGAACCCAAGAAGATTGATGAAGCTCTTGCAGATCCCTGTTGGATCACTGCCATGCAAGAAGAGCTTTCTCAATTTAAGAGAAACAAAGTTTAGAGATTGGTTCCCAGACCCCGAAAGAAAACAATCATTGGAACCAAATGGATCTTCAGAAATAAAATGGATGAAGATGGTACAGTTATCAGAAATAAAGCCAGGCTGGTTGCTCAAGGATACCGACAGGAAGAAGGCATTGATTATGATGAAACCTTTGCCCCCGTTGCAAGACTTGAAGCAATAAGAATCTTTCTGGCACATGCTGCCTACCGAAATTTCAGAGTCTTTCAAATGGATGTCAAAATTGCCTTCCTCAATGGGGAACTTGCAGAGGAAGTCTATGTGAAACAACCTTTTGGTTTTGAAGATCCAGCTCATCCAGACTATGTGTACAGACTTGACAAGGCCCTTTATGGTCTCAAGCAAGCTCCTCGTGCTTGGTATGACACACTTGCCAACTTTCTTCTAAAGCATGGATATTCCAGAGGTAAAATTGACAATACTCTCTTCATCAAGGAGACCTCAGGTAATCTTTATTGTCCAAATCTATGTTGATGACATCATCTTTGGTGCCACTGATGAGTCACTATGTGATGAGTTTGCTTCTCTCATGATGAGTGAATATGAGATGAGCATGACGGGAGAGTTTACATTCTTTTTGGGCCTTTAGGTCAAACAATCTTCAGAAGGGATTTTTATAAACCAAAGTAAATATATTCGTGACCTTCTGAAGAAATTAAATTTTTTAGATAGCTCTCCTATGAAAACTCTCATGGCTCCACCTTTGAAACTCAATGCTGATCTTAAAGGTGAATCTGTGGATGTTACCCTTTATCGAGGCATGATTGGTTCTCTTCTGTACTTAACTGCTAGCAGACCGGATATTATGTTTGCTACTTGTCTATGTGCCCGTTATCAGGCCAATCCAAAAGAATCACATTTAAAGGTTGTAAAACGGATTTTTCGGTATCTCAAGGGTACCTTGCACTTGGGTCTTTGGTATCCCAAAGACTCAGGTTTTGAACTAATTGGGTATTCAGATTCAGATTATGCAGGTTCCCAGATTGATAGAAAAAGTACTACAGGAAGCTGCCAGCTTCTTGGTGGCAAATTGGTAAGTTGGTCCAGCAAGAAACAAAACTCTGTGTCAACCTCTACTGCTGAGGCTGAATATGTAGCTGCTGGAAGCTGCTGTGCTCAGATCCTGTGGATGAGAAATCAACTCAGGGACTATGCTCAAATCTACTCCAAAGTCCCAATTTTGTGTGATAACTCCAGTGCAATAGCTATTACAAACAACCCAGTTCTTCATTCCAGATCAAAGCACATAGATATCATATATCATTTCATCAGGGACCACATCTCCAAAGGTGACATTGAGTTACATTTCATTCCCACCGATCTTCAGCTTGCTGATCTGTTCACCAAACCCCTAGATGAAGCCAGGTTCAACTTCCTAATAAGTGAACTTGGCATGTGTAATTTTCAATAACTGTGTGTCTTCACTTTCTACCGATCTCACATCGGTGGACACTCTCTTAGTCTCTCTTCTTCCACCGAAATCTCATCGGTGGACACTCTCTTCTTTCCTCTTTCTACACCGATCGCACACCATACTCACCACCTATATATACACCGATCACCAATGTCACTTTCTCACCGATCACCGACCACCGATATCTTCTACCGACGTCTCCTTGTTGGTGTGTTATATTCCACCGACAATGACTTCTTCCACAAATCTCTCCCACCGACGTCTATACATCTTCCCACCGATATCCATGACCAATTCATCCCCGTCGGTAAGATCTGCACACCTAAATACATCACCGAATCCCTAACCTTATCCCATACGCTTCCCCATGCTCACATCACCCCTAAGACCCTAGATGTCAATGACCTTGACCGTCCCTTTTCCATGTAAAACCCTTTCAACCACATACCCCGAAACCCTCATCATTACCTTTTCCAACTTGTTTAATTTATTAAAAAAAAAATTTCATAACCGTTCCCTCATCGTCTCTTTTTAAAAAGTACTTCTAAACCCTTCACCTTCCTTCTATATTTACGACCCTTCGCCCTTCACTTTCCTCCTTCTTCATTTTCTCATTTCGAAACCTGCAACTCCTCATCCACTTTCTTCCTTCCTATCATTCTCACTCTCAATGGCACCCACCAAGATTCCTACGTGCTTTGAAGACCTCATCTTCAACCCTTGCAACCATGTAGCAAGGTTCGAATCCGATCCCGCTCATCCCGAGTTCAACACCATTATCAAGTTCTTAACCCGCTCACCTCTTCTCCATGCTTTCTCCTGCAACCCAAAGATGAGCAAAATGCTCATTGGCAAATTTTGGCTGTCCTGTGTGTATGATATTTCAAATGAAGCAATCCATGCCTCTATCTTTTCTGACGAAGAGGGTGATCACGATGTTACTTTTGGCGTGGATGATGTCCGTTGTGCTCTCCGGATCGAAGCCTTTTCAGAATATGTGGACATGCATGTCAACAACTTTCTTGAGCAAGTCATCAGTACTATTGGCTATGTCCAACATTATGAGGATAAAGCTTCCAAGTCTTCTAAAGGACCAGGTACCCTTCTTTGCAAACATATGGGTGGGGTTTGGAACTTCTTCTTTACTCACGTGATCCATTGTCTCTCTAGAAAGACAAGTGGTCAAGACCAATCCCCATCTTATATTACAAAGCTTTCTCATGCACTGATTTTTCAAAGAAAAGTGGACTTTGCTCAGTATTTCTTTACTGAGCTGACTGAAGTAATCAAACACCCGAAAAAGTGTTATGTCACATATCCTCGTTTCATCTCCATGATCCTTCAACACAAACTCGGTGCAGCCTTGGATGCGGATCGTAAGTCTAAAATTCCTCGCTTCATCTACGATTGGTCATCACCCTTTGTTGGCCAAAAGATGCTCAATATTGGCCATCTCGCTACTGATCTCCCCTTACGCCAAGGTATGATTTCTTTCGCTTTATCTCCCGATCTTCACTGGGGTGATGCGGAAGCTCCCGGGTTTCAACACCCGGAAGTTCCCGAGGCACCCCAAGTTGTAGTGGCCCCTTCTTCCCTTTCTCGAGTAAAGTCGGGCGGCGCGAAAAAGAAAAAACGTACGGCCCCCGACACCTACGCACACGCTTCTCGAACTATGCCACCGAGAGATCCCTCGGAGGCTTCCCCGGTTCAATCCCCATCTCGTAAGCGGAGGCACTCAACTTTCCCTTCGAGATCACTTTCAAAGAGGTCTCGGACACCATCGGCCCAACCGACTAATCCAACTGTCGATTCTCGAAAATCGCCACTTGTTGAACTTCACCCCTCCGGGCCAAGGAAATCCGTCTTTATCCCCACCGACTCCTCTGCAGTTTCTCAAAAGACTACAGTTGTAGAAATGGAGAACCCATATGCCTCTTCCCTCACCTCTTCGGGTGGTAGAGATGACTTCGAGGACTCTCCCCTCGAAGGAGTTGACTTGTCACTGCACGGCCTTTCACCCGGTCAGTTTATGATCGATGATGAAGCACAACTCGATCTGAGTTCCCCCCCAACCCCCCCCCCCCGAATGACTTCTTTGAATTTCTTTTGGAGGACACTGGTTCTCCCGGAACCATCCCGTCCACCGAAAAAATTCACACCGAGCCTCCCTCAACGCAAATTAATCCCACCGAAGGCATCTCCACCGATCCCCTCTCCCCGACACCGAAGGCGCCCTCTCCCCGACATCGGTTCCTTTACACCGAACCTCCCTGGGTTCAATCAACTTCCTCTCACTTTATTGAGGATCGAGTACTACCTCATTCCAGTTTGGCACCAACAGAACCCCATCTACGAGCTCTCAATCCTCCCCTACCGATGCTATTCGTGAAACTCTTCGGTCTCTGTCTGACAACTTGGCCTTCTTAGCCAACAAAGTGGATACTTTGACCACTTCCCACTCCAACATTGCAGCTTCATTCGATGCTTTCAAGACTTCATATATAGTCAAGGATACTGAACTTCAGAGACTTATTCAAGAGGCCAAAACTCATCAGGATCTTGACAAAAGCATCACCGATTCTCTTAGCTCTCTTCACACCAAAGCTGACAACATGCTGGAGAAAGCTCAATGGGAAATGGACTTGGGTGATTTTTCTATGATCTCCGATGACACCAATCAAAGCTTGGCTCATCTTCACACCAAGTTTGATAGTGTTTTTAAACAGTTGGGTTTTAAGGTTCCGGCTGCTGCTGAGGGGGAGAAGACTCTTAGTCATCCAAAAATGCCTTCAATTAAGAGATCTATCATCAACAAGCCTTCACCCACCACCGAAAAATCCTCACCCTCCACCGAAACCTCACCTACCACCGAAACATCTTCATCCTCCACCGAATCATCACCTCAGGCCACCGAAACACCACTTATACCCTCACCAAAAACTGCAGGTACCACCGATCAAATCTCCACACCGACCAAGTCTCCATCAGGGGTGAAAAGTAAGGCAAAGTCTGAGGGGGAGCAAGTTTCTAAAACCCCCAAAGACAAAGGCAAGAAAACCCTCACTGCTGAACAGTTGGCCGAAGAAGAAAAGAAAAAGAAGGAGTTGACAAAATATGGGAATCGACCCGCTGATGCCCAAACTTTGAAGTTAAAGCCTCCTTCTCTACAATCTCAGGAATCCAACCTCGGTCTGACTCCTCAGGAGATTGAGGAAGCCAGACTTGCTCAAAAAGATTTAGATGACTCCAGAGCTCTATCTTTGAAAGCTGCACAAGAAGAGGCCATCAAAGCTAAGTCTACCGATCCTCTCTTAACCCAAAAATCGGTGCTGAGTGCTATTGAAAAAGAAAAGAATGAAGAAATAAGTTGGTACAAAAAGACCATGTACCACCGATTGTCCAAATCCCCGATCACAAATGTCAAAATTGCTACCTCCAGAGCCAACCCAAAGGATATCAGGATGATCATCGATAGAGAAGACGGATCAATGAAAAGTGTGAGAGATGTTAACCTCCAACATTACGGTCTTCCCGAATGGTATGAGATCTCTCAAAACTTGGTCAGAAGTGCAAACCCAAAGAAAGACATTTTTATCAAATGCATTGAAGGTCTGATGGAAAAGATGAAGGAGATTAAAAGAAAACACAACATCATCCTTTCCTCCGATGAAAGGGCGAAACTTCAATTGATGAAAGAAGAAATTCGTCTTCCCAAAGTCAAGAATCCTATCGACAAGGTGTTCAAAGAAATGGCAAGTGAAGGGAAAATTCCAAATGTAAGCAACCTAAATCTGTCCCTCCCCACATCTGTGCCTTATCCTACCACAACCTTGAGCCTCTCACCGATTCCTGGACTGTTCTTCAATGATGGTTTTGGTCATCGTGCCTTCTTCAGATTTGCTCAAATTCCCATCGCCGATACCGTGTTTCTTCAAGGCATCTCCAACCTCTTTCCCAACATCCCCGAAGCTCAACCTTTCTACCGAAATTTGTTGGACGAAATCAAGCAACGTCAAACTTCCAAGAAATAGGTTTTCTCTCTCAATGGTGCTTGTAAAAGCTTGTTTCTCTTCTTACGATTGTACGAGAAAACTTATCTAAATACAAGTACCTTTCTATTTGAATTTTTTCGGTACATAACCTTACTTACATTTACTTGTAAATACAGTATACAGTATACATACTCATATAAAAGAAAAATAGATCAAAAGAACAAAAAGAATGGTCTATGTGAAAAGAACCCAAAAAGAGTAAAAATGGTCAAAATGCATTTTACTTTTCTATACTCTTAAATATTCTAAGGGAAGAGCTCAAATTCAAATAGGGGGAGATTGTTGGGTCACCTAGATTTGAAATTGATTCTCCGATGTTCTCCCTTATATCTTACTTAGAATATTGTAGCATGGTTCTTTTAAAGATGACTTGTTCAAGATATCAACTGTTCGGTGAAGTCGAAGATCAACCGAAACCAAGCTTGAAGACATTCTACTTGTGGAAAATAGAAGACTCTTCTCTGCATTCAACCAAGTCATTTTCCACCGAATTTGTTCTTACAAATCGGTGGACAACCTTCCACCGAATTTGTTCTTACAAATCGGTGGACAACCCTCAACCGAATTGGTTCTTACAAATCGGTGGATAATACTTCACCGATTTTGTTCTCACAAATCGGTGGACAACCCTTCACCGATCTTGTTCTCAACAAATCGGTGGACAACCCTTCTACCGACATATCCTTTGTCGGTCAGCCTCATCTCACCGATAAGGGTGCTGAAATCGGTGGGATCTATGTGTTATCAAATAAAAGATTTTCTCTCTGCAGATTGTTTCAAGTTCCAAAGTCAATTATATCGGTGAAACTTCATCGGTGTGACTGTCTTAGAATACACATCAAGAAGATCATTTATTATGGGACAATATCCTTTGACAGATAAAAGTGACTGTTTGTCGTTTTATCCGTTATCAGTTAAAGTCCTTTTCTTCAGCATGGGCTCTATTTCCAATACCTAGTAAAAGGTGATAAGGACATCTCAGCTTTTCAGGAGTCAACATCCTCAGCAAATATGATGATGACAAGTGTCCTAAGCATTCAATGCTTGTACACTCCTTGTCACTATAAAAGGAAGAAGATATCCCCATGCAAACCACGCTTTCTGGAATTCTCTCAGTGCAAGAAATCTCCATATTACTTGATAACTTAATAGCTTTGTTCTCAGTGTTCTTGGTTGTTTTGTTTAGTATACTTTGTGAAAGATTGTTAGAATAGTTTATCTGTTCTTTTCCGCAACAGTCTTTAAGTTTCTTTGTGTAATTCTTGTTGAAATATTTTCAATAAAAGAATTAAAATTGTGAAAATTTTTGAGTATTATATTCAACCCCCCTTCTACAATACTTGTTAAGCCATCTGGGACTAACACTATCTTTAAATGGGAAAAAATAATGTAAAAAACTCTCAATTAAAGATTTACACAATTATTTATACTATATTATAAAGCATTTAAAAAAAACTTTTAAAAACAACTCTTTAAGCATTATGTATACTATTTAATACTAAATTACTTAATTTTCAAGGTTACAAGTAAATTGGTGCATAGGTACAATTATTTAAAGTTGTATGTTTGAATTGAAATAAGTGATAAATATAATCAAATACAAGATAAATATTACATTTTTAATATAAAGATTCTAAAACATAATAGGATAATCATTGAATTTATTTATTTTTATAAAAAATTATACTATTATAACTAAAATAAATAACATCATTATTAAACCTAAATTAAATTAAAAATAAAAAAAATTATTTCTCTATCAAAATCACAAAGATTGTTTTAGCTGCAACTGTTGTTAGCAATGACTGTCTTGTTATTCTTACATGAAGCATTCTCTCCAGCTATATAAAAGCAATAAACCAGTAAGGACACAAATTTTTTAGTGCTGCTTCTTGTTAATAAAACATAAATATATCACACTACATGAGTATACTTCTGGTTATAATATACGAGGTTTTGATCATCTTTCAAACTATTTTGTATATGATTGAGACAAATAACTATTTTAATTTAGGAAGCGCGTAATCCATATTTTTCTATGACCACATTCAAAAAATATATATATATATATATATATATATATATTAAAACAGAGAAAACTGAAAACATGGGCATTGTTGAATAAATAAAAGAATTATGGGATGCAAATTGCGAATTAAAAAGGTTATAAACCTGGCCGTAATTCAACACTAAACATTGTTTTTGCCACTATAATATTTACTTTATCGACCCATTTTTGTTACTTTTTTATCATTTGAGTTTTGAGTCCACCAACTTTGACTTGCCGTACCTACTTAGTAAAGTAAACGTATCACATTTCTCCACTCTTATAGTCTTCTATGTCATATATCTACTTGTAATTATTATTTTTAATATAAATAATAATGAAAAATACCATATAATTATAAGAGGATGTTTAGGTGCTGTTTGTTTTTTAAGAGGTCTGAAGTCTTATTTCACTTCTGTTTTATAAGAGGTGGTATTGAAATCTGAAGACTGTTTGTTTTTGTAACGTCTGAAATCTGAAGTTTGAATCTGAATCAACAAGTATGTTTGTTTTTGTAAATTGAACACCGCCATACGGAAGGTAGCCACCACCACCGCCACCGCCGCTGCACCCTTGGTGGTACGTAGACATTCATGTGATGAAATCGACAGCAACTCAATTGCATACACCAGAAACATAGTATGGTTTATTCAAAGCACTAAGCATTCAATGGATGGAATACCTTGTGAAAGTCCTGAAATTAAACTAATGGGACTTTGGTGAACGATTGAACCGAAATGGAGATTGCAATTTCGTCGGCTGTGAAAATTGCTATTATGGTGAAGTGAACTTGTGAACAGGGCCTGAAATCGTGTAGGGTGGTTGTGGTTTGTGAAATCCAAGTCGACAGAGGGTTTCTTTGCTGTGAAATCGAGCCAGCAGAAGGACGAGAGGGGGGTGGTTAGGTCGATTTTGGTTGCGGGATGTGGATGTGGTTGTAATCAAAACGACAGAGAGGAATCGAGAGATTAAGGTCTATGGTGCGAGACGAGAGAGAGAAGGGAGGTGCAGGTCTGTCAATACGACGATTAGGGAAGAAATCGAGAGAGTGAGTGCAGGTGGGCGGCTGTGGTGGTAGGACGAGAACGAGAGGTGAGGCTGGAGAGAAATCGACGAGGGAGAGAACGAGAGTGCAGATGGCGACTGCCGGCGGTGAGGACGGCGATGGTGGTGGTGGTGGTGGTTGCAGGTCGAAATCGAGTGGGGTGAGGGAGATGTGAGGTGCGATCGAGAGAAGATGGAGGAGGCGGTGATGGGTGGCTGGAATGAAATTAGGGCACAAATGAGAGAAAAAGAGGTTTTAAGAGAAAAGAGTGTCTCTTGTGAATTAAGGGTTTTTAAGTTCTTTTTTTTTAAAACAAACACTCTTAAATGCATATGGTCTGATCGAATTAGACTTAAGACCTTTTAAGACTTTTTTTTTAAAACAAGAAGTAGATGAAGGTTCAAACGCGAACACTAACTGTTTAAGAAAACAACAAATCATGTGTGAAATCCGATGTGATTTTATATTAACTGCAAAAACTGGACACATGCGACTTTGACCGCAACTTAAAGTGGTGGGAAAAGCCACGTAATCATTTATGATTTTGTACGTGAATCATATATTATTTTGTACATAACGACTATCTTCTTATTTTCTTAAATAGTTGGTATTCTCATATGAACTCACCTGTTAATTAGTAATTAATAAGATTGAAAATAAGAAAAGTATTTAATTTGTTTTATTTAATTTAATGGGCTAATCACTTAGAGGTCCAAATTTTAATTTATTTCATGTTAATAAAAATTTATTCTTGTTTCTATTTTATGTTATTTTCATTTTGTTTCCTCTAATTGAACTAAATATTCTCTTTTTTTAGTACTTACCAGGTTAATTATTTAAACAACGAGCATGGTCTTAGAACATTTCTAACAACTTCTTCAAAATAGAGAAAATTAGTATTTTAAGCTATAATTTTGCTCTAACAGCATTTCCAAAACTATCTCTAAAATGAAGAAAGTTTAAGAGAGAAAAATGTTTTTCTTCAAATATGGAGATAACCCCTAAAAATAATTAGTAAAATGAAAGCACCAATAAAAAACTTTGTAAGTAAAACATTTAGGGTGCGTTTGGTTTACGGGAATGGATTGGATTTCAATAAACCCCACAAGCTTCACAAACATGCCTCACGTGCTCTCCCTCATCATCATCATCATCAAACATGAGAAGTAAAAAAAACAACTAAATTCTATTCATGAAATCCAGTCCAGATTGGATTTCAAATCCCAGCCTTCACCAAAGGATTTCAAAATCCACCAGACATGGGATTTCAACAAAAAATCCAAGGATTTCAAAACCCTCCAATTCCAAATTCTATGGAAACGTGGGATTGAAATGGATTTGAAATCCAAATCAAATCCATTTCAATCCATTCCCGTAAACCAAACGCACCCTTAGAGAAATAAATAAAGAACATGAACAAGCCTTCGTTCGTGTTCGTTCGGTTCGTTTACAACCCTATTTATGACAGCAATAAAACACAATAGTCGATCGTTAACTTGGTATATAACAGTTCATCGTGTGCAAAACATCATCACAAACGTGATCATTGTTTCGTAAAAATTATATTACAAATACAATTGTTAGAACGACTCTTTAATTAAATGTTAAAATAAAAAATCTAGAAAAAGATTTATTTATCCTTTTATCTTAAATTTGTGACAACTCTTCTCCTCGTGTAAACACGTTGAACCAAAAGTCCATATCATCGTGCAAAATTGACTCCTGCCCACATCCACTTTGAAATTGACCCATGTTTTCATGGATCACCGGAAACTCGCCGGAGTTCCCACCGGAAAAAACCTCCGACCAAAATTCATCATCCATCTCCGGGAAGTTCTCCAAAACCATCTCCTCTGTATTCACGTTATCATTCGTACTTGTGGTTTCTGAAGAAATTTCGGTACACGAAGGATGTGGAGAATCTATTTCGTTATAACTCGTTTGAGTAATAGTACTGCTCGAGATCGTCTCTAATGGCGATGATCCGGCGCCGTTTTGTTCATCTTCTTCTTTAGATTCTTCTGGTTTTTCTTGAAATTTGGAGTTGGTTTTAGTAGTAGGGTTAGGGTTTACTCTTTTCTTTAAGTGTGTGTGCCAAACGTTCTTGATTTCGTTATCTGTTCTTCCTGGTAATTTTGCAGCAATCGCTGACCATCTGCAATTCATATCATGTTAAGAATCATCAATAAAGATCGATGAACCATAAACGATACTATATATACATATGCATGTATAGGGGTTAAATCAAATGAGAACCGCAAATATGTTACATAACTCGTGAGAATCGCTATAAAAATACTTTTTTATATGATATTTTTTTATCAAATCCTAGGATTTAAGATATTTTGCTTCATAATATGATAGTTTCACGTGGATTTGTTTCATCATATAAATACTTTTTACGTGTAATTTTTATTTTACTAGGCGAATCAAATTTTTATCCACATAATTTTTTCAAACACGAACAAAGGTGAAACAATATCTTAAATCATAGGTTTTGATGAAAAAAATCTTGTTAGAAAATATTTTTATATTAGTTCTCATAAGTTTGTAACATATTTGTGGTTCTTATTTGATTATCGTCCTATATATATATAAATCACATACCTGTTTCCCATGGCAGTATGCAACTGAATAATGGTATCTTCTTCTTCTCTACTAAAGTTACCCCGTTTAATATCGGGACTCAAATAATTAGTCCATCTAAGCCTGCAACTCTTCCCACACCTCAATAAACCTAAAAAGATCAACACAAAATACGAAAACATGCATATTAGTTTCTTGAAATCTTGAAAGTGTGAGAAAATTATGACCGAAAGACATCAGTCATGATTAAACCTCAGTGGTCACAGTTGTTGTGTACGCCTGACCTTAACCAGTACACCACAACCCTTGTGGTTTTATATATAACTGTTATGATCATAAGATGAAGGTGGTGGTTAATAATTACCAGCAAGTTTTGGGAGAGCTCGCCAATTGGGATGGCCATGGAGGTTGATATAATCAATGAGGATTCGATCTTCTTGATGGGTCCATGGGCCTTTCTTCAACCCCATCTTCTCGCAGCAGGGAGCTCTCACCATTTTTGTTTCAGGTTTTTGTGTTAATGGAGTCTTGAAGGTTGAGAGATCGAAAGGGAGTTCGTCACTTCGATGATCAAATGGGTAAAGAAAGAAGGGTTTAAATAGGGGGATTTGAAGGGTACATGGAAAAGGACGAATGAAGCAAAGTGGAGTGAGGGACCAGGCGCAGCCATGAAATTGCTGAGCCAACTAGGCTGACTACGACTGCTTTTTGTAGTTATTATGGTATATCATACGCGTATATATATATATATATATATATATATATATATATAGGTGCTTAATCATTTGAGAACTTAAAATCTGTTAGATTCGTGAGAACATCTACCTTACGGTTTTTGTTTGCATGATTTTTTCTCATGTAAGGGTAGTATTTAATGTATTGATTAACATATATTTGTTTCACAATGTGAAACTTTTTTATGTATACTTTTTGTTTCACAAACACGTAAAAAAATGTACGCATTGTGAACTGAGTACATGTGAAGCAAACACATTGTAAAACAAGTATATGTTAATTAATATTCTAAATATCAGTCTTAGATGCAAAAATATCATATGAAATAGCACATTATACACAAGTTCTTATGAGTATCACAAGTTCATTAGTTTTCAAAAGAAGGTCCTTATGTATGGGAGCATAATTTGTAAACTATGTAAATCAATCTTAGCCATCCATCATCTTGATCAACGGTTGACAAATTTCCGGAATTAAATTTATTAAAAAATTGGGAAAGGGTGTTTTGGGAATAGGTCTTAAAATTTTTAAATTTAAATTTTATTAATTAATTTTTTTTTCTAATTATGGTTGAAATATATCCTTCATCATCTCCATATTTTCCTCATTCTCTCTCTCTCTCGCACACACACAAATCCGGCAACCACCATCTCCACCACCATATCTACGCCGGCGACCACCATCTCCACCGCCATCTGCCGTCCTCGACTTCTCGTGACCCCTACCCTTTTTCTTCTCCCTCTTTTCAGTTTCGGCACCCCCTCATAGTCATCTCAAGCTTTGACGACAACCCATCTTCGACAGAAACTCCGACAAAAACTTCATATCGTCATCGTGCCTTTCATTGGTTGCCAGATTCAGAACCTTTGATCGAACATACCCCGATAGAGGATCTGGGTTGTATCCTTGTTTGTGTTCATGTTTCATAGTTTTTAGAGTGTGAAATCGGCTTAGCAAAAAAATTTGGGAAAATGGCGGAAAACGAAAGTGTGGATCTTCATAGTTTTCAAACTCACGGTTTTCATAGTTTTCAACCTTGTTTCATAGTTTTTATTCTGATTCTACCATGTTTCATAGTTTCCAGACTGACGATTTTCATAGTTTTCAAACCTGTTTCATAGTTTTCTACCCTAATTCTACCATGTTTCATAGTTTCCAGACTCACGATTTTGTAAATGATTATGAAATTAAGGAATTGATAATTTTTAAAAACATTTGAATTGTTCCTAAAAATATGTAGGTCGTTATATATGGTAACCGAATTAATTATTGAAAATTATGAATTAATTTTAAAATTATGAATTTAAGGAAAAGGACTCAAATACCCTTGATTTACAAGTTCATACTATATAATAATGGTATGAACTTGTAAATCAAGGGTATTTGAGTCTTTTTCCTTAAATTCATAATTTTAAAATTAATTCATAATTTTCAATAATTAATTCGGTTACCATATATAACGACCTACATATTTTTAGGAACAATTCAAATGTTTTTAAAAATTATTAATTCCTTAATTTCATAATCATTTACAAAATCGTGACCTACATATATATATATAGAAGGAGGTTCAAGGAAAAACCTCAAAAACGGAAAACTAAAGAACACCCTAGGGACCCTTCATCTAGACAATATGCATTTGTGCATAAAGGTAAATTAAGTTGACTTATTGGTTTTTATGCACAAGTGCATTATGCATTTGTGCATATGCATATGTGCATGTTACAAATTACATGTATGCACAAGTGCATACCGTCCAGATGAAGGGCACTAGGTTGTTTTCAGTTTTCCGTTTTTTTAGGTTTTCCCTTGAACCTGACCATAGGGTCAGGTTCAAGGGAAAACCTCAAAAAATGGAAAACTGAAGAACACCCTAAGAGCCCTTCATCTGGACGATATGCATTGTGCATACAGGTAAATAGTTGACTTTTTGGTTTTACATTATGCATTTGTGCATATATGCACAAATGCATGTTACAAATAACCTGTATGCACAAGTGCATACCGTCCAGATGAAGGGCTCATGAAGGGCTCCTAGGGTGTTCTTCAGTTTTCCATTTTTTGAGGTTTTCCCTTGAACCACTCTCTCTCTCTATATATATATATATAGCCTTAGATTCAAATGAGAAGTGCTAAATCACTACTAAAAAAACCTGATTTCCGGCGGAAAAATCCGTCGGAAATCCGCCGGAAACAGCCTATTTCGGCGGAATTTTCGGCGGATTCGGTCGCCGGATAATTGGGCGCTGAGATTACAGGTTTTCGGCGGATATGCATTTTTCGGCGGAATTTTCGGCGGATCTTTCCGCCGGAAAACGGTAGAAATAATTATCCAAGTCTTAATTAACAAGATAATTACAGTTTAATTTCGGCGGATTTTCGGCGGATTTTTCCTCCTAAAATATATTTATTTATTTATTTATTTATCAATTAATAAAAAAAATATTTTCGGTAATATTTCGGCGGATTTTCGGCGGATTTTTCCGCCTGAAATATATTTATTTATTTATTTATCAATTAATAAAAAATATATTTTCGGTAATATTTCGGCGGATTTCCGGCGGAATATTCCGCCGAAAATAATTTAAATTAATTTTAATTTTTTTTATTAATTTAAAATTTAATTTTTTCATGGAATCAGATAAAAACCTGCTACAAATTGTATAATCTGCTAAAATGCTATATATCATAAATTAAAACGC
This sequence comes from Saussurea involucrata, assembly GCA_033807775.1. Lineage (NCBI taxonomy): Eukaryota > Viridiplantae > Streptophyta > Magnoliopsida > Asterales > Asteraceae > Saussurea > Saussurea involucrata. The sequence goes on from CM066314.1 coordinate 231,464,753, forward strand.
CCAATACATTGTTTGGGCCAAAACGACCAAATCGTTGTTCCAAATTCGTTCAAATAACACAAAAGACAATTATAAAAGTTTCAAATCGCTATGGAGGCGGAGGCGGACGCGGCGTACTTTGACTGAGACTTTTGATCAACTCGCACATCTCTTCATATTGTGCTCGTTCCAAACGACGGGCCTCTTCACGTCTCGCATCCTCTTCTCGACGTCTCTCATCCTCTAACTTACGTTCCTCTTCTCGTGCCCTCAACTCTTGCACTTGGCTCATTAAGGTCTCAACGATGTGCTACAAAATAAAAAAAGACTTTAGAATATTTAATATGAACTAAAAATCAAATTGATAACATCATTTAATGAAAAAAACTGGTACACACCTGCTGGGAGGAAGACGACGCACCAGTTGTCGAAGATGACCCACTCAAGATCGCATTGGGATCTAGATGGTTTCCAAACCCAAAGGAACGACCTTTCTTCGTTCCCCCGGTCACGTCATGCCATAATTGGGTATCAAGTGGCGGATGATTGGTAAGGTCATCGCCGTATCTCTCTATGGCACCCGCCCGATACAGGATTTATTTCACCACTCCTATTTACTCGTTTATACATCCATCCTCTATCTGCATTAGTCGACATAGCTACAAACACATAATATATACACATATTAGAAAAAAGTCCATACATATATTAACTTGTTTACATATATATATATATATATATATACATCAAGATTAAACACATACATCAAGATTAAACACACACACACACACATATATATATACACACATCAAGATTAAACACACGCATATATATATATACATCAAGATTAAACACACACATATATATATATACATCAAGATTAAACACATACATCAAGATTAAACACACACACACATATATATACATCAAGATTAAACACATACATCAAGATTAAACATACATACACATAGGGGTGCTCACGGGTTGGGTTGGCCGATTTGACGGCACTTTAACAACCCAACCCAATCATTGTGGTTTGAAAATTCTCAACCCAACCCAACCCAATTGTGTCATTGTGGTTACATACAAGAAATGGAAGATAGAACTTTCTGAAAAATTCCCCGCATATAGCCACAATGTATTTTTATCTACCAAACACTATTAACAGAATTCAATTTGACAATGAAGTCTACATGTTCATCAACACAATAATTGGTAATACTCTGCAAAACAAACTAACCAATAGGATTAGCAGCAACAAGCTGCTCTCCAATAGCCTAAATGGCATCAACAAGAGAACAAGCAGCTTAAATTCATACTAGATCCCACCACCGCTGAATATATAAATCTGACAAAAATTAGTTGTCATAGATATTGGGTAAACTTGGTTCTAGGGACGAAATTAGTTGTCCCATTCGTGGTTTCCATCCGCACTAACAAAACAAGCAATGATTATCATATCATATATATTGGGTTTTAACATTTGGGATATTTAACAAACTTTAAATCAGGAAACCTTCAAACCATGTTAATAGCACGAAGCACCTATAAAAAATTATCAAATTGATATATTCCAGAATTCAATATAATATTGTACATAGTATAACTCACTCCAGCCATTAAAACCTACAAATTTTGTTTCATCAACATACGATCATAATTTCCTATGTTTTTATAATCGTCTCATAATCAAATTGATCCATACGTTTGCCATTATTTACAATTACGACAATCGGTTACTTGTCGTCAAGACTTAGTATGCAAGTTCCATCAAATGACATACAACCAAAACAATTTAAAACTAATGAGACTCTCAAGTCTCAATCAACAATTAAAATCCAATCACAGAACAGGAGCCAAAACAGCAAGACAGTAAATACTAAATAGCAAGACAGTATTAGCACAGAACAGGAGCCAAAATCCAATCAACAATTAAAAGGAAAAACCATAGAGAAAGACCAAAGAATAAGGAAGAAAACAAATGTTGAATTACCATGATAGTAACCAACATATAGAAAGAAATTAAGATGAAGGGAATCAGAATCCCAAATAACCAAAACATAATGTAAAATGTCCAAAAGCCAAATTATAGAAGCTGTCAAACCAATCCATCTATAACAGCATCATAACAGCCCAAAATAACAGAGGGGCATCAGATATAACATATACATCAAAGATTTTAAATACATAAAAAGCCAAATAAGAACTCCAACAGCCTTATCCCTCCAAATCCAAACAACATGACAGTAACCAAAATGAAACAGTAGACCTGTACTTAGTTTTCATTTAACAATATCAATAGACATGCCAGTGATATAAGCCATATAAGCAAAGAAAATGTGGGGTTAATTGGCTTATAAAAAATAACAAGTTGTTCATTGCTATAAAATACAGATGAAACAGCAATTTACCATTAAGAAACATCAGACTTAAGTATAAGAATCATTCAATTAAACACTAAAATTGTTGATGATTACGACATTAAAACATCACACTTAAGTGAAGAAGTGAATGGATTTAGGAACCAACAGTTTTAATCGAAAAAAAGCAGCAAGATTAATCGAAAAAAGCATTTTAATCGAAACAAAGAAGACAATAAACCATTACCTCGGTTCAGCAAGATTCAGGTTTCAGCGTCGATTCAGCAAGATTCAGCAAGATTCAACCTCGATTCAGCAAGATTCAACCTCGATTCAATATGAAGTCGCAAAGTTGAGTGAAGAAGTGAATGGATTTAGGAAATATACTGAGAAGAGGGTCGTTGTCGCTGTCGCCGTCGCCGGAGAAGAGGGACTGGAGTACGATCGAGGGATCGAGAGGCGATAGAGAGAATGAGGAGAAGAGAGGCGATAGAGAGAATGAGGAGCGGGAAGAGATAACTCGTCTAGGGTTTTTTTTGGTGTGGGTGAGGACTGAGGCGTGAGACTTGGAATTGAAAGAGACAAAGATTCAAAAGGGTTTTTTTTTGGTTTTGGCGGGCGTGTGATTGGATGAAAGAGGGAAAAAATTGACTTTTTCAAAAAATTACTTTCATTATGTAAATAAGTAAAGTCTAAATATTTTCTTCAAAAAAAAGTAAAGTTTAAATATATCAATATTAACAAATATTATATAATATTATATTGGATGGAAATTGGATGGTTCGGTCTGTTGGTAATCGATTCGGTTCGATCGGTTTACGGTCGGTTCTGGGTTGCCATCCAACAACCGAACCGATCCAATTAGATTTTGAAAATTTCGATCCGATTCGATCCAATTGCAATTGGATATCCAATCAAAGTCGGTCGGTTCTTATTAGATCGGTCGGTTCAATTTGGATCGGTTGGTTTTCTGCACACCCATAATTAAACACATAATCAAAGTCGGTCGGTCCTAAGTATGTATGTGACGATATATATGAAGTGAATGTATATATATATATATATATATGTGTGTGTGAACCGATATAGGTATGTGACTCGCTATACAGTCCATTAAAGCCCGATACAGTCCTTTAAAGCCTAATACGGTCCATTAAAGCCCAATACGTCCCATTAAAGCCCATAACTGTACATTAAGCCCACAAGGGTTCATTGAAGCCAAAATGATCAATTAAAGGTCAATACGGTCCATTAAAGCACAATACGGTTCATAAAGGCCCAATACGGTCCATTAAATCCCAAACCGTTCCATAAGCCCATTAAAGTTCAATTGAGTTGATTAAACACCTAGTAGATCACTGAAACCGAATATGATCCATTAACGGTCATTTGGATCCAATAAACCCCTGTTGGATTCATTAACGACCATTTGGATCCAATAAACCCATGTCAGGTCCATTTGGCAGCCCGAAACGGTCCATTAAAGCCAATATGTTCCATTAAAGCACATAACGGTCCAGTAAGCCCATAACGGTCCATTGAAGCCCATAAAGATCAATAAGTATGTATGTGACGATATATATGAAGTGAATGTATATATATATATATATATGTATATGTATATATATGTGAACCGTTATAGGTATGTGACTCGCTATGCAGTCCATTAAAGCTCGATATAGTCCATTAAAGCCTAATACGGTCCATTAAAGCCCAATAAGGTTCATTAAAGCCCAATACGTCCCATTAAAGCCCATAATGGTACATTAAGCCCACAAGGGTTCATTGAAGCCCAAAATGATCAATTAAAGGTCAATATGGTCCATTAAAGCACAATACGATTCATAAAGGCCCAATACGGTCCATTAAAGCCCAAACCGTTCCATAAGCCCATTAAAGTTCAATTGAGTTGATTAAACACCTAGTAGTTCACTGAAACCGAATAGGATCCATCAACGGTCATTTGGATCCAATAAACCCCTGTTGGATTCATTAACGACCATTTGGATCCAATAAACCCCTGTCAGATCCATTTGGCAGCCCGAAACGGTCCATTAAAGCCAATATGTTCCATTAAAGCACATAACGGTCCAGTAAGCCGTCCATTGAAGCCCATAAAGATCAATAAGTATGTATGTGACGATATATATGAAGTGAATGTGTATATATATATATATATATGTATATATATGTGAACCGTTATAGGTATGTGACTCGCTATGCAGTCCATTAAAGCTCGATATAGTCCATTAAAGCCTAATACGGTCCATTAAAGCCCAATAAGGTTCATTAAAGCCCAATACGATTAAAGCCATTAAAGCCTAATAGGATCCATTAACGGTCATTTGGATCCAATAAACCCCTGTTGGAATCATTAACGACCATTTGGATCCAATAAACCCCTGTCGGATCCATTTGACAGCCCAATACGGCCCATTAAAGCCAAATTTGTTCCATAAGCCCATAATTGTCAACTAAAGCCCAATACGATTCATTAAAGCCCGATACGGTCCATTAAAGCCCATTACGATCCATTTTAACACAATACGCTCCATTAAAGATTAAAAGAATATATTAAACCACAAATAAACCCATTGAAGTTCAATTTAGTTGATTAAACACCTAGTAGATCAATGAAACCCCAATAGGATCCATTAACGGCCATTTGGATCCAATAAACCCCTGTCGGATCCATTTGGCAGCCCAATACGGTCCATTAAAGCCAAAATTGTTCCATAAGCCCATAATGGTCAATTAAAGCCCAATACGATTCATTAAAGCCCAATACGTCCCATTAAAGCCCATATCGGTCTATTAATCCCATAACGGTCCATTGAAGCCCAAATGATCAATTAAAGGCCAATACGGTCCATTAAAGTCCCATACGGTCCATTAAAGCACAATACGATTCATAAAGGCCCAATACGGACTATTAAAGCACAATACGATTCATAAAGCCCCGATACGGTCCATTAAAGCAAACTAGGATCTATAAAGGCCCAATACGGTTCATTAAAGCCCAATACGGTTCATTAAAGCTCAATACATTCCATTAAACCCCATAACGGTACATTAAGCCCACAAGGGTCCATTGAAGCCCAAAATGATCAATTAAAGGTCAATATGGTCCATTAAAGCAAATTAGGATCCATATAGACCCAATACGATCCATTAAAGCCCAAATCGTTCTATAAGCCCAAAATGGTCCATTAAAGCCCATAACAATCTATTAAGCCCACAATGGTACATTGAAGCCCAGATGATCAATTAAAGACCAATATGGTACATTAAGGCAAACTAGGATCTATAAAGGCCCGATACGGTCCATTAAGGCAAACTAGAATCCATAAAGCTCGATATGGTCCATTAAAACCTATTACAGTTCATTAAAACCTATTACGATTCATTAAAACCTATTACGATTCATTAAAGGCCAATACATCCCATTAAAGCCAATAACGGTACATTAAGCCCACAAGGGTCCATTAAAGCTCAAAATGATCAATTAAAGGCCAATACGGTCCATTAAAGCACAATACGATTCATAAAGGCCCAATACGGTCCATTAAAGCCTAAACCATTCCATAAGTCCGTTAAAGTTCAATTGAGTTGACTAAACACCTAGTAGATTACTGAAATCCCAACAAGATCCATTAACGGTCATTTGGATCCAATAACCCCCTGTTGGACTCGTTAACGATCATTTGGATCCAATAAACCCCTGTCAAATCCATTTGCAACCTAATACGGTTACAATAAAGCTAAAACCGTTCCATAAGCTATAATGGTCAATTAAAGCCCGATACGATTCATTAAAGCCCAATACGTCTATTGAATCCCAGATAATCAATTAAAGATCAATATGGTCCATTAAATCAAACTACGATCCATAAAGATCGATACGGTCCATTAAAGCCCAATACATTCCATTAAAACCCATAACGGTACATTAAGCCCATAAGGGTCAATTGAAGCCCAAAATGAACAATTAAAGCCCATAACGGTACATTAAGCCCACAAGGTTTGATTTGTCATTAAAATTTAATTTAATATTTATATAATTAAAAATATTTCTAAAATATTAATGTCCGGCGGATGATTAAAAAAATTATTTTTTATTTTTTAAAATTAAGTTCCGGCGGATTTCCGGCGGATCGTAAATTAGTTTTTTATTTTTTATTTTTAAAGGTTACGGATTCCGGTGGATTTTCGGCGGATGATTAAAAAAATTATTTTTTATTTTTTAAAATTAAGTTCCGGCGGATTTCTGACGGATCGTAAATTAGTTTATTTTTTTTTATTTTTAAAGGTTACGGATTCCGGCGGATTTTCGGCGGATGATTAAAAAAATTATTTTTTATTTTTTAAAATTAAGTTCCGGCGGATCGTAAATTAGTTTATTTTTTTTATTTTTAAAGGTTACGGATTCCGGCGGATGATTAAAAAAATTATTTTTTATTTTTTAAAATTAAGTTCCGGCGGATCGTAAATTAGTTTATTTTTTTAAATTTTTAAGAGTTTAAAATTTCGGCGGATTTTCGGCGGATGGCTAAAAAAAATTATTTTCTTAATTAATTAAACGTTTTTCGGCGGAATTCCGACGTATTTCCGACGGATATTAATTTTAAAAATAATTAATTGCATTCCGCCGAATATCCGCCGAAAAATAAGTCGATCGTTTAAAAAAAATGCGGAAAATTTATTTTTTGTGATTTTCGGCGGAAGTCAACGGAATTTGACTTTTTTAATTTCCGCCGGAAAGACGCCGGAAAATATCAGGCGGAAAATCCGCCGAAAATATCCGCCGGAAATCGACTTCTGTTTAGTAGTGAATATTTGAGAAGTAGAGAAGTAATCTTGGTCATTTATTCGGTCAAGATCGGTTATAATTGGTCAAATGTTGCGGATTTGACTGGTCAAAAGTTGCGACTGTTCCAAAATAGAAGGGCAATTTCGGAACTTTTACAAAAAACACGGGACGAGTTCATATATGAATCTGTGTGATTCACATATGAACTATACGTTCATATATGGACCTTTGTAATTCACATATGAACTCTTTATAACTAATTCATATATGAATCTTGTGATTCATATATGAACTTTTGTGTTTCATATATGAAACTAACTAACTGTAGGTTCATATATGAATCAGTTGAACCAATTAACTGATTCATATATGAACCTTTGTGATTCATATATGAAACTAATTAATTGATTCATATATGAACCTTTGTGGTTCATATATGAATTTTTTTAACTAATTCTCATATGAACAAATTAACTGATTTATATATGAATCACAAAGGTTCATATATGAATTAGTTAAAAAGAGTTTATATGTAAATTACAAAGGTTCATATATGAACACAAAGGTTCTTATATAAATCACACAGATTCAAATATGAACTCGTCCCGCGTATTTTTTACGAAACTACCCCTCTATCTTGTGTAGACCACGCGAGGAATTATCCGCTGCTTCTCGGTCAAAGCCGTCGATCTTGACCGAATGAATGACTAAGATCACTTCTTTATTTCTCAAATATTTAGCACTTCTCATTTGAACCCCTCCATATATATATATATATATATATATATATATATATATATATATATGTGTGTGTGTGTGATCATACAATCATGTGTATATATAGATATATTAAAGTAATAATTCATTTGGGTCAACAGCAAGAAAAAAAGGGGCGATAGGGTTTTGGAGTTTTGTTGATGGTTCTTTGACAGCAGCAGCAGCAAGCTATGTTGACCATTCCAAGTCAAACACTTGCACAACTTGTCAATTTTTTTCTCCTATTCATACAAGATCGCCATTAATTTACTTTTCAAATAAAATAAAGAGGAAATTACACTATGGGTCCTTGTGGTTGGTTGCTGCTATCAACTCTTGTCCCTAAACTTCATTTATTACGTTGATTGTCATTGTGGTCAATATTTTGTTCCGACTTCGGTCCCTTTAACTTACTCTGTTAAATAAACTTATATAAGTAGAGGGTATTTTGGTCTTCTACTTTTTTTGTTGACTTAGGTGGTGTTTTTTTAAGAGGTGTTGAATTCTGAAGTCTTATTTCACTTCTGATTTTTAAGAGGATGTGCTGAATTCTGAAGTCTTATTATGCTGAAGTCTGAAATTTGAATCAATGAAATCATTTGTTTTTGTAAACCGACAAACATGCAAGTATGTATAATTGTTTATTTTATCTCTCAAAACTTGACTTATATACGTCAAGTCGTCAATTGAAGTGAGCATCGATGATCGAAAGATGGAACAAAAGAAGAAACAAAAGAAGGATGCTGGTAGATTTGTGAGGCTGTAGAGTTATAATCATATCTCACACCTCGAAACGGTGGGCTTAGGCAAAAAAACACATTAGACGACTTTCCAAAGCTTTAATTTACCTTAAAAGGTGTCCTCACTAGGCAAAAATTCTTGATCCGCCAAAGTTGGGGGCAGGTTGGGGATGCAAAAATCACCAAAGAAGGGTAAAAACTGTGGATTAGGACGTGTCTACCAATTCATTGGTGATACTCAACATCAAGGTATGGTATCGATCACTATTTGCAATGATGGTTTACAATACGTAATAAGAAAGTACATTAATGGTAAAGTAAACAAAAAGGCAATCGAGTTTCTAAATAAGATGATCTTAATAGATAGTAGCATTGATGAGCAAGTATTGATTAGTCTCTTCTCTCTTTTGATTGTTCCTTTATATAGTACACAGTTTTGGAGTCTTATCTAAAGAAAAGGGAGGACCTCCATCGGATTGCAACAACCTTGATTTGTTATTTTGTTATGTTAACCATTTATTGACTTGATCTTCATTTGACTCGTTTAACAATCTCATGGGCTATCCCTAGATCGCAACAACCTTGATTTGTTATGTTAAACCATTTATTGTGAAAAGACGCCATGCATAAATTTTTTACTTGATGACGGGTCATTAGGAAACGAGGGTGAATGCCACTGAAAGCCACTTTTATGTCACATTTTAAAATTGATCATGCAACAATATGTTTCAGCTTATATTTCTACTAATATGATTTAGATTATTAATGAACAATTATTCCTGCCTGCTTAATTATTAAACAAAAAACCCCATTTTCAGGACTCTAATACAACACATTTTGTTATGGTATATTGTCTGAAAAGTGATTATTACACATCCAATTATCCAAACATCCATAGAATTTATTCATAACCTTTATGTTTTCTATAAATTCTAAAAATAACTGCGTTTTTATCAAAAACCTCAATATTATCAAATCTGATGATTACAAGTTCATAACCTCCATCGACCGAAACACATGTAGACACTATATTTCAGTACTTCACAATTTAGGGGGTGTTTGGGAGTGCTTATATTTTTTACTTATTTGCTTATAGCTTCTTTCCACCGCAAATAAGCAGTTTGGAGTTTTGGATAGAAAAAATCAAAAGTGCTTATTTACTTCTCCTTATTTCCTTATCTATCCAAATTAGCTTTTTACCCTCAATTTTTAACAAACACTTTTTAAAAACTGCTTTTCCTCACCACATAAGCAAATAGGCATAAGTTAAAAATATAAGCACTCCCAAACACCCCCCTAATACAACTTTCAGTTATTTTTTATAGTATGTGAATTAATTTGACAAAAACGAGTTTTTGAGGGGGTGTAATATGACAACTTATTTGACTTAAATAAAACCTCCTTGTGAACCTTTTTTTGTCCAAAGGGGGTTTTCAAATACAATGGACACAACCAATTGCACCTTCCATGAACCACCCCAACTTACTACTTTTGTTTTTTACTTTTCTAAATACAATTATTTAATCAACAAATAATTAATAATAATAAATACAAATGAATATAATTGAACAACTTGAAATGGGTAGGGTTCTGTTTTAGAATATACATATTTTAATACGTGTGTTTATGCGTTAGATATCGTGTGTGTGTGTGTATATATTTATTAAAGAGATCATGTTTTATGTATTTATATGAAAGATGGACGGTTATGGACGGTTAAACGGTTATAGCTGTTAATAAATAAGATTGGAGAACAGTTACAATCGAATCATAGTTCTAAGGTCTGAAGTCTAACTCTACAAAGTTGAAGTCTGAATGTACATAACTCTGGTTCTATAGTTCAAATATCTAATTTTATGTTCATTTTATAATTTTAATCGATCTCAAACAAATCATAATTAACACAAAAATAGTTGATGACACTAAAATTACCAAGAATTTGATAGTTTCTTAAAATTAAAAAAAATAATTTGTTTTCTATTATTTCAAACATTAATTCATTAAATCATGTATGTGTGTGTAGTTTGTGATATGGCCACTAAAACTCGATCATCACTAATCATCATCGTGCATATCCAGATCTTGACTTTTTTTTATTTTATATTATTATACTTGTATGATATTTTATGAGTTGTTTCAAAAACCTGTCATTTTCTTGGTGCATTTTCTATCTAAAAAACATTTAAAACGTTTGTGGTACCAAGCTATTTGTGAAACCCGTGAGACTAAAAAAAATAACACTAAACCTTCACAGCAAAAAACTGTAAAGGTAAACTTCACAGTGTATTTGCTGTGAAGGTTCGTTGTTTTGCTTATTTTCACAATGAATCGTTGTGAAGTTTTGGTGTTATCTTGTGGTCTCACGGACTCACAAAAACAGGTTGGTTTCACGTGAACCCAACCCATATATATATATATATATATGAGTGGGTTCAAACGAGAACGTTAACTATTTACGAGAACACGAGAACGGCCGCCCATGTACAAAATCACATGTGATTCACGTACAAAATCACATGTGATTTTACACTACCTGGAAATCTAGACGTGAATCACATGTGATTTTGTACAAAATCCAGGTAGTGTAAAATCACATGTGAATATCCATGTAGTGTAAAATCACATGTGATTTTGTACGTAAATCACATGTGATTTTGTACATGGGCGGCCGTTCTCGTGTTCTCGTAAATAGTTAGCGTTCTCGTTTCAACCTTTATCTCTCTCTCTCTCTCTCTCTCTCTCTCTATATATATATATATAAGGATTTTTTAAACCATACTACCACATGATATAGGCAACGAAAGCATATTTAAAATTGAATCATCCATGGCAATACAAACAAACAACTTATAAAGATGCATACGTTCTAGATGATTAACTACAATAGAAAGAATCAAGAACACTTACTTGTTTCTTGTGATTGTCGAAAACACAAAGATGAATTAACCTTGTTCTTGCTTCTTGGATGTCAAGGATCAATAGTGTGAATCCCTCTAGTGGCTCACACTTAAGAACACCAAACCAACAATCAAGATTGAAGCTTTAAACCCTAAACCCTTATTTAGGGTTTACGATTTTGGGAGGGAGGAGAGGGGAGGTTACGGCCTCAATAGAGAAAGAGAGATTGAACAAAAAACTCTTTAGGGTTTGATCCCTAGTAGTTTATTTATAATCCCCTTATTTACACCTAGCCCCCTTGAAACGATAAGCTTGTTAAAAAACTCTTTTAACCAATTATCATTTAGTCCCTATAATTAATCCAATTAATTATATTGTAGCTTATAATTAATTTATCATCAAATGACAAATTAATAAACTAACTACTTTAACTCCCTTTCATTCTTCTGATTGTTGTTTGGGTCTTAAGGGCAACCCAAAAGGACCCTGCTATTATTAGAAATATTACCAATAGTTAATGACTCTTGACACTATGTCCAACAGTCTCCCATTTGGACAAGTTATTAACTCTATTTGGTTTAACGCTTTCAAATAATCAGCAGAGAGCAAGCCATCCAATGCAGCTGCCGAACTCTGATAAAGATTCGGTCCTAAGATAAGCGATTTAATGTTCCTTTGTTCTACAAGATATCATATGAACCTGAGACATGGATAAATGTCTATCTCATGGATCAAGATTATGTTTCCTGATTTCCGATATGTGTTGAATTCATCAGACTATTCAATTGAACACATCAATTCTAGTCAGGGTTTGGCCAAACACTTAGTGTCAACACCAAATCATCGAGGGGCCCATGGATATCGCTTCTCCTGTTAAGGCAGAAGGAACAAATAAACTTTGACTACACAGTTCATTTCTACTCATCATATTATACATGGACATACCCTGTATAGCTGCCAGTTACGGTCAGCGTTGGAGCACACCAAAGCATAACAGAATCCTAGAGCAAAACTCTATGCATCTCTGTTTGAAGAACATAAAATATTATCATCTCAAAATTACTCTGACTTAATCCATGAAGTAAACTTTTGAGTGCGGGTCGTTCCAATACCCATATCACCATTAGGTACTCATGAGTGTTAGTTGCATTCTCTATGCTTCCGACACTTCATGACAGTCTTGAATCACTACTTACTTTCAGGAGTATGACTGACTGTGGAGGTTTAAGTAAATTAATACTCAGGAAGTTGGTTCTAAACATGCAAAACAAAACACGATAATAAATTAAATATAAATGGACGCAATCCAGCATATATTATAATTTCCATATAATAATCTCCAAATCAAATACAATTTAGTACGTTTTTAATGCATCAAACTAACGACTAAAACATTCAAGGTATATTGATAATTCTAACACCTATGGCTTCAGTATCATACTCATGTTTGGGTCGAGTTAACGCTTTCGTGAAAGAATCCGTCAGATTCTCTTCAGTCGGCACTCTACTCACCACGCTTAAAGCAAATGAGACACCAGGTCTAGTACATGTCATGGCATACATGATCGATCCTATAGCAGATGCATATGGAATTCGACTCATTCTGTCCAGTTCTTTGCTAGTGCTGGGACATTGATCTTTGCTCAATCTTATGCCATGTTGCATGGGCAAAAACCCTTTCTTGGATTCACTCATATTAAATTTCTTCAATATCTTATCCAATTATGTATTTTGGCTAAGTCCAATTAAACGCTTGGTTCTATCTCTATAAATTCTTATTCCAAGTATGTATGCTGCATTTCCCAAATCTTTCATAGCGAAACATTTCCCGAGCCAGACCTTTACATCTTGCAACATCGGAATATTGTTTCCTATGAGTAGTATGTCATCAACATACAAGACTAGAAATACAACATTACTCCCACTAGCCTTAACATATACGCAGGACTCGTCTTCGCTTCGAGAAAATCCAAACTCCTTGACCTTTTCATGAAAACAAAGATTCCAGCTACGAGACGCTTGTTTAAGTCCATAAATGGATCTTTCAAGCTTACACACTTTATCTGGATACCCGGTATGTACAAAACCTTCAGGTTGTGCCATATACACATCCTCATCAAGTTTCCCATTGAGGAAAGCGGTTTTTACATCCATTTGCCATACTTCATAGTCATGAAATGCAACTATGGCAAGCAATATCCTGATAGACTTAATCTTTGCCACTGGTGAGAAGGTTTCATCATAATCAATTCCTTGAGTTTGAGTATAACCTTTTGCAACCAGTCTAGCCTTGAATGTGTGCACATTCCCATCCATGTCGGTCTTCTTTTTGTAGATCCACTTACACCCAACTGTCTTGCGACCTGGTGTGTGATCAACCAATTTCCAAACTTGGTTATCGTACATAGATTGAATCTCGCTTTCCATGGCCTCTTTCCATTTGGCAGTCTCAGGGCCTGCCATCGCTTCCTCGTAGTTGGATGGTTCATCCGCACTATCAAATGTTTTATCATTGACTAGTGTGTCTCCTTCCTTTGTAATATGAAAACCATAATAAAACTCAGGAGGTTGACTAACTCTACTAGTTCTGCGAATAGGTGGTGGAGGTATGTTAGTTTCCTCAACAGGTGGTTCAACCTCATGTTGAGGGCTAGTGTCAACTATTGGTTCATCATTGGTTGTTTCTTGAATTTCTTCAAGATCAATGCTGCTCCCACTATCCCTTTTGGAAATGAGCTCCCTTTCTTGGAAGACTCCCCTTCTAGCTACAAACACTTTGTTCTCCGAAGGTTTGTAAAATATATATCCAAAGGATTTGTAGGGATAACCAATGAACCGACACTTCTCTGCTCTAGGTTCTAGCTTGTCGTTAGTTTCGCGCCTAACGAAGACTTCACAACCCCAGACCTTTATATGTGCCAACGAGGGATGAGTCCCAGTCCACATTTCAGAGGGTGTCTTTGCAACCTTCTTAGTTGGAACGAGGTTTAAGATATGAGCTGCAGTTTCTAAGGCATAGCCCAGAACGATATTGGAAGTGTAGCACGACTCATCATGGACCGAACTGTTGGTGCAAGTGTACCACATCTCTATATATTTATATATATTTATTTTGATGATTACAAACACACCGTATTATTGTTTATCTAACAATCCTATCCAAGTGTACAGTTCTTGAAGAACACGAAGATTTTATCTGAAGAGTTCAAGACGGAAGATTTACGTTGTCATTAGTGTTTATAATTTATAATGATAAACACCCTAAAATAATATACCACTTGGATATTTCTAAAAACCTTTTAAATAATATTTTAAATAAGAAATTTTGGTTCTAGAAGTATCTGCCATGCGTACTGTTTCTGCAACCACTTTCTGACGCAGGTATACCGCGAAGGTAGAGCCGGTATTCCGCGGTGGTACGGCCGGTATACCGCGGGTGTTCAGCCGGTATACCGCGGCAGGCGTGGTGTTTGTCTCTGATTGGTTAGAAGTACCTTTTACTAGCCGGTATACCGCGAGTCCTAGCCGGTATACCGCGGGTACGTATTCCAGAAGTCAACTTTGCATGAGAGCCGTTGAAGTGTCAGCGTACTTTGTACTGCACGGTATACCGCGTGCATTTGACGGTATACCGCGGATTGCATATATCCGTTGGAGATGCTGATATATAAAGAAGCATGCTGGTGATGAAGAATATAGACCACACAAACAGCAACAACAACAATCCAAACTCTCAGCTCTCTCACTCTCACTTATTTTATATATATATATTTTATAAAACATTTTTTATAAAATATCCAAGTGTGATTATTATACAAGAGTGATTACCCATTGTGAGTTATACTCCTCTTGTAAGTATTTGAATAACGGGTGTGTGATCCTGTTTATCTCATAGCAGAGGCTTGAGAAACTATTACAAATTCCTTTGTATTTGGTTTGTGTTCTACCGTAAAGAATACATTTATTGGATCGTGTCGAGAAGTGTCTCGGCTGCTGGTTTATCACAGTTGGTGGTAAATCAGTAAATCTCCGTGTCAAGTATCTCTAACCTTTATCTCTTTATTTATTCCGCTGTGCTTTATTATATTTGTTTATATAAACTGCTTTGCATTTATATTTATTTATATAATCTCTGTGTATTTGTTTATATTTATACTCTTCTTTATTATTTGTATACTCTGATTTATTTTTACTGTTTCAGTACTGTATTTATTTATAAAAGAATTTTTGAAAGTAAAAGATTTTAAATACAACCTCCCCCCCCCCTAGGTTGTCCAACATTTGGTATCAGAGCAGGGCTTTCAAAAATCGTCTATTTAATTTTTTTTAAAAATCCGTTTTTGTTATGGCTCAACAAAATGCTTGGTTTTCTAAATCTCTTCTTATTGATTTCGAAAATTTTGATCTTTGGGCAAATTCTTTTGAACGTTATGTTCGTGGGATAAATCAAAAAATTTGGGATATTATTATTAAAGGAAATTTCAAACCCACAAAATTTCAAAACAACAAAGTTGTTGAAAAACCTAGCTCGGAATGGTCCGACGAAGATGAGGCTAATTATTGTTTAAATTATGAAGCCACAAATTTTCTCTTTTCGGTTCTTACTAACGATGATATTGAGCGTGTTTATCTCTTTGAAACTGCTCGTGATATTTGGGAGAACTTGAACATCACCTATGGTGGAAACTCAAAAGAAAAGAGAGACGAAACCCGAGATCAAAGAAATGAAGAAACGTGTCTCATGGCCGACCATGATAATGAGGTATCTTCATCATGTCCTTTTAAAAATAATTGTGATAGTAATTATAGTGATAATTATTATAGTGACGATGAAAATAATCTTGACGAATTATATAAATCATTTCATGATATGGCTGCTCTCGCAAATAGGTATAAAGATGAAATCTCTAATTTAAAAGAAACCGTATCCGCATATAAAAAGGAAATAGATGACGGTAAACAAAAATCTGCTTATGATTTAGATATTATCACTAAATTAGAAAATAAATTAAGTGAAAAAGATATTTGTAAATCTTGTGTTATTTTAAATGATAAAATTGCATGCTTAAGTGAAAATAAAAATGAAAGTGTTGCTTGTGCAAAATGCGAGATTCTTGAAAATGAAATTGCATGTTTAAATGCTAAATGTAAATCGCATGAGAAAAATGACTTATTAGCAAATGCTTTTAATAGTAGCAATGATAAAGTGCTTAAAATGCTAAATATGCCTAATCGTATAAATTGTCGTAAAGGCATTGGTTCCGATACATGTGTTGATAAATGTTCGTGTAAACCCATTAAAAGATTTTTTGCATCTCCTAAAGTTGATACGAGAAAACCTCCATATATGTCAAAAATAAAAAATGTGAATTATGGGAGGAAACCGCATGCTCGTATGTATAATGGTAATTTTTCTAGACCTAACAATAATGTGAATATAAATGCTTCATTTTATGTGTATGATAAATACAATCGTAAAATTAAAATGGTTAGAAAATGGATTCCGAAAGGAATGTTTAATGTTGACAATCCCGGTGGGATGCGTTTATGGTTTTAAACCATTTATATGGCTTTGTATGTTTGTCGTGTTTGTTTTATGTCGACAACATATTTTTTTGCAGTTTATGTTTTATACTAACTGTTAAAAGGACCCATAAGAAAAGGGTACCACAAAAAAAAATTCTTTGCCTTTTGTAGGTGTTTCCTGGCGAGGATATAATACGTGTTTCCTGGCGAGGATATAATACGTGTTTCCTGGCGAGGATATAATACGTGCTACCTGCCGAGGTTATAATACGTGCTTTCCTGATGAGGATATAATACGTGTTACCTGCCGAGGTTATAATACGTGGTTACCTGCCGAGGTTATAATACGTGGTTTCCTGACGAGGATATAATACGTGTTTCCTGGCGAGGATACAATACGTGTTTCCTGACGAGGATATAATACGTGTTTCCTGACGAGGATATAATACGTGTTTCCTGACGAGGATATAATACGTGTTCCCTGACGAGGTCATAATACGTGGTAATTTTTTGCTCACATAAAATTAACCGAAAAATCGAAGCCTTAAGATCCTTTTTTTTGGTGCAAGTGTTTCTTTTTGGTTATTTTGTTTTATGTCTATTATATGCTTTTTATGCATATTTTATTGTTCCTCAAATTTTATAATTTGTTATTAATTTGAGGGGGGGCTTTTTATCTTTTAACCATGAGATTATGCTCTCTCAAATATATGCATATTTTGAGGGGGAGCATCTCTCGAGGGGAAGCATACCGTCTTTCTTGACCCTTTTTGTTTCGACAAACGGGGGAGAGAAACCGCATATGCTCATGCTTAGCGGTTGTGTTTGTCATCATCAAAAAGGGGGAGATTGTTGGTGCAAGTGTACCACATCTCTATATATTTATATATATTTATTTTGATGATTACAAACACACCGTATTATTGTTTATCTAACAATCCTATCCAAGTGTACAGTTCTTGAAGAACACGAAGATTTTATCTGAAGAGTTCAAGACGGAAGATTTACGTTGTCATTAGTGTTTATAATTTATAATGATAAACACCCTAAAATAATATACCACTTGGATATTTCTAAAAACCTTTTAAATAATATTTTAAATAAGAAATTTTGGTTCTAGAAGTATCTGCCATGCGTACTGTTTCTGCAACCACTTTCTGACGCAGGTATACCGCGAAGGTAGAGCCGGTATTCCGCGGTGGTACGGCCGGTATACCGCGGGTGTTCAGCCGGTATACCGCGGCAGGCGTGGTGTTTGTCTCTGATTGGCTAGAAGTACCTTTTACTAGCCGGTATACCGCGAGTCCTAGCCGGTATACCGCGGGTACGTATTCCAGAAGTCAACTTTGCATGAGAGCCGTTGAAGTGTCAGCGTACTTTGTACTGCACGGTATACCGCGTGCATTTGGCGGTATACCGCGGATTGCATATATCCGTTGGAGATGCTGATATATAAAGAAGCATGCTGGTGATGAAGAATATAGACCACACAAACAGCAACAACAACAATCCAAACTCTCAGCTCTCTCACTCTCACTTATTTTATATATATATATTTTATAAAACATTTTTTATAAAATATCCAAGTGTGATTATTATACAAGAGTGATTACCCATTGTGAGTTATACTCCTCTTGTAAGTATTTGAATAACGGGTGTGTGATCCTGTTTATCTCATAGCAGAGGCTTGAGAAACTATTACAAATTCCTTTGTATTTGGTTTGTGTTCTACCGTAAAGAATACATTTATTGGATCGTGTCGAGAAGTGTCTCGGCTGCTGGTTTATCACAGTTGGTGGTAAATCAGTAAATCTCCGTGTCAAGTATCTCTAACCTTTATCTCTTTATTTATTCCGCTGTGCTTTATTATATTTGTTTATATAAACTGCTTTGCATTTATATTTATTTATATAATCTCTGTGTATTTGTTTATATTTATACTCTTCTTTATTATTTGTATACTCTGATTTATTTTTACTGTTTCAGTACTGTATTTATTTATAAAAGAATTTTTGAAAGTAAAAGATTTTAAATACAACCTCCCCCCCTAGGTTGTCCAACACGAACCATATCAAGTAGCGTTCGATTTCTTCTCTCAGCAACACCATTGAGTTGTGGTGTTTTGGGAGGAGATAATTGCGAAACTATTCCACAATCCCTTAGATAGTCGTAGAATTCATGACTCAAGTATTCTCCACCCCTGTCGGATCGGAGCATCTTGATCTTCTTGCCCAGTTGGTTTTCTACTTCGTTTTTGAATCCTTTGAACACTTCAAAGGTGTCCGATTTGTTTTTCATCAGATAGATAAATCCATATCTACTGAAATCGTCAGTAAAGGTAACAAAGTATCTTTCACCGTTTCTTGTGGCAGATCTGAATGGTCCACATACATCTGTGTGGATTAAGTCCTACAGATCCTTACCCCTTTCCATTTTTCATTTGAAAGGTGCTTTCGTCGTCTAGCCAAGTAAACAAGACTCGCATACTTCATCAGACTTTAAGTCAAATGGTTCCAAGACCCCGTCCGATTGGAGCTTGGCGATGCGTTTCTTGTTTATGTGGCCAAGACGATGATGCCATAACGATGATTTATCCAATTCTCTATTGGAGGAACCAACATTTAGAGTTAAGTTATTATTATTTCTACCAACACAAATCACGCTTTCATACACACCATTACAAGGAGAGGCTTTAAAATAAAAACAACCATGTTTATAAACCAAAATTCAACCATCATTATTATCAAATTGAAATTCAAAACCATCCTTGTACAATGCATGAAAAGAAATAATGTTTCGAGCCATTTCTGGCGAGTAGCAACAATCTAATAACTTTATTGAAAAACCACTACTAAGCATGAGCTCAAAATCTCCAATCTTGGTAACAACGGCAGTCATCCTGTTTCCCATGATCAGATTCAGCTCCCCATGCTTCAACGTTCTACTTCCCTTTAGTCCCTGGAAATTAGAGCAAATGTGAGTACCACATCCCGTATCAAGGACCCAAGAGTTAGAAATCGAAGTACTATGGAGTTCAATTGTAAAAATACCTGAGGTGCCACACCCTTTGACCTTGTTCATTTTCAAGTCCTCCAGATAGTTTGGGCAGCTTCTCTTCCAATGGCCCTTTCCTTGACAGTAAAAGCATATGGCCTCTTTAGGGTCACTTATGGTGGTATGTCAGAAGAATCGGCTTTTTTTAAGGCCTTGGTTGCATGGAACAACTTTACCCTTTCCCTTCCCTTTGGGATGAGAAACTTTCTTCTTCTTATAGCCACCTTCCCTAATGGCCAGGACGGGAGAAGTTGAGTGACCACTTTGGGTCTTACCCATACTTGCTTCAGCAGATCTCAACATGCCATGGAGCTCCATCAAGGTCTTGTCCATATTATTCACATTGAAGTTCACTATGAACTGTTTATATGCCCCACTAAGAGAGTTTAGCACCATGTCAATGGCAAGCTCTCTTGGGAAATCGACACCTAGATTGCCTAACCTGTCAATGTACGATTTCATCGCTTACACATGCGCACATACAGGGGCACCGTCCTGTTGCTTACATTCCATAAGCGATTTTACGACTTGGAACCTTTCTTGCCTCGCTTGCTCCTGAAACATTTCACGAAGCTGCTCATTTAGTTCAAACGCCCCCATGTTCTCGAAACTCTTTTGAAGTTCCGGGGACATGGACGCCAACATGAGACACGCGACTTTTGTGGATTCTGCGAATTGCTTATTGTATTCAGTTACTGCTTCAGGGCTTGCATCATCATTAAGTATAGGAAGATCCTCGTCGAGCAAATACTCTTTGTCTTCGTACCTCAAGGCAATTCTCAAGGCACGAATCCAATCCAAGTAGTTTGGCCCAGTTAGCTTATCTTTACTTAGGATAGAGAGTAACGTAAGGTTGGATGTTGAGTGAGAAGGAGGAGGAGGAGGATTATTTTCAGCCATCTGTAGATATAGATTTTTCGTTAGTTTGATATTTAACCCTTAAAATAATTTTCCAAAATATTTAACAAGGCTAGGATCCATATTTTATCTTATGATGTGAAAAGGGATGCCGTAATCACATCACAAGGTTATTTTAGGTAAACAAATGCTATTTGTTAATTTCATTCACTATGAAACTCCTAGGTCTTTTGAGATTCATTGACTTATGTCAACGGCATGTTAATCTCGATTATGCTTATCTTCCTTTTGTGACTGGGATGCCGAGGATCACAAACAAGATAGTGAATCGACCATGGAAAAACACATGGACCCCTCGGCTCAAGTACGCTTGAGAATCACGAGCGCCACATCACTTTCAACTATAGTTTCACATTAACGTGCCGACAAACCGCACACGCTCCGTTAACAAACTATAAGATTATGTGTGTTCTTCATCATGGGTAGCATACGACTTTCACATTTCTTAGTATATCTAAAACGGGATTTTCGTTTTATACTTCATAGTTAATACTTTTAACTTGTCACATTGACCTATCAAACCTTTTCGGTAATTCCACTAGTCCACACAAGAGGCGGTGAGTTTGGTAACGCATGGCGTTTTAAAAACCCTTGACTCATTCGGTAACCATATTATAGGTAACCTCCTTAAACCCCCTTAGAGTGTTTATAGTGAGTACGCCTAGTCTCGGTTTGACTATCAATGTATTATTTAATCATATATATATAAAAAAATTGAATGGAATTTTAAACAATTTAAAATTATGATTATCCAATTAATTCTAATTAACCATGTGAGCACATATTTAACAATTAATATAATTGTTTCCATATTTGATTCCAATTAAACATGTGAGGACACATGCTAATAATTAATGTGAATATTTGACATATAAATTATATTCACTATATAAATAATGTCAATGTTTATCTTACAATATTTATTCAAACTTGAATATATTTGCTTATTGTAATAATGTATTTAAGATTATCTTATTCAATTCAAGATTATCCATTCGATATTTGCCATAGCTTATTATTGATGTGTTTTCTTAGGCAAGTTAGGAAATTAGCCATACATAATTAGGATTATCTATTCAATTTAAGATTATCCATTCAATATTTTCCAAAGCTTATTATTGATGTGTTTTTCCTTAGGCAAGTTAGGAAACTAGCCATACATAATTATGGTGTAGCATGCAAAAATAAAACGACTACTACGCCATACACAATTATGGTATAACATGCATAAAAAAACGACTACTACCCTATACCCTTTAGGGATACCAATAAAACTTTAATCGCTAAAATAGAAACTTTTTCATGCAAGCAAGAATTTTTTCCAGTTTCCAAAATTATAGCTTTTGAGGTTATGACCATGAAACCCTAACTTAGAGATTAAGCAATTCAATGGCCACAAACTTACTGCACTATGACGAAAATAAAACAGATGCCTTCTGGACCTCAAACGATTAATCCAACTGTCCAGAAGGTAAAACAGAATGTCGTGAAACTACTGTCCAAAAAACGCGACGATCCGACGGTCCAAACTCCAGGAATAGATAAAACGGCTCGTTGCGTTTTTCCAGAAAATTCAATACGAATTTTAAGCTATTGAGCTAAAATCTAAGAACTTTGGCTCTGATACCACTTTAAGGATTTTTTAAACCGTACTACCACATGATATAGGCAACGGAAGCATATTTAAAATTGAATCATCCATGGCAATACAAACAAACAACTTATAAAGATGCATACGTTCTAGATGATTAACTACAATAGAAAGAATCAAGAACACTTACTTGTTTCTTGTGATTGTCGAAAACACAAAGATGAATTAACCTTGTTCTTGCTTCTTGGATGTCAAGGATCAATAGTGTGAATCCCTCTAGTGGCTCACACTTAAGAACACCAAACCAACAATCAAGATTGAAGCTTTAAACCCTAAACCCTTATTTAGGGTTTACGATTTTGGGAGGGAGGAGAGGGGAGGTTACGACCTCAATAGAGAAAGAGAGATTGAACAAAAAACTCTTTAGGGTTTGATCCCTAGTAGTTTATTTATAATCCCCTTATTTACACCTAGCCCCCTTGAAACGATAAGCTTGTTAAAAAACTCTTTTAACCAATTATCATTTAGTCCCTATAATTAATCCAATTAATTATATTGTAGCTTATAATTAATTTATCATCAAATGACAAATTAATAAACTAACTACTTTAACTCCCTTTCATTCTTCTGATTGTTGTTTGGGTCTTAAGGGCAACCCAAAAGAACCCTGCTATTATTAGAAATATTACCAATATTTAATGACTTTGGACACTATGTCCAACAATATATATATATATATATATATATATATATATATATATATATATATATATATAAGTGTGTGTGTGTGTGTGTGAAAACGTCAAATATTTTTCGAAAATTGAAAGCTAAAACAACATTATAAAATGACCATGTTTGATTATTTTTCTATTGAAATACAGAGTTCGCAATTATTCATTTGTTTATTATTACCTATACTATGGACCCAGATAAGTCCAACTGTTTTTGGATGAATCTGGGTCGTATAAACTCATTCCATCTTTAAATCCTGGCCGTTCAAATTCATTAAGCCCACTATTCAGTCACTGTTACTAGCTAAGCTCCTCCTCTCCCTCTCCCCCACATTCTGCAAACCCCCTAATTCGCTCCCTCTCCGTGTTCTTCACTGATAGTAGCTACCAGACTCTCCCTCTCCCCCACGTTCTGCAAACCCCCTAATTCTCTCCCTCTCCGTGTTCTTCAACTCCATCTCACATGAATGCAGCTACGATTTCAGCGGATTTCTCTCCCACGAACTCTCATGGAGCCCTATAAATATCGATTGTTGTACCCAATATTTCTTCCAAATTTCTTCACGATTTCTTCCTAGCCTCTGTCGATTTCTTCCTCCCACCCCCTGGTCTACGATTTCACTACTTCTTCTGTCGAACTTGGAGGCTGCAATTAATTGAGAAGAGATCGAGAGTTCTACTTTGCTGTAGGATTCAATCTGGCATTAAGGTATGAAGATTGCACATGTTTCTGGTTCTTTGAACTGAGGATTTAGTCTTTATTTCTAATTTGTGTTCAATTTATTGTTTGTACAAGATCACGCGAGGTTACACCTACTGTTGATGGGCAATAATTACAACTTCTCTACATTGGACTCTATCTACTTATCTGGGCGAAGCTTCAAATATCCGGTTCATGCCTGTATGCATTTGCGATATTTTCTATAATATATGTTTTCTCTTAAATTTCCACATCTTTCATCTTTGGTAAAGCATGTCGGGCTCTTTATATTTCTGCATTTTGATTTGCTTCTAACATTTGGATTTATGATTCAAGGATATGCGCATTTGGTTACTGTCATCGATAAAGAAGAGGTATGTCCGTATAAGCGTTGCCTACCGATCCAATCCTAAGTTGGTTGCTTACTATTTACACATTTTACCATTTCATACTATATTTTTGGTTGGAAATTGCAGTGCTCGCTTTGAACTTCACAGCACGAAGCAAACCGTTCTACTCGGTAATTTCCCCCTTTTTTCTCTGTCAGGTTTATTTCAAAACCTCTTTGTTGAAATTCAACAACTGAATTTGATTTCGAAAGTGTGTGTTTATTTATAATCGTAGTTACCATAAAAGCAAACAAGTTAAAAAAATCTTCTTTTGATTTCAAACCTGTTTGGATTTATATCTTCTTGACATCTTCAGAGTCCAAATTGAAATCATAATTTGTCTTGTCTTTGATCAGATTACCATTAGTATGCTCAAGTATCGATTTTGTGAACCCAAGATCAAATTTTCATTATTAGTTACAACTCTCGCAAGATTGTTCTTTATAGTGGTAACCTGTGATTGTGATGGAGATTTTCGTAAGTTGCAATCAATGGAGGAGGAGCTCTAAAAAGAAGTATAGTAGAAGTAAGTTGGAATGGTATAAGAAAGGTGAATAGTGTGGGTTAAGTGTGCAAATGATGGGAATAGGTATTTTTCCCATTGATCGTTTGGTTGGTAATCGACTTTTCTCATCGGAATTATCATTTGTTACTCTCACCAAAGACCATACCTAAAAAAACAAGTAAAACATTCAATAGTCTTTTGGTTGTTTATCGTTTGGTTATGCTGAATTAGGGATCGAAATCAATGGAATTCAAGTGGAGTAGCAGTGGGCGTATTTCCAGGTAAACTGAACTAAAACCATTCGAATAAAACCTAGATTCGTGAGTTTTTATAGGTGTTTTTGCGAAGCAAACTTGCAATTTCGATTCATTAACTTTTGAGATTATCTGATTTTGAAGATTAAAAATCCAATATGAAATTGCAAGCATAACGTTTAAATACCCAAATCAGGATTGGGGTCATTATCACAAACAAAATAAAATGTAATATGGCAGAACATTCTACAATGTAAATGATTTCTGCAAAATGGTTTTGATGTTGTTTATGTAACTAATTTCATGTAAATGTGGTTATAACTGTTGATTGGTAATTTCATGTAAATGTAGGCAAGGAAGAAGTCTCCATCTAAAGATTTCAGCACAGAAGTCCTGAAGTCGGTGTGTAACTTTGTGCAATCAGATTTAACTTTTCTTTATAGATGAATTAACTTTTTTCATATGTCAATTTTCTCTGTATTTATGTTTTATATTGTTCAAAAATGTGGAAATTGCCTGCAGAAGTTCATTTTGGTGAGTTTGGGATGGGGAGGAAGTCTTAATATTTTTTTGAAGATTGATGATCCGAGACTTCGCCTACACATATCTTATTGCAAGTCGCGAGTGTAGGCTTCGTTCACAACCCAAGGTAAATCTTCCAATGTCTACAAA
The DNA here is from genome assembly GCA_033807775.1 of Saussurea involucrata. Taxonomy (NCBI): domain Eukaryota; kingdom Viridiplantae; phylum Streptophyta; class Magnoliopsida; order Asterales; family Asteraceae; genus Saussurea; species Saussurea involucrata. The sequence continues at coordinate 231,490,636 of CM066314.1, forward strand.
CATATATGTAGATGGTAGGATTCGAATCCGAGTTGATTTAACATACGCTCTTTTTATATGTTAATCCTCTATAAACCGCAATTTTTATTCACATAGTTCAATTCCAATCCATCGTATCAATTTGTATTTGATACAAGAATTAAACCACAAGTTATAAATCATAAAATACTTGCTGACTTTGGGAGCTTGAAAAATTATGGTAACATTGGCTCAAACCTTTATTTTTGGTTTTGGGCTCAAATCATGCCCCTTTCTTGTGGATTCTCAATGACTTGGTAATACAGTTAGCATTTCATCTTTCTCAACTTTTTATTTAGTCTTTGTAGGATTGTTCATGTCTGTGTTTTAATAACCTGGTACATACAAAAATTTCAACTTACGACGGTCTTGAGAGCTGCAGGTGCTGGACTTTTGGTAGGTGTGAGTCTTGTGGGGCATTCTATAGAAACATGTCTACTTGAGAAATGCGGTTCGTTTCTTTAGGTTTCAGAAGATTTTTAAGTTCCGAGTTGTAATTTTTTCTTATTGTAAATGTAGAATATTTCATTCTTCATGTAGTCTCTTGCTCTTTGTTTTCTTATGGTTCTGTACTGTTTCATATGTTGTTCAATTTCATTATCCCTTTTTATAATCTAAAGTCTAAAATATTTCATTACATATATACCTCCAACACCTCTCTTGTAAGCCCTTTCCATGCACCATTCTTGTGCATTTTCCATTTACAAGTCGTCAATGTGCGTATTTGCATACCCAATATTCTTTTATGTGAATGTGATCCACTCATCTTATTTGGACAAATATTAAATGAATAGCAATGAATGAATTGGCATAAGCAAGTGTATTTGCCTGTGGACGATGTGTTAGTGCAGCCAAACTTGTGTTAGTGCAGCCAAACTTTACAGGGGGCAGCGGATTCCAATCGAACCTGTGGACGGACGCGGTTTGGTGCTTGCTCTACGCTATTTGGGGACACCGTAACATCATTGTCTTTTAAAGGAGATAAAAAGCGACTGAAGGAAATGTTTTTTTGAACTCCAAAGAAAGTGTTTTGAATGGATCGAGAGTAGGAGTCGTGCCAAGTTCATTGACTGGAAGGTGTGGCTCTCTGATCCGGGAAGTTTGGTGCAATCGTAATCGGAGCTACGCTGATGAAGGCTCGAGGGACTGCGGTGGTTCGGGGCTATTAGGTTTGAGAACAGGTGCGTGTACATCCTGTGGACAGGAGTTGTATGCTCAATACGGCAGCGCTTCGGGGCTGTATGGTTACGTATAGTTGAGGCTGCAACCGTGTGGACAACGGCTGTTGGTTGGTGTATGTAGCTGTCTGGGGACAGCAGCTGAATTATTAAGCTGCTGCCCGTGACACATTAGTATTTAAGTCAAAAAAAGGAAGCAGGCGATTCCAACGTTCGGCCATCGGTGGAAGAATTACGAGTGGATCATGAGTCGGATGCAAGAAAAATTCGTTTTGGTGTGAATTTTGCTGATCTTGGTTTGGTCATATCTGTGTATTAAGCCACTGGTTCTATTGCTTGTGGGTGCTTGATTTATTTCTTGCAAGCCTGCACCTTGGCTATGTTTTGCCATACTGTGGTTTGGACATTTGTAATTGCTTTGGTTTGGTAATGGAATTTGGTTGCATTTCAAATAAAATAAAATTAAGCAAGTGTATTTACGACTCAATGTTTAGTTTTCAATTGGACGAAGATGTAAATCTTTTTGGGTCTATAGTGTCAATAATGTGTCTTTTACACAAATCACCGACATCTCCTAATTTTATGTTTGTAAAACATCCTTCTCATTTACCTCATGTTTATAACATCTTTTAAATTCAATATGACTTATTTATCTCTCATTAACCTTAACCTTTTAATTCAAATGTTTCTTATTGGTAAAAAGAATAAAATATTATTTCTGTTTTCTCTTTTTTCTAATTTTAGTATGGAGATTTTTACCTTCTCTCAAATCTTTTCTCTATTTTAGCATACAAAATAGCATAGCCGTTGGACAAAAAATTTGCTAAAATTCTTTTTTTTTTCTATTTTAGCATAGTTGTTGGAGATGCTCTACCAGATCTCTTATTTTAGAGAAAAAACATTGATTATAATATATATATATATATATACCCAGCCTATATATATATATATATATATATATATATCTTTAACTATTTTTTAAATGATTTCTATTGATCTATGGTTTCTACTCCATTTTTTTGTGCTTCCATAGTCTTTTGGATCAGAGTCAGACTTTTGTTTCCCGGTTGTTACAAAAATTGATTTATATTTTTTGTTCAAACCTGTTTGGACTTTTGTTTCCTATTGTTCTTATGTTGGATTTAAAAACAGCATTTGCGAATGTTGAAATAATTGACCAATCTATGATGTTTTCTTTTGTCTTTTGGTTTATGGAGATGCCTACTAGGTTAATAGTTCAAAGTTTTATGAGAGATATCACCCAACTTTGTCTTTACATTTACTAGAATTTTACGTCATGTTATATACCCGACCAACGGACGGATATAACACTAGTTATTATTGCTATCATTAAGTTTTTGCAAATTTTTTATTTTAAATAATTAAGTTTATGAATTTTTAAATAAATAAATTATTAAACTTTTATATTTTGAATAAATTAGTACTTTTATTTTTCTTTTTAAATAAATAAATATACAAACTTTTATAATATGATTACTTACATTATTTTAACCTAAGAAAAACTAGTAGTAATAGAGTACAAATGTTTTAAGGCTATATTTGTCAAACTAGCTGGTAGCTGATAAAGAAGTCATGTTTGACAAAAACAAACTTATAAAAATATAAAATGATCAAAAAGTGCATCTTTAAAAAAATTATCAATTACAATATTTAATTATATAATTAAAACAAATATATAGCAAAATAATGTGTTAAATAATACAACCAATATAGTAAAAAATTAAAAATATATATAACATGTTAATTAAAAAATTTAAAGTTTATTATTACATATATACTATAAATTTTGAATTTGTTAAAACAGGTTTTAGAAAAAATATATATTTATTTATGATTTAAAATAACCGATACATACAATATGAAAAACATTATCAAATAATAATTGAAAGATAAATAGTAATTGATAATTAAAATATATTAACTAATATTAAAACTTAAATAAAAATAATTTATATGATTAACAATAACTCTAAATAATTAAAAATTAATATCAATGTAATTAAAATTTAATTTAATAATTTTCAGTTAATATTTATTAATTAATAATAATTAAATTTAAAAATTAATATTTATTTATAATAATAGTTAATAAATAATAATTAATATTAATAAGGACAATATTGAACTATTCACAAAAAGCTAGTAAAAAGCTACTCCAAGTAGCGTTTTAAAAGGCTAGTTTTATAGCTTATGGCCATCCAAACATATACAAAAAAACTAGCTTAAGCTAGCTTTTTTTTGCCAAACAATGTCTAAGGACATCTCCAACAGATTATCTAAAATTTCTCCAAAATAGAAAAACAAAAGTCAAAATCTTTAAAAAAAAATTAATCTCCAACAGATTCCCCATTTTAGAGAACCCACATTGATTATAATTATAAAATATTTTATTCATCTATTAAAATATTATTTCTCTCTCTAAATTTTAGAGAACCCGCATTTAAAGTTTTCTATTGGTGCTTATATTTAGTAATCATTTTTTGAATTATTTTCATATTTGGAGATAAATTCTTTCTCTATTTCCAACTTTCTCCATTTTGAAAATAGTTTTAGAAAAATTGTTGGATATAACTCAAAATTCTCATTTTCTCCATTTTGGAGAAGCTGTTGGAGATGCTACGTGTCATCGCTCCACCTCGACACCTCTCATCATGCCACCGTCGTCCGCTCTACATCACTGTTACTAGCATTTGCCATCGATCTCCAACTTATTGCTCGTTTTTGTTTTGTTTTTCGATTCTTCCTCTTTTTTTTATCTACCTATACTTACCCCATTAAATTGTTTAAATTGTTGTAAAATATGCGATTCGAAAGACAAAAAAGTAGATCATAAAGGGGGAGATCGATGGCAGAGGCCCAACTGGTATGAAGAACGGACGATGAGTGGCAAGGGGGAGAATGTTATTGGATGCGAGAGGTTTGAATTGTGTAGGTTTTGAGAACGATAAAACTGATTTAGTTTTTTCTTACTTTATTTTTTTAGTCTGTTACAGGTAGCTTTTTTGGGTTAAAAGTATGTATGTAACCAACTTTAACGTTTAGAGCATCTCCAACAGACTCTCTAAAATAAAGAAAATACATGTTTTGTTCTCTATTTTGTTCCAACAACTTCTCTATAATGTTATCTAAAATAGAGAAAACAAAAAAAAGTTTCAAGTTTAGAGATCTCTAAGAGCATCTCCAACAGGCTTTCTATAAATTTTCTAAAATAGATGATCAAAAGTAAAAATTTCTAAAAAAAATTACATTCATCTCCAACAGGTTTTATTTTAGAGATTTTAACACAAAATATATAAATATAATATTCTTTAATTTATCTTTCTAATACACTTTAAAAAAAACACTGAATAAAAAATGATAAAAAAGTTCAATTTCATTGGTGAGACTGAATAAAATAATCATTTATCTTTCCTATCATCAAGTTTTAGAGAATTCTACAAAATTGGAAAATTTTCAAGTTTTCTCTATTATAGAAAACAAGATAGCAATGTTTTTGGAAAGGTATAGAGAACAAAAACTCAATTTTTTCTATTTTAGCAAAGTTGTTGAAGTTGCTCTAAAACTTGATAGGAGGCGGGAGAAACTATTTTTAATTCATTTTCACCAATATGATTAAACTATTATTATATAAAATTTATTTTAAAAAGTATATTGGGATGTTAAAACTATATAATATTTTAATAATTTAATTAATATTGATATTGATATTGATATTTCTAAAATAAAGAATGAGATATAATTTTGTTTTGAGTTCTTTATCTTTTTATTCTCTATTTTATCTTTTTGTTCTGTATTTTAAAGAAAATTATAAATAGATTTAGGAAAACGTCAAACATTTTTACGAAATTAACATTATTAAATGACCAATTTGATTATTTTTCTAATGCAATACACAATTCAGAAGTACTAATTTGACCATTATTATTAAAAATAGAGTAAACTACAAATTCTGTCCCTGACGTTTACCCTTAGCTACGAAAATCGTCCCTAAACTTCAATAAGTGCAGAAATCATCTCTTTTGTTTGGATTTTGCTTTGAAAGTCGCCCCGCATCGTTAACTCTGTTAAAAAAATCAGTTAAATGAGGGATATATTCGTCCTTTTCTTTTAAGTGGACAAGTTTTATAATGTTGTTTGAACAAGAGGGACCAAATTGTAATTTAGTCCAATATATATATATTTAGAGGTCCACTATTTTGTAAACTTTTTTTCGTGTAAACTTTGGATTTCATAGGTTTTCTTGATAAAATTGTTTCATGAAATTGTTTATTTTTATAAAGTTGTTTCATATCATTCATTTCTTGATGAAATTGTTTCATATATTTGTGTTTTTATGTAGTTTCATACATTTTTTTTCATTCCTATGAAACTATTTCATATATTTTCTCAGTTTGATGAAACTTTGTCGTTTTTACATAAAAAACACAAATATATGAAACAATTTCATCAAAAAATGAATTATATGAAACACTTTCATCAAAATACACAATTTCATGAAACAATTTCATCAAGAAAACCTATGAAATTCAAAGTTTATAAAGTTTACACACATTTAAAGGTTTACAATTTATTATCCCCCTCTCTCTCTCTCTCTATATATATATATATAATATGCATATATACGTACACACGACACAATCGTCGCATCCGACGGTCTTCTCCGGCACCTACCTCCGGCGACAACACAGTTACGGCATAAACCTTTGCCATTTTTACCATCATCTCCATCACCTCGATAATAAACTTTTTCCTTTTCTTTTTACCATCATCTCCATCACCTCCATAATAAAAAAATTCCTTTTTACCAGCAAGTTCTTTACCATCACGGCCTCCATGGGAGTTCTTCACAATCATCGATTTATGTTTCAACTACATAAAGACCAAATTGTTGCTCTGCATCTATCTCTGATTTCGATTTCCCTTTTAACTTTGAATTTGGGTTTTTGATTTAATTCCCGATTAAATATGGGTTTTGATTTTGAGTTTAGCCATCTCCAGCGACTGGGTTTGCCATCTCCGTTGTAAAACACACCCACAAACCCACCATCACCTCCGACTCGTAACAGAGAAAGATGAATCTAAGGATGGGACTGAACCCGGAATTCGGGCCGGATCTAAGGGATCCGCTGCTACTGTGTTGCGAAGAAGATGATGCACGGTTAGGCTTAAGAACAGAGTCGCCATCTTGATTGCAATTGGAACAACACTTTTCAGGCCACTTTCATTAATTTAATTCCATTCATCCTTAATTTTAAGGTCTTAGGGTTTATTGATTTATTCTTTACCACAATTCATGTTCTAATTCAACTGATTCTTATATGTATGTTGTGTGTGTGCTTTGTAGTGTGCAGTGTGTATGTATATGTGTGTTTTGTAGTGTGCAGGGTGTATGTATATGTGTGTGTGTGTTGGTCGGCGATGGAGAAGACCACCGGAGAAGGTTGAGGGGGAGGGGCGATGGGTGGTTCACGGGGTGGTTCACGACACACATAAAATATTCTATTTTAGTTTTTTAACAGAAAAAGACAAAATAAGATTAACAAGACAAAAATACCCCTCATTTAACTGAGTTTAGCGTAGCTAACGATGAGGGACGACTTTCAAAGCAAAATCCAAACAAAATGGATGATTTTTGCACTTATTGAAGTTTAGGGACGATTTTCGTAGCTAAGGGTAAACGTCAGGGACGAAATTTGTAGTTTACTCTTAAAAATATATGAATTTTTATCAATGTGTAAAAGAACAATCGATATGGAGAGAACAAAGGTCGTAAATTCTCATTAACAATTAACCCTTTAAATAGGGATGAGCTTACAAGGAAAAGGAAACATACAATATGGTAACTTTTAATACATGGGAATAATTTATTCAATCACTTCCTTATTGATGAAGGCACAATATTCTTCAACACTCCCCTTTGTGCCGAGTCAAATGGATGATGATGCATAACTCTTGCCTCATTAAAACCTTACGCCGGAAAAACAAAAACCCATTGGGAAAAATAAAAACCTTAGACGAAGGAAAGAGTACAAGGCACCACTAAACAATTTCTTTAGTTTAGTATCATACTTGATTCATTTATCAATCAAAGAGGTTTAGAAAACGCGATGGTTTAAGACTGTTGCCTTACTAAAACCTTGCACCAAGGAACAAAACCCGGTGGGAAAAATAAAACCTTGGGCAAAGGAAAGAGCACAACCCATCAATCGTACATGTGTAATAGACGCCTTCTTTAGTCCATTACTCCCCCTGATTCATACATTAATCAAGAGAGTTTGGAAAGTCTCCGCATTCCAATGTTTTCCACATGTTTCTCAAATGGGGCCTTAGGCAGTGATTTGGTGAACAAATCAGCCACATTCTCCTCAGACCTTACTTGATTCACTTGAATCTTAAGGAGAGTTTGTTGTTGCTGATTATAGAAAAACTTTGGTGATATATGCTTTGTATTATCTCCCTTGATATATCCTACTTTCATTTGTTCGATACAAGCTGCATCATCTTCATAAATGCATGTAGGATTTTTAGTGGTAGAACTTAAACCACTAGCCCCTATGATATGTGTAATGATAGACCTTAGCCATATACATTCTCGAACCGCCTCATGTAGAGCAATAATCTCAGAATGGTTCGATGAGGTAGCTACAAGGGTTTGCTTGGTTGATTTCCAAGAAATTGTCGTGTTCCCAATTGTAAAAACATACCCTGTTTGGGAACGACCTTTGTGTGGGTCAAAGAGATACCCAGCATCGGCAAAACCTACTAATATATCATTTGGGGTTTCACTATACGGAATACCATTTTCTTTGTTAATATCTTTAACAGGTATTGTAACAAAAAAATTCTCTCTGTAAGGGAAGAATAAGCCCATGTCAATGGTTCCTTTTAGATATCGAAATATATTCTTGATACCATTCCAATGACGTTGCGTTGGCGCCGAGCTAAATCTAGCTAACAAGTTCACTGAGAATGAAATATTTGGTTGAGTACAATGTGCTAAGTACAATAATGCACCTATTGCACTTAGATAGGGAATTTCAGCTCCTAACACCTCCTCGTCATCATCCTTTGGACGAAATGGATCTTTCTTTGTATCCAAGCTTCGATCGATCATGGGAGTGCTAGCCGGGTGCGCTTTATCCATATTAAATCGCCTGAGCATTTTCTGGATATAAGCGAATTGGTGGATAAGGATTCCACAAGCTCGATGTTCTAGTTAGGTACTTACCGAATACTTTCACTTAGGTACTTACCGGATACTTTCACTTCCGGACACCTCTGATAAGAACTACCAGACACTTATCCAATTGTCCGGTAACTTCGACCTGCACACTAAAAAGTCCATCCAGACCCATGTTTGTTCCATCCAGCTTATTTTAAACACATTCATTCAGCCCCAAAACAATTTATACTAGCATCTTATTGCTTAATTTGACATAAAACATAGATTTAATCAAAAAGAGTGAATGAACTCACATGTATGAAGTTAAACCCACTTCTTCTACAAAAATCAAAGATCCAAATCAACTACTCCAATCAAGCTGTACCTAGATGGAATCAGATTAGTTTGTAGATACTATCTCACAAACTGAAATCAAATTTACAAAATCCTTTGTATTTTTACCAAAATTTCAGATTGCTTTCTTTTTCTCTTCTTCTTTCTCTCTGATAATGACCGACTCCAGCCAAAGAATTGAGATATTTTCTCAATTCAGCCCATTCCTTACTTATCCAAACCCACTTTCCATTAATGACCAAAAACACCCTCAACTTCCAAATTTCCATAATTAACTTTAAACTTTGGTCACTTGAATTTTAACCCCTTTGAGTTACGTATTTTACAAAAAGTCCAAAAACTTAAACTTAAACTTAAATACACTTAGACCCCATTCATATTAAATAAAATATAATGGAACTTCAAGGTGTTACATATAATTTTATAAAATAGCAAAAAACTAAATTAAAATACAATTATATTAAAAGAATTGTAAGGGAAATATTTACAAGCTAACCAACCCAAGTAATAGACAATTTCTACTTTTATGATTAACCTAAAAGTAAGCACATGTTATAATATTTATCCACGATCACCGTCTTATTTGGTTTCGGGTTATCAAAAAGAATAACATTACAAAAAACCCATTATTATAAGTTAAATTAATTATGATCCCTTGAGATGCTTTTTTTAATGTAGTTTAGTTGAATGAAGAGGGAATGGTTTTACCCAAATATAAAATAGGTCTCGGTTTTGATCCTGAGCCCCCGCTAGTCCCAGCCATTAAGAGCATCTTCAATGGAGGTTTTTATAAGAGCATCTCCAATGCAAGGTTCTTATAAGCAAAAAGTGAAGTGGCTTGTAGGAACTACAATTGTAGAGAGTTCTTATAAGAACCTCATCCTCTTTGGGTTCTTATTTAAGAACCTTGGTTCTTACCATAAATTAAGTTTGTGTAAAATGTCAATATCCTCATTTTTATTGGTACTTAAATTTAATATTTGATATTTATTTATAAATATAAAATAATTATTAATGTAGACAAATAAATGGGACCCAAAAAAATGTGGTTCTTATAAGAACTACCATTGTAGACTTTTATGTAAAATTTTAAATTAATGAGGTGAAAATGAGATGACATCAAAAAGTACAAAAACAAGGTTCTTATAAGAACCTCCATTGGAGATGCTCTAAGAAGCTCATTTTGCACTTTTTGGTGACATCTCATTTCCAACTCATCAAATTAAAAATTTATATAAAAGTCCACAATGCTAGTTCTTATAAGAACCTCATTTTTATGGGTCCCATTTATTTGTCAACACCAGTAATTATTTTGTATTTATAAACAAATATTAATTATTTAATTTAAATACCAATAGGAATGAAGAACTTGTCATTTTACACAAACTTCATGGTAAGAACCAATGTTCTTATTTAGAAACCTAAAGGAGTTTGAGTTCTTATAAGAACTCTCCACAATGATAGTTCTTACAAGCCATTACACTTTTTACTTATAAGAACCTTGCATTGGAGATGCTCTAAATGAGCCAAAAAATGTCATTTCATATTGTCATCCTCTGGAGGTGTTCTCGACTTCTCGTGAGAGGCCGGTTGGAATCGTCGCTAATCAATTTTTTGCCTAAAGATGTTATTAAATAAAGGGAAAGCTAAGGGACTATTTGGTTGAACTTTCATTATTATTTATAACCAAATAATTATATATAACCAACCTAATAAGTGGTAAATTTCATTAAATTGTTAAGATCATCTCTAACAACTTCTACATAATAGAGATTTTGGAAAATTTTTGCTTCAACAGATTCCTCAAAACCTTCTTTAAAATGAAGAAAGTAAGAAAGAGATACAGAAATCTCCAAATTTGAAAATATATTTCCAATATATGAGAGACAAATAATTTTTTATTCATTTTATCAATGAAAATTGCTTTAATTTAAATGTTTAGGATAGATAAATAATATTTTATTTTTAATAATATAATTAATTATGTAATATTTAAAATAGATATACTTATAATTTAATTTTGATTTTTAATAGTATGAAATTGATTTTGCTACTACCGACATGAAGACATAAATGTATGTCGGCGGGTCCATGTGTGTTCGCTCGCTCGCCCGCCTTTTTTGTTTATATCGACTCGTGCTCAATATCTACACTTTCCTAAAGCATGCATTTTGGTCATCTAATAAAATAAAATTATATTTTTTTAATCTAATAAAATAATGTAACATAAAGAAATACGTTTTTTTTGGGGAAGTGTGTCATAAACTATGTCTAGACTAATCTCTTGTTAAATTATGATTGTAAGACATCAGCCCTGATTAAACCTCAGTGGTCACAATTTCAAGAAAATGGTTCAAAAGGTGTTTGTATATTTACTGTGTATATCCTTTTGATTTTTTTTGATACGGAGGAATAAGAGGATACAATCTTAAATAGGCTATACAAGCAAGACAAATAAGGAAACATAATGAATGGTGGCCAAAATACACGGCTGTAAATGAGCATGGTAATATGCAAGGATATTTGATTGAGGGAAAATTAAGGGGAGAGAAATATGCAATCTCAATACTCCCCCTCAAGGTGGAGCGTGCAGATTTCGCATGCCCATCTTGACTAGTAGAAACTTGAGTTGTTTGGACCCCAAAGCTTTTGTGAGAAGGTCGGCTATCTGTGTCTTCGTGTCAACGTAGAAAGGTTTGATTTCCCGTGACTCGACTCGTTCCCTGACAAAGTAACAGTCCATTTCCACGTGCTTTGTTCGTTCGTGAAAGACTGGGTTATTAGCAATATGTCTCGCCGCATTGTTATCACAGAAGAGAGGTGTAGAGCTATGTTGTCTTGTTTCAAGTCCCTTTAACAACCAACGCATCCACAGGATTTCACTAGTGGCGTTGGCCATGGCGCGATATTCGGCTTCAGCTGAGGAACGAGAAACGACTGATTGCTTCTTTGATTTCCACGAGATAGGGGCTCCCCCCAAAAGAAGAACATATCCTGTCCTAGATCTCCGAGTGAGTGAGCATCCCATCCAGTCCGCATCACAGTATGCTACCAAATCCATTCCTCCTTCTTTCGGGAAGAAAATACCTTGTCCTGGCGTTGCTTTTAGGTAGCGAAGAACTCTCATGGCTGCGTCCATGTGTTTCTGTCGAGGGTCTGAGACGAACTGACTTAGGACGTTTACCGAGTAGGCAAGATCTGGTCTCGTAGCTTGGAGGTAGAGTAATCGGCCAACTAGTCTTCGATATTTGCTAGCATCGACACGAACATCCTCTTCTCCTTTATCTAGCTTCAAGTTCTGTTCCATTGGGAAGGTGCATGGTCTACATCCTAGCATTCCACTATCCTCAAGAATGTCAAGGGTGTATTTTCGTTGACTTAGCACTATCCCGTCTTTGGTTCGAGCGGCCTCTATCCCGAGGAAATACTTTAGTGGCCCGAGATCTTTGATGCTAAACTTGTCATTCAGGAACTTCTTTGTTTCTTTGATTTTGTCTTCATCATTTCCCGTCATAATGACGTCGTCTACGTATATGAGGGCGGTGACAAAGATGTTTCCTTCCTTATAGATAAAAAGCGAGTGGTCCGCAGCGGATTGCTTGTAATTGAGTTCCAAAAGGGCTGATGTAAATTTTTGATACCAATTTCTTGAGGCCTGCTTCAACCCATATAGAGATTTCCTTAGCCTACACACCTTTGTTCCTCCCCCTTTATCGTAACCTTGTGGTATTCGCATGTATACCTCTTCATGTAAGTCGCCGTGCAAGAACGCATTGTTCACGTCGAGTTGATGAATACTCCAGTCCTTTTTGCTGGCGACGGCAATGAGGCTTCTTACGGTCACCAACTTTGCTACGGGAGCAAACGTGTCGTGGTAATCGACACCTTCCATTTGTGTGTAACCTTTGGCGACGAGTCTTGCCTTGTACCTCTCGATCTCACCATTCGGTTTAAATTTCGTTTTGTACACCCACTTCGAGTCTATAACTCGTTTCCCGTTGGGCAGATCTTCGATGGTCCAGGTACCATTTTCTTCAAGGGCCTTTATTTCATTTTGCATGGCATCCCTCCAATGTTGGTCCTGTACAGCTTGTTTAAAACTTTTTGGCTCATCATTTGCGGTGATGGCCGCAAGGAAGGCTTTATGAGATTTCGAAAAATTTTCATAAGAAACGAAGTTAGCAATGGGACATACCGTCGAGGGTTCTTGATCGGAGGCAGGGGGCGGATGGTCTATAGATGGCGGAAGCTTCACTTCATAGTCTTTAAGACGTGTGGGTCTAGTTCTAGTTCGTCTCTCTCTTCCTTGGGCGACATTTTCACCATTTTGACTTTGGGTTTCACCAACAGGAGGCTCATTTGCTGTTTCTGTTTGAGGAGTAGTACTCGACCCATCAAGAATCGGCCCAGTATCACCATTACTTGGGCTGAATTGGTTTGGTACTTCTAGTTCGTCCTCTTCATCATGTTGGACTTCTGGATTGTCTAAAACCAAGTTTTCAGTGCTTGCTTCGTTGGGCCTGCTGGGCCCATTTTCTTCATCCACGAATGCGGTGAACACATCCTCCTCTTCACATTTACTTTGTTCGATTTTTGTGGCAAATGGAAAAATCTTTTCAGCAAATCGAACGTCTCTTGAAGTAATAATCTTCCCACTATTTGGGTCATAAATTTTGTACCCTTTTGTTCCATTAGGATACCCCATGAATACACCCGGTCTTCCTCTTATCTCGAATTTGTCTCCATTTGTTTCAATGCTTCGGTAGTATGCCAAGCAACCTAGGACCCTCATACGCTCGTAGTTCGGTTTCTTGCCGTGAAGTAACTCGTATGGAGTTTTATCTTCAATGACTTTTGAGGGTAACCTATTTATGATGTATGTTGCGGTCAAGACGCATTCCCCCCAAAATCTTTTCGGGAGACTTGCTTCAAACATGAGGGCACGCGCCGTATCAAGCAAGTGCCTATGTTTTCTTTCTACGATTCCGTTTTGTTGAGGAGTATGGGGACACGTTGTTTCCAACATGATCCCACGTTCCTCATAGAAATTCATCATTTGGTTGGAAATGAATTCGCCACCGTTGTCGCACCTCATTCTTTTTATTTTCTTTTCAAATTGTGTTTCAACCATCTTGTAAAAATGCATTATGCACGTGCTTGCTTCATGTTTATGCTTGAGAAGGTAGACCCATACGGTCCTACTATAGTCATCAACTATTGTTAAAAAATAGTTTGCTTTTGTGAACGAGGGCGTACGATACTTACCCCATATATCACAATGAATGAGCTCGAAACAAGCATTTGTTTTGGTCACGCTAGTGGGAAATGATAATCTGGTAAATTTAGACTTCATGCAAGAATCACAAACATTATTACTGTTCTTAAAGGAAAAATTACTAAGAAACTTTATTTGGGATAACTTCTCATCACCTGCATGTCCGAGCCGTTTATGCCATAAATCACCAGTCACCATCATTGCTTTCCTCCTAGCCCCAAGCATCCCCATTTGATATAGACCATCTTCGCACTTACCCGCTCCAATCAATTTCCTCGAACGCAAGCCCTGCATAACAAAGAAATCCGGAAAAAAGGTTATGGCACAACTTAGATCCTTTGTGAGTTTGCTTACTGACAAGAGATTAAAAGTGAATTGTGGGACATGCAACACATTTTGCACTTTTGTCCCATTTTGTAAAGTATGGCTGCCCCTTCCTTCGACTGGTATGCTTTCTCCATTCGGTATGATTACTGGTGGTTCGTCTCTCGATTTGATTCGATTCTCAAGAGCATCGGACCTGTGCGTTATATGTTCCGTACATCCGGAATCAACTATCCATTTATCATTGTGTCTAAACTTACCAGCCATGTTTGCGGTGCGTGGAGGCTCACTCTGTGCCGGTTTACCTTCGGCAGCGAAATGCTTCTGGAACTGCTCGTATTGTTCTTTTGTCAGGTTCGTAATCAGGTCCGGTTCCGTTTCCGCGCAGGCTGCCTTAGGCTTCACTTTTTCTCGTTTATTTTTCACGTTCCACCATTCTGGGTAGCCGACTATCTTGAAACACCTATCTCGTGTATGTCCGTCTCTCCCACATTCATCACAGTGGCCTTTGTTATCTTTTTGGCCGACCCGGTTCAGTGTCCCACCGCGTTTCGCGGAGGCTTGGAAGGCCATCGTTTCATTCACTGGTTTTTTTCCGCCGGCTATAGCTCTTTGCTGCTCATCCTCGGCAACGAGATGGTAGGCATTTCCCAGAGATGGGATTGGTTTGGTGGCAAGTATTTGGGTTCTAATGATGGAGAATTCACCATCTAGACCCATAAGAAACTCATAGAGCTGCTCCTTTTCCCTGAGTTCCCTAAGTGATTTTCCAATGCCACAGGTACATCCATTGCATTTACAAACCGGAACAGGCAGGAAGGACTGCATCTCATCCCACAATCCACGCAGTTTCGTGTAATAGGCTGAAACCGTCATCCCTTCTTGTCTAGTGTTTGAAATAGCCTGTTTCAATTCATACGCGCGCGGTGCGCTTTCTTTACCGAATCGTTCTTTAAGATCCTTCCAGATTTCCGATGCTGAATTGGCGTACTTCACGCTTCCTCGGATCTCTTTCTCCATGGCTGTAGTAAGCCATCCCTTAATCATCGCATCGCATCGCATCCATGCCATATAACTGGCATCGTCCGCTTCTGGCCTTTTGATGGTTCCATCGATGAAGCCTATCTTGTTCTTGGCGAACAAGAAATTTTCCATCTCTTGGACCCAATCAAGGTAGTTGTTGTCGGTCAAGGCGTCGTTAACATGCATCTGCCTCGGATAATCGGAGGGGTGGAGGTAGTATGGCGAGTTGTGGTCTGAGCTATTTGCATCTTCTGCCATATCGGTGAGATGGTGAAAGAGAACTTTAGAATTCGGGTTTGGATCGAGCGTAATGATTACTGCTCTGATACCATCAAGAAAATGGTTCAAAAGGTGTTTGTATATTTACTGTGTATATCCTTTTGATTTTTTTTGATACGGAGGAATAAGAGGATACAATCTTAAATAGGCTATACAAGCAAGACAAATAAGGAAACATAATGAATGGTGGCCAAAATACACGGCTGTAAATGAGCATGGTAATATGCAAGGATATTTGATTGAGGGAAAATTAAGGGGAGAGAAATATGCAATCTCAATACAATTATTGTGTACACTTGGATTAGAACCCTGATGGAATATTTCACCACAAAAATTGGATTATCTAGCCAATCTAACCTGAAATAACCCAATTCAATCCAATTTAAAGCCACTTGATATCTAATCGAGATATAAAATCTTCAAACTATAGGTATTGGTTAGAATCGAATCATGTCCATTTGAATCCATTCAAACCTAACGAGTCTGATGAATTTTTTATAGCGTAAATTTAATGTGATAGTTAGATTCTTAATTAATGTATGGACATTAGATATCAGACCAACCTGTAGTTAGATGTATTCATAATTACAACACAATTTCAACCGTTTTAAAAACAATTATATCTATTCGTAAATTAGCTCTATTCATGATTATCTGTATTTTTTTATGTAATTGTTAGCCTTATTATTATGTTCTCATTTAAATTTTACTTCGTGCAAACACAAATCGCTTAGTTAAAAGACCATCTAAGGGGATGTTTGTGTACCTCTTAATGGTTCCATTAAAGAGGCAACATCTGAATCGTTAAGAGGTGAATCTTGTTTGGCAAAAAAATAGTTTGCCTCTTAATGGTTCTAAAACCCTCTGAATGATTTTGTATCCTGGGCCTCCCTTAACCATTAAGCGCTATGATTTCATTCTGAACAATTACAAAACAACCATATTTTACTTTGAACTATATCACAAGAGTCTTTTAATTATTTTGCCCCAAACCATTCATCAACTGCCAAACAGCCCCTAAATCTACAAAGACATTTTTATTCTTTGTCCTCGATTGTTAGAGCCATCAAGTGCTCCATGTGCAAGTGACAAGATAGGCATTCTGGTAATTTTAACAATTTCCATTTAAACTTTTAACGGATATAAATATTTAATGTGAAAGTACATGTCATTGAATTATTTTTTTGTCTTTTATAGTTGTTTTTTTTCCTAACTTCTTGTTAGTTTTATCAAATTCCGTCGATTTTAAAAAAAAAATCAAGAAACAAAAAACGTAGCCCATCCAACAAAAAAGACGCAAATTGCTCTAATTAGTCATGTTTGATAAGGTATTGTTTGACAACTATAACGCAGTTTGTTTTTTGAATTTATTGCAAAAGACTCGTTTGAATAGGTAAAAACTAGTTGATAAGTTAACTAATTGTAATAGCGTTTTGATCACTGTTCTAAATAACTCGCCGCACAACCACCATGACACGCCATGACACCAAGACTTGTGTGTCACGTCACGTTAAGCTCATAACACGCCATTGCCTCATGCACAGTTATCGTAATGAGATATTTAATTTTTTTTTACATTTTTAATGTCTTATTTGCAAGTTTTTGATATATAACCCAATTTAACTTGCTTATTACTATTGACTAATTGAGTAACACTACAAAATATACGTTTATATATATATATATATATATATGAATTAGAAATTTGACGTCATAAGTCACGCCTTGAAAACACTATGACTTTGTCGTGGCTTCTAAGGCTTGAGACTTAGCCACGCCTCACGCCATTTAGAACCTTGGTTTTGATACACTGTATGAGCTTTTTTCCACTGTTTTTTTTATCCAGTTATACCATTAATATCTTCGATTGTGTCTAATTAAGCCAAATGAGTTGTATAACTTATATGGTAATTGTGGCTTAATGGTTCATATGAGTGTTTAATTAGTCATAGGTGTTTTGTATACTTTTGACAAATTATATACTATACATCCTCCACAACTAAAGAAAAGAAAAACCAAACCATACAATTTCACCTCTTCTTTCTTTAGTCCAACTGTACGACATCCTTTGCTCACGATGAAGGAGACGACAACAACAACATCACTACTGCTTCAACACCCTCCACGACCCAAATCTATCCCTTCGGTTCACCTCTCATTGTATCTTTGACTTTACCTCTCACTTCTTCGATTTACCACAGTGACAGAGACCAACATTGGTTCTCCTTGTTTCTTCGTTTTCACTTCTTCTTTGTTTAGTGTTTCTTTTTTTATATTAATCTTCGTGGTCGTTGAATGAACCTCAAATAAGGCAGTGGTGGTTGTAAGAACCTCAAATCAGGCCATTGGTTGTATGAACCTCAAAATTAGGCGTTTTTTTTTAAATTACGTTAACTTCTTTAATTATTGTACCTAAAATTTCCCGAAACTAGGTAAAATTATGTAATTCTTGAAAATGAAATGGGTATCATTGTAAATCACAATATTTTTTAAAAAAAAATGGTAGTTGATGCTACCTCTACATTAATCCTTATGGGTTTATCTCAATTCTCAAATTTGACAACATGATGCATAGTGTTTGATAAAATGATGTAGAAAAAGCAAGGATGAAACTATAATTTACAATATTCAGACATTTTATTCAACACAACAACACATTAGCCTAATCTATACATAGGCATGGGATCATTTGAATTGTAATTTTTGGTGAGAAGTACTTTTAAACCATTGATCACCGACTGTTAATAAAATATCATCCCATAAATTGTGGCTTGAAAGAGAATTGATCCGATGAATCTTGTTCGTCCATTTCTCATCCAACGGTTGATAAATGAAAAAATCAACCTAAGTTCCAAGTGGTTTTGAAAGAGACGCTAAAAGCCTAAAACTAGGTGGTTTTTGTGGAGCAATAATGGAACCCAACAAACTCGACAGGACATTAACCGAGTCACCAACTCGGCAACAGAAACTCAGCATCAGCGTTGAATCTACGCACCGCCCCAATTCCCAAATTTATCATCTTTACGTAATTAGAATCCAAATTCCATTTCTGTTTTGATTTCATTATTATTCCCATTTTGTGGTTTACCTTCTACAATCCACCCAACTAAAACCTACTTCATTTCTTCAACTCAAACTCAAAAACTCATCCATGTCGTTCAGATTCAGAGGAGGTGGAGGGGTATGCACAATTTCTCTTTTAACTTTCGGTTTTCTGTACTTGATTTTTAGGAATTTTAACTTCTTGTTTCGAATTATTCCGCTTGAGATCTAGCGATTGTAATCGTCTTATAGAGTGTGAATTTTTATGTTAATTAGGGAATTTTTGTTGATATTAGTTGTATATGATTACTGTTCTCTGTCCGCCATTGATGAATTTGGTTACGATCTTAAAGAGGATCCTGTGTAACTTTCGAAAATAAACTTCAATTTCACTACTAATTTTAGCAAAACCTGTTAATTTTCATTGATTTTGGTTCCTAATCCATCACTCAGATTCAGTTCTTCCTGCAATTTCTGTAAGGGGCTGTTTGTTAAAAAAAAAACTCTTAATACCTCTGACCTCTGAATTGGTCAGACATTTTTGCTTACGTTCAGACTTTTTTTTTCCAGATTTTAGTAAGTCTGGAATACGTCTGAAACTAGAAGAGGTAACCCAATGTCTTATAACCTCTTAAGGCACCACCACTTATTACTCGGAAGTGAAATAAGACTTCAGACTTCAGACCTATTGAAAATCAAACGCCACCTAAGATTATTCAATTTTCTTGCTTGGTGTTCATTTGGGATTTCGAATGTCCAGTTTCTTTTTTGGTTCTTATGATTTCTAGAAGTTTTATGTATGAATTTCTAAACATACGAGTAATCGAATTCACAGCCCAATGCTTCTTCTGGAATGGGTGTTGCTGATCACTGTAAATGCACCTTTTTGGAACTGCAAAGAAAGAAGGCTCATCGTTATGTGATCTTTAGAATCGACGAGAAGAAAAACGAGGTTGTTGTTGAGAAGACCGGAAATCCTGCGGAAAGCTATGAAGATTTCACATCAGCTTTGCCGGAGAACGATTGCAGATACGCGCTCTACGACTTTGATTTTGTTACCTCTGAGAACTGTCAAAAAAGCAAGATCTTTTTCATCGCTTGGTTAGCTTTCTTTTGATGCATTGGATTTCCGAATTTGGTTTTCATTTCTAACTACTTTCGGATTCTAAAGCTAATGGATCTTATGGTTGTCAACACGAACGAAACCAACATTAGATTAAGGCTATGTTTGGCAAACTAGCTTAGAAGCTGGTTGTTGACTGAAAAACTAGCTGTTGACCGAAAAGCAAACTTATGGCTGACGAGCTAACTGCCGGCAAATAAGTTAGTTGTTAGTTGATAAACTAGCAGATAAACTAGTCATGTTTGATAAAAAGTAGTTTTTAAGATAGATAACAATGTAAAATATAAGGGGCATAATTGGAAAAAGCATCCGTGGAGCTTATTGAAACGTTACTTGAAATCGGTTTTCAAAAAGCTAGTTTATTGCTTACCAAAGGTTAAAGCTAGTTGTTGACCGAAAAACTAGTTGTTGACTGAAAAGCTAGCTGGTGGTTGAAAAACTTCATGCATGCTAATGAGCTAGCTATAAACTAGTCATGTTTGATAGAAAGTAGCGGATAAGTCAGATAAGAATGCAAAATAACTTAAAATGATAGGGTTTTTGGTCATTTATGTAATATATAAGGGGCATAATTGGAAAAAGAATCCATGGAGCTTATTGAAACGTTACTTGAAATGGGTTTTCAAAAAGCTAGTGTATTGCTTACCAAACGTTTTTTTTTTCAATAAGCTCAAAAAATCAGCCAGCTAATTCCTGAACTAATACTTGCATGATTTCTAGGTCCCCTGCAACCTCTAGGATCCGAGCAAAGATGTTATATGCGACATCAAAAGACCGACTCAGACACGAGTTGGATGGCGTCCATTACGAGATTCAAGCTACGGACCCCACCGAGATGGAGCTTGAAGTGCTCAAAGAACGCGTATACTGATTGGTTAGCTTTCTTGAACTTGAAAGTTGCAAACCACTTTCCGGTTCTTTCTAGAAGGAAAAAAAAGTTAGTATGTTTCAAATAAATGGCACCCGCACGACAAATAAGACAAACACAACCAGGCTGCACTAATGTTTCGACCCGATTATTGTAAGACTTCTCCCATGATTCATGCTTTACGAATTAGTATGTAATCGTTGACCTATAGATATACATACATACATATATATGTAGGCTTTTGATTCTATCTTCTTCTTGATGCTATTATTTTGTTATATGCAAATATTAAACCGATCCCAGTTTGAAGATCAAACTCGAGTATGTTTTCACAATAAGAAATGAAAGATCGCAACAATCTTTATTGCTGAAAAACCAGACCAAACCAAACAAACCCAATATATCCCATACAGAGGTAGGGTCTGATAGGGTAGCAGAGGGACCTACTTGCATTACACCCGTGTGGGCGATTTATTGGATCACTATAGTAAAGTGATTGTTTCTGTGAATACCTCTGACTTGAAAACGTGATGTCTTTTCATATCGTTCTTTGAAGATGATTCTTAAAGAAAATACAAAAGATTTTAGGAAGAGCGAAAAGTACAATTTGACACGTAAAACAAATAGACTTAGAATCGGGATTTTAGGTTGAATCGGGTTAATCCGCTGCTACCTTCGATACATCTTCGAGCTTTACCGCATCACTATAATCATTCTCGTTCTCGCCCGACATCTCCTCGAGTGATATCCCTTTAGCTTCAGGTACCATAAACGTACAAAGAACGCCCAAAAGGTTAACAACGCCCAATATGATAAGGGTGTTTTTCACACCAATACCTCTAGAATACCCCTGTTCAGGCTTATGTTTATCCTGAGACAAATATAAAAAACCGAAAGCACCCACAATCGCCCCTAGTTTCCCAGAAGCCGCCGATATGCCATGGCACGTTGACCTCAATCTTGCCGGAAAAATCTCAGCTGGCACAATAAATGTGGTGGCATTTGGCCCGAAATTCGCGAAAAAGAAGGTCAACGAGTACATCACCACAAACCCGATATTGTTTTCTTTCTTGGTCCAATGATGATACGGTATTGCTAACGCGAACATAAAAATCGTCATCATTGTAAACCCCATTAATTGGATTTTAAATCTTCCCATTCGGTCAATTAGGGCAACGGTGAACCAATAACCCGGAACCGTACTACAAAGCGCGATTAGGGTTTGCGCTCTCGCGATCCGAAACACTTCTTCGATTGCACTCATCGTTTTTGCTTTAGGAATCCACCCGATTGCGCTAAAAACGTCTTTTTGGAAGAGGTTTTGGCTGTAAAACGCGATATCGAGTAAGAACCAACACGTTGTGGTGCCTAGCAAGTGGACCCCGTGGCGGCGAAGAAACTCTTTCGTGAACAAACCGAACGAATTCGACTCTTTTTCTGTGAATTCCATTAATTTCCCTTGATCCGCTTCGATATCGACTTGCATAACCCGAGCCATATCGGTTGCCGCTTTTTCGGCGTTTTTCGCAACTAAAGCGGTGTAACGAGCGGTTTCCGGCATCTTCATCCGCCAGTAATACGTCAGTGCCGCCGGAACCGCTCCAAACATCAAAATAATCCGCCAAACGTAATCCGCTTCATGTGGGGTCGAACGAAACTCGTCGGAAATATACGGCGGAACGTTGTACTTGGCCCGAAACGACGACGAAACAATAATCGCGAAAACCCCGCCGACTAAAATCCCGAAACCTTGCATAGCGAAAACCGCACCGATAAAAGCTCCACGAGTCTTCTTGTTAGCGTATTCCGACATGATGGTGGCGGAAAGCGGGTAGTCGCCCCCAATCCCGAACCCGAGCCAAAACCTAAAGAAGCAAAGGGTTATCATAACCGCTTTTGGGTCATCGCTGAACGAAAGTCCCGAAGCTATGGAGCAAATAACCATGATTAATAGTGTCATTCCGTAGACCTTTTTTCGGCCCATTTTGTCCCCGAGCCAGCCGAAGAAGAGCTGACCCGTTAGGGTCCCACAAAAGGCGACACCGTTGACTGCTGCCGCCACGTTTGGCGGCAACACGCCGGGGTTTTCGCCGCCTTCGACGTGGTAGTAAATTCGGCCGAGTAATTTCGTTACGAGTGAGATACAAAAGAGATCATATGCATCTGTGAAGAAACCCATTCCTGCAATTATGATTGCAGTGAAATGGTACCATTGTGTTTTTGCAAGATCAAGTGCATGGAGCACTTGAAGTTGCTCCCCAGCCATCGGTAGTCGGTTAGTGTTTTTGTTATTCTCATTTGAACCTCGTGTGTATATATATATATATGTATGTATATACATACAACTGTGTTCAAGATGATCGTTAGAAACAAGAAATACGAGCATATGCCTTTGAAATGGCGAACAGGTGTAAAGATGCCATATATTATCGAAAGAAACGGTTTTGACGATGGGAAATCATCGAAAACTTTGTGATTTCGAGGTTTTCGAATGGTTGTAGTTTTCAACATATATAAGACAGAAAGTTTCTTGGACTATTATTCTTGCCTGCAGTTTGAAATCATTAGATTTTTTCTACAAGAATTGAGATTTTGACTGGTCTTTTTTTTACATCTGAGTCTTTCTTCACAGAAACAACCGCTCTACTGTAATGTAATGTTTCGAATAGAGGATGATTTGTATACATCTTACCTCTCAGACCCTGCTTTTGAATTTGATATACGGGATTCGCCTGGTTTGGTTTGGTTTGGTTTTTCTTCTGGATTTAAGTCTTTTGGAAACAGAATAGCAGCAAAGACATGGTCAAGAATCCATTTACAAATCAAACAAACAACTTCAACGGGATCGTTTATCGGCTATAGAATTTTGTCGTTTTTGTTTTACGCGTTATTCTGGTTTCTGTCGAAATATAAACATGTTTGGGATACCTTTTTGTATTCATAGTTTTTAACTGCTAGTTGAAGAAGACGTTTACGACGAAATCTGATTATTTATTTTCATAGGAACCAGTTCAAAGATTTTAGATCATATCTTGTTTTACCCTTATTTAGAGTATAGGTCAGAACTGTGTACATCACATGGACGGATCTAAACGGTGGCACATGCCATCGTATTATTTCTCACCGTATCGTTTTAGGAGGTGCTACCGTATTCATCTGGAACAGGACTATTCCACCCCCACCCCATGGAACAAGCTGGAACAGACTTATGTTTTACCAATATAATCTCAAAGTAAAATCTAATTATATTCTAAAACATCAAATAAACCTTCTATTTCATATTTTATTCATTCTTTAAACTTAGTAAGGGTAAATTTGTCAATGTTATCTGTTCTGTTATGTCAAGTTCTGTCCTTTCTTGTTCTGTGTACCAAATGCATCCTTAGAACTTCCATCTAGGTGGGATGTGTACACTGGAGTAATTTGAATATTTCCAGATCTTTATGGATAGAAAAATAAACTTATGAACTTCTTATAAATTTATATTTGTAAGCTATCAGGGACTTCGTTTTACGTAATTTACTCATCTAATTTGGTACTTTATTATCCTTTTTGATATTTTTATTTTATATTAATCATTATATTAAAACCATTCCAAGTGCGGTCATTGATAATCTTAGAAAACAAAATTACTATAAAATCCATTTATTTACGATTATAATATATTATGCTTATGAAGTTTAAAAATATTTTAAATGTTTTTCTAAACTCTCACATGATATTATATGCGACTCTTTATATTATAACGTTTTATCCTACAATCTTCAAACCAAGGTTCTACATGGCGTGAGACCAAACCTCAAGCTTTAGGAGTCATGACGTTTTCAATGCATAACATTTGACGTTAAATTCCTAATTTACATATAATATTATTTATAAAAATATGTTTTGTAGTGTTATTCAACGGGTCAATAGTAATAAGCAAGTTAAATTAAGTTATATGTATTAAAAACTTGCAAAATAAGACATTAAAAACATAAAAACAAACCAAATATCGTATTACGAAAATTGTGCATTAGGTCATGACTTGCCATTGGCTTAACGTGGCGTAAGACTGACACAAGCCTTGGTGCCATGGCGGAGAGTTTTTAGAACAGGGCTTCAAACATTCGGTTTTACTTTTTTAAATATGAGAACAAAAATTAATTTTTAAAATGAAATATATGGAATGCAAAAAATATGTTAAGTTAAAGTAAAAATCAAATCATATAATTAACAAATAAATAAATTAATTAATATATAAATTAATTTATATATTAGTTAACGATATTGAGAGATGGCTAATTTTAGTATTTTGATTTTAAGGTTAAGATTATTTACGAGTTGATTTTTTAAAACTATGAAAAAAGAAAAAGGTTTTTATGATAAATTTAACGGTAATAAAAAAAAAGGTAACAAGATTCTCGTACTTCTCCTACAAAACTGGAACACATAACAAAAAACCACACCCCACTTGGACACTTACGCCGGCGACTTCCCGTCTCCCTCTTCATTCTCGCCGGAAATCTCCTCCAGCGATTTCCCCTTCGATTCCGGCACCAGAAAAGTACACAACGTCCCCAACAGATTAACCACTCCCAACACTATCAGCGAGTTCTTCACTCCGATCCCAGGAGGATATCCGGCGTCGGCTTTCGCCGGATCTTTACTTTGCGCCAAATACAAAAACCCAAATGCCCCAACGATGGCCCCGAGTTTTCCCGACGCCGCCGAGATCCCGTGGCAAGTCGAACGCAACCGCGCCGGGAAAATCTCAGCCGGGACCACGAAGGTGGTGGCGTTCGGGCCGAAGTTGGCGAAGAAGAACGTTAACGAGTAGATCACCACAAATTTAATGTTGTTTTCTTTGTGGATCCAATAGTTGTAAGGGATTGCTAAAACGAACATGAAGATCGTCATCATCGTGAATCCGATCAATTGGATCGTGAATCGTCCCATTTTGTCGATTAGAAAGACTGTGAACCAGTAACCGGGGACCGTGCTGCAAAGCGCGATTAGGGTTTGTGCTCTCGCGATCCGTGCCACTTCTTGGATCGCGTTCATGGTTTTTGCCGGCGGGATCCATCCGATCGCGGTGAATATGTCTTTTTGGAAGAGATTTTGACTGTAAAACGCGATGTCGAGTAAGAACCACGTGCTCGTTGTTCCGAGTAAATGTAGGCCGTGGCGTTTGCAGAATTCTTTGCTAAAAAGCCCGAAAGAATTAACCGACCGCTTTGATGATTCGTCGATTTTTTGTTGTTCGGCTTCTATTTCGACTTGGAGAATTTTCGACATATCGGCGGCGGCTTTTTCGGCGTTTTTCGCCACCAACGCCGTGAACCTAGCGGTTTCCGGCATCTTCATCCGCCAGTAATACGTCAATAATGCCGGAAGAGCTCCGACCATTAAAACAATCCGCCAAACGTAATCGGCTTCCGGCACGGTTGACTTTATCGCGTCCACCTCATATGGGGGCGCGTTGAACCTCGCGTTGAAAATCGACGCGATCACAATCGCGAACACTCCACCGCCCAAGATCCCAAACCCTTGCATCGCGAACACCGCCGCGATAAACGCACCGCGAGTTTTTTTATTCGAATACTCCGACATGATGGTGGCGGAGAGCGGGTAATCGCCCCCGATCCCAAACCCTAACCAAAACCGAAAAAAACAAAGCGTCGTCATCACACCTTTCGGGTGGCTTCCGAACGATAAACCGGAAGCAATCGAGCAAAGGCACATTAACATGAGTGTGATTCCGTACACTTTCTTTCTTCCGAGTTTATCACCAAGCCACCCGAAAAAGAGTTGTCCGGCTAGGGTTCCAACGAGTGCGACACCATTAACGGCGGCAGAGACTTGCGGCGGTAAACTTCCGGGCTTTAAAGCTCCCGGTTTATGGTAGTAAATCCGGCCGAGTAATTTCGTCACAAGAGAGATGCAAAAGAGATCGTAAGCGTCCGTGAAGAACCCCATTCCGGCGATCACGATCGCCGTGAAATGATACCATTGAGTTTTAGCTCCGTCGAGGGCATGAAGAACCTGCAAATTTCCCGACGATGACTCCATAGATCTTCTTCTTTAATTGATCTTCAAAGAACCTGAAATCAGATTAAATCAAGATTATCAGAATATGTGTTTCTTGAAAACCCTAGATGGAATTGAACAATTGTGGAGTGGATTCATGCATGCTTGTTAATGAAAACACAAAAAGGGTTGAATTTTTATGAATCTTGAAGTTACCTATAATGGTGGTTCTTGCCATGGAGAATGAAGCAAATGTATATATGTATGTATGTATGTATATATATAGCATGGAAACTAAAATTAAGCGGCATATTCTCATTATTTTCGGTTCTCCAACAACTCAGTCAAATATAAAAACTTGTATACGGATCGTATACGATCGTATTCGTATTTGTACCGAGTATGATTTGAACATATACAACCCATTTTTGTCCCTAGAATTCCAAAAATACAACATTTTGATGTATTTCTAATTCAAAATCTACCCATTTATTTTATAACATGTAGTTTATAATATTGATTTACGTCCGACAATTTTAACTCTTGAAATAGGGGAACTCTTTGAGCAAAATGTTGATTACTGGAAATACTGACCGACTCATACGGAATCCAACCCTTATGAACCACTTGTGATGAGGTATTTTATAGTTGATTTAACGTTTGAGGCTAACGAAAGGTTAATACTGTCTTATATAATATTCGAACTTGAACATATTGTATAGCTAGTATCAAAATCGCTCAATATAGAGGAAATATTTGTATATATCTATCTTCGATACCCTATTTTTGGGTGGAAAACAAATTTACTTTTGTATTCTGGTCCACAACATTTTTATCTTGTTTTTAGTTTTGTTATATGAATGAATTACAATGTTGGTCCTTGTGGTTTGCTCAAGATTTGGATATGGTTCTTTAAACGCACTATCTGCATTCGCCAAAAGAAGTAAGTCACTTGCAAGCCCAAGAAGAATTAAAAGAAACCGATGAATGTGTCCCGACCAAGCAACGAAGAAGTGCTAGCAGATGAGATTGGACCTATATAGACTAGGAAAGACAGTCTTAGGGGTCCTCAAAACAGAGTGAGAGTCCCTAAGTTTTCATTTTCACAACATCTGCGGTTCCTTGAGTTAACACCGTTAAATTAGGCTTGTTAAGTTGAGACACGTGCCCTATACATGAGGGCAATTAGGTGGCTAATGGATCTCAAGTTAACTTGAGAGACTATCAATGTTATGAAAACAAAAAGTTAGGGACATTCGGTACAGATTGTCGATTTGAAGGACTATATCCAAACTTTCTACAAACCACATGCAACAACCACTATTCTAAGCCTCGGCCGCAATGGCGTGTTGTGGCTCAAGACTTGCGTCTCACGTCACGTAAGTATGTGGCACGCCATAACATAATGTGCATCTTTTGCAACGGAATATTTGTTTTTTTTTATTTACGTTTTTATTGTCTCATTTGCTAGTTTTAATATATAACCTAATTTAACTTGTTTATTATCATTGATTCATTGAATAATAATACAAAACAAATGTTTTTATATATAATATTATATAAGACACAGGGATTTGCTGTCATAACTAACGCGTTGAAAAACGTCGTCGCCTCATTGTGACTCCTAAAACTTAAGGCTTGACCTCGTCACCACATCACGTCACGCCACACCTCAAGTTATTTAAAATCTTGGCAACAATAGTGTAATTAACTCTTGTAGTATTTTAAGAGATACGATTTATATATTTAAATATTTGTTAAATACTAAAAATGTCTTAGGTTCATTTGAGAAGTTCTAAGTATATAAGAAATACAGAAGTGATCCCAGCCATTTATTCGGTCAAGATCAGCTTTAATTGGTCAAAAGTTGCGGTTGTTCCAAAAATAGAAGGGCAATTTCGTAACTTTTACAAATACACGGGACGAGTTCATATATGAACTTGTGTGATTCACATATGAACTATTTGTTCATATGTGAACCCATGTAATTTACATATGAACTATTTTTAACTAATTCATATACGAATTTTGTGATTCATATATGAATTTTTTTTTAACCAATTCTCATATGAACTAATTAACTGATTCATATATGAATCACAAAGGTTCATATATGAATTACAAAGGTTCATTTATGAACATATAGTTCATATGTGAATCACATAGATTATATATGAACTCGTCCCGCGTATTTTACGAAACTACCCCTATATATCCGCTGCTTCTCGGTCAAAGAGTTCATATGTGAATTACAAAGATTTATATATGAACATCTTGTGCAGACCACGCGAGGAATTTCTCGCTGCTTCTCGGTCAAAGCCGCCGGCCGATCTTGACCGAATGAATGACTAAGATCATTTCTCTATTTCTCATATATTTTGCATTTCTCAAATGAATCTCTTCTTACTGAAAATTAAGTACATATAAATCGAACGTTATCTATCTTGTAAAGGCCGAAATAAATATCAATTTATCATATTGAAAAAAAAACTTAAATATATAACCATTTTAATAATTGTATTATCATATGGGCTAATTACTCCATTGGGCTTTTTTTATTAAACATAGTGTGACCCAGACATCTAACATAGGACTAGCCCAAATAAACATATATATTTATCTAGGGTCTAGGGGTATTCACGGGTTATGTTGACGAAATTAAAGACATTTGAATAATCTAATTTAATATTGACAGTTTGAAATTTTTTATCCAACTCAACCCCTTCGGGTTGGTCGGTTTCCTCGGGTTATGTTTAAACAAAGTAAAAATAACATTGAAAACATAAAAATAAGAAAATATTCCATTGAAATATGATCAGTCATTCAAGAGAATACAAGAGTTAATCAAATGTTTAGGTATTACATATAAGTTTTCAATAAGGTTCTCTTTATGAGTTTCAATGCTCGTCATTGCCAAGTTTTTGGTAACTTATCATTGATTCATTGAATAATAGTACAAAACAAAATGTTTTATATATAATATTATAAAGCTATAGAGATTTGCTGCCATAACTACCGTATTGAAAAATATCGTGGTCTAACTGTGGCTCTTAAGATTTGAGACTTGGTCTCGCCTTACGCCACATCTCACACCATTTAAAATCTTGGCAACAATAGTGTAATTAACTTATTTTAAGAGATACATTTATATATTTGAATACTTGTTAAACACTAAAAATTAAATATATAAAAATCGAATGTTATATATATTCTAAAGGAGAAATAAATATTAATTTAGAAAAAAACTTGATATCAAATCATTTGAACAATTGTATTATCATATGGGCTAATTAATCCATTGGACTTTTTTTAATTAAACCCAAAATCTAACATTGGGCCGGCCCAAATAAACATCCGTGGGAGTTTATGAGTTGGATTGATCAGGTTAAACGTATTTGAATAACCTAATTTAATGTTGCCCGCCAGAAAGAGGGGGGACTCCGGAACGATGTATGAAAGAGACTCTTGAAAGCTATCGAAGTGGACAATAGAGTGCTGCTTCTAATGAAAAAGCCCTCAATGCTGTGTGAAAGTGGCGGGGAATGACTGGGCTCAGAAGTCAAGTCAACATAGTGTGGAAAGTGGGGTCGACCTTCTAATGCCTTGTAGGGAAAGAGAGGTTCTCTAGGCAGATAGAGAAGGAAGGGCCAATAGAGAAGAATGTTGAAACCGAAACAAAAGTACAACCCAACTCAACTTACCCCGTTCGGGTTAGTTGGTTTCGTTGGGTTGATCGGATTGTGTTTAAACAAAGTAAAAATAACACTGAAAACATA
Source organism: Saussurea involucrata (assembly GCA_033807775.1). Taxonomy (NCBI): domain Eukaryota; kingdom Viridiplantae; phylum Streptophyta; class Magnoliopsida; order Asterales; family Asteraceae; genus Saussurea; species Saussurea involucrata. The sequence continues at coordinate 231,521,088 of CM066314.1, forward strand.
AAAATAAGAAAATCTTCCATTGAAATATGATCAACCATTCAAAAGAATATACAAGTTAATCAAATTTTTAGGTATTACATATAACATAAGTTTCTAATAAGGTTCTTTTTATGAGTTTCAATGCTCGTTATTGCGGAGTTATTTTTATAAATTTATACATATTAAATTAAAGTAAAATACAAATAATTTTAGAGAAACCGCAAAATTTGTTGTAGTGGCATTTTTTTAAATCTGATTATTTCACTAACATAAAATCAGAATAAAAGCCACTTGTGGTCAAACGTCACTCAAAATACTAAATCAAAACACACATTTAAACACATCTTAAATATACATTTTTAAAACATATATTTATTTATTTACATCATAATATACATGTTTCCAAAAAAACTGGAAAAAAAAATTAAAATTGAAAAAAAAATTGGCGAGAATTTTAAGGTGGTGATGTTGATGATTCACATAGAAGCAATAAAGATTCCAAATAATCAACACCCAAATCTTCAAAAACCACCGTGGGCTTGTCTTCCGGCGTGGCGGCAGCCACCGGTTTATTCTTTCTGACCACCGGTTTTTTCCTCAAAGAATGCCTCTTCTTTAATGTCATAACCGGAGAACACCCTTCTTCAAATCCATATTTCATCTCCTTCAATGATTCCTTAACTTTCTCCACCGGAAAATTCAACACCGCCAGCCGCCCTCGTGTCGAGAATGCCGCGTGATCGTACGCCATAGCGGCAGCCTCCGCGCTATCGAAGGTTCCGAGCCATACTCGGGTTCCGTTCCGTGTGGAATCTCTTATCTCCGCCGCGAATTTCCCCCACGGTCGCCTTCGAACGCCGCGGTACGACTTTGGCTTTTTGGGCACGTGTGCGGCGTCCTCGTTGGCGGCCGCTGCGGCGGAGGAATTAGGTGTTGGAAAAACTACGCCGCCTTCTGCCGCCAGTGAGGCGGCGGAAAATGCATCGTCGCAGTCGAATTGATCGAAAGGGTGGGCATTGTGTCGGAAAAGAAGTTCGTCCCATGAACAAGAAGTTTCCGGCGAGTAGTCAGAGGTGTGGAATTTGTATTGAATGAAAGAAGTAGCCATTGACGGTGGTGGTGTACCGCCGGCGGTGGTAGTGGTGGTGGTGGAGTGTTTGATTTTGTAGAACAGAGGCTGTCCTGGCATTTATATACCCTTTTCAAAATTGAATATTTTAAAGAAAATGTTAAATTAATTTAGGATTTTTTTAATTATTAATTGTCTGATTATTTTAATTAATTTAGGATTTTTTAATTATTAATTTTCTGATTATTTTAATTAATTTAGGAGGAGATTAATTCAATAAAAGGGAAAATTACGGTTAAAACTGGCACGTGGGGCAAAATGACGCAAGGCGGCTGGTCCATCTCAGCTGGTATGCCGACGTGGACGTAATTAGGCAGGTCAGCATGACAAGTGGGATGGGGTGGATATTTTTTTTTACTTGTGTATTTACCTTTTTTTCATAATTATGAAAAGACGTAAATGCCCCTTCATATAAGAGAAATCAAACTAAAATGGTAATGTAATCAATGAAATCATAAAGTATTTTTTTTGAACGGCAATTTATTCTATTACAGTCACTTTGACACGTTTTCTTTTTTGTAAGTCATGGTTTACGATACAAGAATGAATGCAAATGAAGTAAATGATAGTTGTAAACATGTTTTCTTTTTTGTAAGTCATGGTTTATGGTATAAGGATGAATGCAAATGAAGTAAATAATAGTTGTAATCAAGAAAAAACCCGTTAAAGATTCGAATCACAAAAGTCAACAGAAGCTACCTAAGAAAACCTAAATCCAAAAACGAACAACTAGAAAATAATTTTATAAAGAGAAGTAGCATGAGGACATAACAACGTAAACTAATTCATTCAGGCGAGACATCTATGCGAAGCAAGCGGGTACAAGATCGAAAAGAATGTGTTGCTTGCATGTAAAAAGCAGAAAACCCCAAATTGACCCTGATAAAGTTCTAGAGATAGATCGTTAAAAAAGACCTTGAGTTAGATTTCCCTGTATATGACCGGTGTTACTGTCAGCATTTGCTTTCATGGATCAAACTTTCGAAACTCTATGTTAATTTCACATTGGCTAATAAGAATATTAAACCAATTAAAATAAATCACGTGCATAATGATGGCCCGTTTTAAAGGGTATTTGCGTCTATTAATGATCACCTTCAATCTTTCACAATTTGTTGATATTTATTAGGCTTTATCCCAATCACTAATGTGGTATTACAAAAAGAAAGAGAACACTTAGGGCCGTTTACCAACTCTTTCCGGGTAAGTGTTGTTCGGGTAAGAGTGATATCCCGGGTAAGTGTTGTCCGGGTAAGATTATTTACCAAGTGATTTTTGGTAAGTGCTTACCGACAAAAAATGACCATTTTAACCCCTTTGTAATTATATAGTTCTCTTATCCTAATTTTATATAATTTTCCTATTCTAATTTTATATGTATATATATATATACAGGCATGGAATTATATATATAAATAGTTCTCTGACAATTAAAGGGGTGAGTTCTTTTATATAATTACGCATAAGGGTATTTTTGTCATTTAATCTTAACCTCTTTCAGACCTTTAAAGTTATTCCCATCTCTTCCCGACGTCTTTCTCTCTCTAAAACTGCAACATCTTTCACTTCTCATACGCTCTCTCTCTCTCATCCCAAAAAGGTATGGCTCAGAAGAGAGAGGAGGAGACCGAGCTCAAGTTTCCTGAAACGCTGACCTTATATGCATAATCGGCGGTGGTCTTTAGCCGGAGGAGGGAGGAGTTCGGCGGTGGTCTTTAGCCGGAGGAGGGAGGAGAGGTGCATATCATGGTGAAAACCCTAATTGCAAGTGGAAGGGCAACGGTAGAAAGTTAGAAACTGACCCGGGTAAGCATGAATTTGGTGCGGTCTCGGACAGACTTCGGTCAGCGGCTGGGTCAGTTTTCAGTCAGACTCGTAATTTGGTAAACATACTGACCACTGACCGAGTCAGCCTAGTCAGCGGTTAGTAAACATCCCCTTAGTAACCACACATCTAGAAACTTAATCACTCGATTTACATAATTATCATTTGGAACTGTTGGATATTGAACCTTCACAGTATAACATCTAATATTTATAAAACTTTTACAATAAAACAATGGACATTTGTAAGAAAATACCAATTCTAAACAACTTTTTTCCAGTTAAGATTATCTGATAGCTGTAACTTTATCTTACGGTTCTACGAAAAATGGATTATATCAAATGGTCCCAAATGTATATATATATATATATTATTAATGTCTAGATGCAGGGGATCCAATCCATCATCCATCCAATTAAGGTAAAGGGGCTATATTGACAAAAGAGATAGGTTGTAGAGGAGCCACTTGGATTTTTAAAAAATTTGATGTTATATAAATGATGAGTAGAGTAAGGCAGGGTGCAGCCGTCTTTCGCAAATTCCCTTTATGCCCCTCTTTGGTCCGTTATCCATGCTCCGTAGAGATGAAAATTGTAATTTCAAAACTATAAGGACGAAAATAGAAAATAACAAACCACAAGTTCTAAAAATGTAATTTACGGATGATTTAATTTTTGTGTCCTACAAGGTTGTCCAACTTCATTCATATAATTTGTTAGGTCGCTTAACTTCATCCTAACAACTTATTGTATCGTCTTTAGATATGTCAGACAGTTCTTAATCCTATAAACTTAAAGTCCAATTAAGTAATCTACGAGTGCATCTTAAATGACCAATTTTGTTATGAAAAAACTAGTTTTGAAGAATTTAGCTGTCGGGAAAAATGTCTGTCGTGATGATAGATATTTTCGATGCCATGTTTAGTTATCCACAAACACAAGTTGATGGGTTGTAGGTAAATTACATGGATCTAAATGGTATTTCCACCATTAGTTTTTAAAAACTTTTTTTTCTTTTATAAACGTTTATAAATATTTATTATTTAAAGAGTAAACTACGAATTTGGTCCTCATGGTTTGTCAAAAATAATATTTTTGTGTCTCTGAAGTGTCAAAATACATGGTGGCCATCCAGATTAAGCCCTTTCCTCTAAAGTTTGTTAAAAATTACGTTAAAAGAGAAGTATTCTTGTCCTTTATTGATTTTTTGGTCTTTCACACGATCAAAATCGATTTTACGATTTTGGACTATGTTGTTTTTTATTCGATAAAAGACAGAAAACGATAAAATGGCGAAAATGGCGCTTATTTAACAGAAGTTTTTACGACTGTTAAATAGAGGGACGAAATCTGGGCTTTTTTGAAAGTACAATAGCCATCTTGTATATTACATGTTGTTGGGTTGAGAATGATGCAACTAAGACCTTAAGTATATCAAAAACAGACTTTTCCAAGTTGTCCGTTTTGTTTAGACGTGAAAAATGTGATTTTTATAAATCTAAGTTGAAATGCTTTTAAAACTGGTTGGAGTGATTCTTAATGGATTGAAAACGCGTTGGTAGAATGGGTTTTCTGACATAGATCATATATAGGTTATTTAGGTGTCAAGCCGGTTGAAAGAGCCACTCAGAGACTAGATTTGCCTTAATCTAGTTAAGGTGAGTTCAAATAGATTTTATTGGGTGCACTTCAAAAGTATGTGTTTTACATAACTGATTCATATTGTTTGTATTGAATATGTGTCATGAAAAATGTGTTATGCAAAGTGAAATGAGCATGTTAACTGATATGTTGTATTTACTTGATATATCGAAACTTGATATTTTGTAAAACATGCTCGATTTATTTTATGAACATATGATATATGTTGGGTGGTGATACATAATGATAAAATACGTAGAACGTGGAACGTTCATTGAAAGATGTCGAAAGTTGAGGGATGGGAACCAGGTTAGGCGACTATTAGGCATGGCCCCGGGGGGGGGGGGGGGGGGGAGGGGGAGGGGGGGGGGGGCAAGTATATACACAAATCTGGGAGGTCATATTAATGTATGTACACTGACCTGAGAGGTCATATGGATGTACTAGGAGGTCAAATGACATGCCTAAATATGCCAACGGTATCTATGAGCTGCTTTGTGCTCCCTCACCATCCGGTTATGGTAGGACTCCCCTACCTAGATCAGTGATTATGTAAATAAATAAGTTATTACGAGGGATTATCTGAGAAAATTACGACAAATCATACATCGTTTGCACTTATGAATCACTTTTTTTATTTATTTAAATGTTTTATGATGTAAACTCTTTAACTCACAAGGCGTGAACCCTAACTTGTTTTATTTGTCAACATGTATCCCAGGACCAGGTTCGGGTGCAGGTACTAGTGTTACAGTAAAAAAATAGTACTTAGCAAAGTAGAGGATACATCATGTGATGACTTTTGAGAAATGATTTTGTAGCAAATGTTTTTTTTAATAGAAGTCATGTTAGCATCTCCATAGTAAACTCTTTAACTCACAAGGCGTGAACCCTAACTTGTTTTATTTGTCAACATGTATCCCAGGACCAGGTTAGGGTGCAGGTACTAGTGTTACAGTAAAAAAATAGTACTTAGCAAAGTAGAGGATACATCATGTGATGACTTTTGAGAAATGATTTTGTAGCGAATGTTTTTTTTAATAGAAGTCATGTTAGCATCTCCATAGTAACCGGTTCTATACTTGTATGTATGTAGATTGACCCAATTATGTAGCATTTTGTGTACTTAGCCTTTTGGGTTTTGTTATATTTAAATGCAAGCAGGTTATAAAATGGCATATCACGATTTTACGAATGGGTCATGCCAAAATTTCGGTAGATTTGTTATATAAATTTTTAGGGTGTTACATTAAAAAATAAAAATAAAAATAAAAATGGAAATGTGAATGAGAATGAGAATGCAGAATTAAAATTTACATTCCCTCAAATTTGGTCATGTATGAAAATTAATGGGTCTAAGATAATGGGTCAATTATGTTATATCAAACTAAACCACATTTTTATTATTGTAGCTAGTCAACCGTTATAAATCATAATTATCCTAAAATGCTCGATGACACTAAAATCACCAGCAATTATTAGGAAAAATTTATCGTGCCAAAAATACGAGAAGCTCACTAATGATTTCTAAGGTCCCAAAACGAGTAGAAATCCAAGTGCACAATAAACCCAACAACAAATACGGATAACAATAATCTAGATGTTACACAATAATTCTCTAACGTAAAAAATTAAACTCACACGAAATATATATATATAGATAAAAACGATGGAAGCGTTAGTATCTATAAATATTAATAGCGAGATATATATAAGTGTATATATCGACGATATATATATAGGGCAAGATCACAACCAATAACACCGGGATTTAACGTGGTTCCACTATCGTTGTGATAGTGTACGTCCACCAAAGAGAGAGAGCAAGTGTTTATTACCAACTGGGAGAGATTACAACGTGTTATCGAGATTTTCTCGATCAACTAATCAGCTATCAAATGTTTCCTCCACAAACGAAATATATATATATATATATATATCAATAAGATATATACATATCAACAATGGTGGAAACAAGCAAATACTTAAAGGAGGAAGAAGAGAGTCTTGATGCCTTCAATTTTGTGCATGCCTTCAAGTCCTCACGATGCATGGTATTTATAATAAGGAGGGGTTGGAGTAGCATGGAAGCAAAAGAGTTACCGGAAATGGGTTGGCATCTAGATGCAAGTTGGCATCATAGGTTAGTGGATTGCAGTGAAATACAAAGGAGCATATGGATGGGTTGTTATGCATGTATGTGTGTATGATGCATCGTCCATAAAATTGTCTTCCCAAGAGACTTGGTAACCAAGTCTTGCACGTGGCATTTCATGAGCCATGCAAGAATTTTGCATAACATCCAATAGAAAAATATATTATTTTTCAACAATCTGCACATAAATGTAGTTATCTATGTACAGACAGGATGAACAAGGCGAAACAATGGCTAAATTCTTGGAAGCCTTGGTGAAAGTCGCGGTCAAATGAAAACGAAAGTTGGAGATATGATGGGCGTCAGCTAGAGCTCCCCCGGTGTGTTTGTGTTGTTTGTGTGTGACTATATATATATATATATATATATATATATATATATATATATATAGAGAGAGAGAGAGAGAGAGAGAGAGAGAGAGAGGTTCAAGGGAAAACCTCAAATAATTAGAAAACTAAAGAACACCCTTACACACATAGGATTAGATAATCTAATGGTTATTATTAGAATGACAGTTTTGGCTGATGATCTTGGAGAAACTGTTCTTTTAGACTGTAGCTATGTGTAATGGATGTTCGGTGTAGGCATGAGAGAAAATGATGATGGTATGGTAGATCAATCAATAGTCGGATAAAGATTTGATGATAACAGTTACTCTAAGGAGGTTTGTAAATCTAAGTTGGGGAGCGGGTAATGATGAAAGAGGTAAGGTTCAGAAAATATGAAAAGACGAATCCTTGTTCTTTCTGGACTTTTATATGTGATTAAAGTATGTAAGGCTTGAAGTGAAAGGATACACAAAATATTTCATGTTGGTATAATGTGATTTCACTTACTAAAGTGAGTATGGATAGTAAGAGTAGTTGTTTGGAGGAATGGTCAGGTATTATAAAAAATCGGTTAAGAAGTTGTGACCTAAGGATGTGGTATTACATCATCGAGGTGCTAATGTGACCTTAGAGTCTAAAGAGGATATGAAGGTTAAATATCCTCGTTGATTTACCTAGCCTTGATTTCGAGGACGAAATCAATTTTAAGTTGGAGAGTATTGTAACATCTCGATTTTTCATAAAAGATGATGTTTGGGTTTATTAAATAATTTGAGTATAATTATTTGATAAGTTATGAATTATTACGTGATAGATTAATTTTAGAGTTTTCCCCGATTAAGTTACGTTATTTGTTTTGTGGAATAATAAGTTAAGGGGTAAACTTTAATTTTAATTTAGAAGTTTGAGGGTATGTTTTGCCAAGTGATGAAAGTGAAAGGGGTTGTTTGGTAAAGTGGTGGACATGTGTCACCACCACCTCTTGTCTAATAGATGAATAAGGAAGTATCATCCATTATTGTTGCATTTGGTGTCTAAATGATGTGTGAGGTGTCAACACCACAATTTACTTGAAGGGAAAAGACATAAAAGTGAGACACATCCTCACTTTATCCATTTTGTGTCTAAAGAAGTGTGTGTGTGTGTGGTGTTTCTCACGACAAGAGAAAGAGAGAAAGAAAAGAGAGAAAACTAAGAAGGTGAAGAAGGAGAAAACAGATTCAGCTGAAGGGTTTGAGGAAATTCAGTGTTTAAACTAAAGGTATATTTTCTTCTAAATTTACTTCCTTTTGAGTTCATAAGTTTCTATGAGTTTAAGAAATAGGTTTTGATGATTTTTAGATGTTTTGAGAAATCTGAGTTTATGGATAGTTTATGATAATGATGTTAAGCATATTTGTACTTTTATAGAAACATGCATGGCTTAAAATGGTTAATTTAGATTGAGCTTCAAAAGTTATGTTACATATCAAGTGTTTGATAAAATGTTTGAGAGACATTTGTGATTTTAAGTTTCTGTCCTGTTTTTAGAAAATTCATAGAAAATCAACCGTTTGTCCAAATAAGATGTGTAATATATCGTTGGAAAGATTTAAGAGTGTAGACCATTTTTGTAGTTTACAGTAAGAGCTGATTTGGAGTCTAAATGGCTCAAAACCTTGATTTTCCAGACCTGATTGTATGAAACTCGGGATTTGCAGACTGTTTTTGTAAAATTCATATAAAATTGGTCATTGATCCAAATAAGGTGAATCCTGTGTGATTAGTTTCCTAAGAGATAGTAGTACGTTTTTCTTTTAGATGTCAAAGCCTAATTTGTTCTCTAAGTATGAGAAAAGCGTCCAAACTTTTGAAGGACAGAGGCTGTTTTGGTGCAGTAACTTGAACTGCAGTTATGCTTGTACATGATGCATTTCAGGGTTGTGTAAATTGATAAAGCTTATGTAAATCAGCTGTGAACTTATCTAGGACTATTCTAGAGGTAATAAAAAGTATAAAGTTTGGTCTACGTCTCGTTTATCGAAACAAGTGTGTTGATTACTATATGATAGTAATCGGTTATGGTTTTAGGTAAAGGCGTTTTGGGTGTGACTTGTATCAACGTCTTGGCATCCGATTGTAGTGTTCCATCATCTACAACTCAGGTGAGTTCATTCTTACCTTACCCTTTTTATAACGTTTTAAATTATGGTAAGGTGTATTTTATAAGTGAACTGTTTTGGATGGATTTTTTTTGGAAGAAGGATCATTATAAAGATTTTATAAAGTAAAATCTATTATTTTAAATTGATGGTTGTGCTTACAATCATATTGGAAAATGATTTATAACAATAATATGTACAAGTTATAAATATGGGATTTAATGGTTAAGTGGATTACAACAATCTTTATATCAAAGATCGTGAGTGATGATATTGATGGTTAGACTTATGTTATAAGAAATTGACATAATTGTGATTTGTTTATACTAAATGACATGAAGGATTCATAAAGGAGGTTCGCTCATACGGTTGTTATGAGGAATCTATGTGGTATAAATATAATTCGCTCATACTGTTTGCTATGAGGAATTTATGTAAAGAAGATTTGCTCATACTGTTTGCTATGAGGAATTTATGTAAAGAAGATTTGCTCATACTATTTGCTATGAGGAATCTATATTAAATAAATACATGTACGAATACAATTAGGTGGTATGGATCCATAGGCCTAGTGTTTGGGAAATCGTGGAATAGACGTAGATTTATTCGGAATTCCCGATTTATAAGGAAAAGAAGGGATTGGCATGTGTATATTGTAATCTCTATTTCCTTTCCAATAAATGGGCATGTGTATATTGCGATTTATTGGATAAGAGCATTAATCTAGAATCTGTGAATATTCGTAGTGCGGCTCTGGAGAAATAATTGACTTAATGTTAGATCATGGTCATGGAACCGGGTTTAAACCGTTATCTAAGAATGGTTATGCGTGTGGTAAGAAAAAGGGTAACCAGGTTTGTTATAACTTGTTTACATTGTTTTATAAATATTATTTTGAAATCGAATGTTCTCACTAGGCATTAGCCTAATCGTTTTAAATGATGTTTTCTTACCAGGTACTAGCTTGGGAAAGTAAAGGGATGTGGGACGAGAGATTTTGGTTTAGCGAAGAAGTTAATTAATGCTGAGGTTTTGAGAGACTGCTTAGATAATCTAGTTAATCTGATTATAGTGACATGATTAGATTAATAGATTATTTGAAGAATTCTATGTTTGTAATTAGGAACCTCATAGTTAATTCTCCACTTATATTAAGCTTAGAGAGTTTATGTTTAAATCTTGTTGTAATTTGAGGTTTAAATTAGCCATGATTTTAGGGTGTTATAATATGGTATCAAAGCATTAGTTTAAGTGAACTAGGTATGCTAAGTGAGATACCTAGACTTAAGCTGTGATGAACTAAGTTATGATTCGTGAGAGTGGGTAGAAGTATTAAGACAAGATAGTCTTAGAGTCGACGGAAAAACGTGAAATTAGTACTGTAGCGATGGAAACGAGGATTCTCATGTATAATATATTCACAATTTCAATTAGCTACTGTTATTATGAATATATTACTACACAAGTATACTTGTTTATAAATTGTTACAGTGACTAATGATCTGTCATGTATGTTTCGTATGTTTATGATATGAGTAACCGTTTCTTATGGTTATTTGTGAGATTCCACATCGGCTAGGAAAGGAAACGAAGTCCTCCGTATAAGGGTGGATGGAGACTTTCCTTGCATGAGGCCTTTTGCCTGTCACTGGGTGCGATCTGGGTGCGTCCCGCGTATGCCTGTGCGGGCAGGAACAAAACCGTGAGCGGTACCGGCATGCTGTTATGCAGAGGGTATGCGCAAAGCGGACAATATCGTGTACAGTGGACTGGGATGTTACAGATGTAATGACTCATTGCTGTAATATTGAAGTATTCAAATAGTGAGTATACTTGATTGAAGTATGTGGGTTTTCAGGCAATATACGTTAATGCTATTTTGAAATCTGGGGGTTGAGTTGCGGTTGGTGACAGGATGAAAGGAGAATCTTTGTTCTTCTCGATCCCATTGGACTTTTTAGGAGAGTTTCCATACTTCACTTGATTGTCGAAGAGGATACTGTAACCGTTAAGCTGTGGTGCTTCGTTATGAATTTTAGTCGAGAGTGTTAGAGTATTACATGGATGTAAAGAAATGCAATGAGTGGGTCGACTATGTTGGAAAGATAGGAGCTCGTGGTAGTTCTTGGTGATAAGTACTTTATGAGGACTTGGCTAAAGGTTTTGGCTGATGATTCGCTCCCCTAACTTTCGTCTCTCAGTGTCAGTGTCGGCCCAGCAGAGTGCTTTCGCCGTTGGTGTTCTTTCCGATCTCTACGCATTTCACCGCTCCACCGGAAATTCCCTCTGCCCCTACCGTACTCCAGCTTGGTAGTTTCCACCGCTTGTCCAGAGTTTGGAGAAACTGTTCTTTTAGACTGTAGCTATGTGTAATGGATGTTCGGTGTAGGCATGAGAGAAAATGATGACGGTATGGTAGATCAATCAATAGTCGGATAAAGATTTGATGATAACAGTCACCAATAATCCATTTTGATGACCGGGAATGTTACCTACTTAATCGGATGTAATTCTTACCAATATTGATAATCGTTTGGTAAAATCCCTAACTTTTATATAAATTTTCTAGAATATTTGTACATAAGAACATTTGAAGGTATATATATCTTGTTGAGTTTTGCGACAGTCAAACAAAAGACACCCAGCTGAAGTACAACTTTTTTTTTTCAAAAACTTTCCATTTTTAGTAATTTATTGTTACCAGCCAACACACTTGCACGCCACCCCTTGCAGATAGATGATCGAACCTTCCCGGAAATGGCCGCCGGTGGTGTTGTCGGCTTTTGAATGAATTCAATCCACCACTTATGACCCACTCTAATTCCTTAATTAAATTCTTACCCGAATATATACATATATATATCCCTAGGTTTATTTGAGAAGTGTTAAATATATGAGAAATAGAAAAGTAATCTTGACCATTTATTCGGTCAAGATCGGCTTTAATTGGTCAAAAGTTGCGGTTTTGTTTGGTCAAAAGTTGCGACTGTTCCAAAAGTAGAAGGGTAGTTTCGTAACTTTTACAAAAACACGGAACGAGTTCATTTATAAACATTTGTGATTCATATATGAACTAATTAACTGTAGGTTCATATATGAATAAGTTGAACCAATTAACTGATTCATATATGAACTATTTTTTTAACTAATTCTCCTATAAACTAATTAACTGATTCATATATGAATCACAAAGGTTCATATATGAATTAGTTAAAAAAAAGTTTATATGTGAATTACAAAGGTTCATATATGAACGTATAGTTCATATGTGAATTACAAAGGTTCATATATGAACGTATAGTTCATATGTGAATCACACAGATTCATATATGAACTCGTCCCGTATATTTTACAAAACTACCCCTCTATCTTGTGCAGACCACGTGCAGACCATGCGAGAAATTATCCATTGCTTCTCGGTTAAAGCTGCAAATGTTGACCGAATGAATGACCAAGATTACTTCTCTATTTCTCATGTATTTAGCACTTCTCAAATGAACCTCTCCACACATATATATATATATATAGGGTTGGGTTCACGTGAGACCAACCTGTTTTTGTGAGACCGTGAGACCATAAAATAACACTAAAACTTCACAACGATTTATTGTGAATGTAAGCAAAACAGCGAACCTTCACAGCAAAAACACTGTGAAGGGTTACCTTCACAATACCTTCACAGTCTTTTGCTGTGAAGGTTTAGTGTTATTTTTTTGATCTCACGGGTCTCACGAAAATGGCTTGGTCTCACATGATCTCAAGTCTCTCTCTCTCTCTCTCTCTCTCTCTCTCTATATATATATATATATATATATATATATATATATATATATATGTGTGTGTGTGTGTGTGTGTGTGTGTGTGGTTGGTTCACGTGAGACCAACCTGTTTTCGTAAGACCGTGAGACCACAAAATAACACTAAGGGGACGTTTGGTTCGCAGAATGTTTTTGGATGTAATGGAATATGTCAAAGAAATTTGACTTTAAAGGAATTGGAATGGAATGTTGTTAGGTTTGACCAGCTGTTTGGTTGACATAATTGGAATGGAATCTGTTAAAGGAATTGGAATCTGTTTGTTTGGTTCACAGAATGTAGCTTTGGAATTGGAATGCAATTCGGGTAAATGACCAAAATACCCTTTTGTTAATTTTAATTTTTTTAAATAAAAAATGCTTTAATAAAATAGTCATTAAATACTTTAATAAAATTATTATTAAATACTTGAATCTTTAAACCATATAATATACATAACCCAAACATAATAATAAACCAAATGACATTACTTGATCGATTTAGAAATTGTTCCACAAAAATACTTACGTGCCATCGTCACTAATCGATCATAGTTCAAATACATGGGGTCTTAATAGCAAAGATTCAGATTAAGATGTCTTAATAAAACTGAATTGTTAAGATGTCTTAATAGAACAGAAGGTGGTTCAGATTGAAAGCATAAACTATGAGCATCTGGTTTGTGACCACAATGAGCATCTTTCAGGTTAAATATACACTTTTTTATACACATATACACATATTTTCAAATATACACATCTGTTAAATATACACATATTTTTAAATATACACATCATACATGGTTTTTAAATATACACTTTCTGGTTCATCTTTCTGGTTTGTTCATCTATCCTCATCAGACATAAGCACAAATCGAAATCAGATGTACAATGCTAAAATCGAAAGCACAAATCAGAAATCAAAAGTACAATGCATATACACTTTCTGGTTCATCTTTCTGGTGTGTACAAATCGAAACCAGATGTACAAATCGAAACCATGTACGATGCTAAAATCGAAAGCACAAATCGAAATCTGAAATCAGAAATCGGTAACAACCAGAAGATAAATCGAAAGCAGAAACTGGTAGAGAAGATAAAATAGAAATCGAAACCAAAAATCGTAAGCAGAAGTCGGTCGAGAAAGATATCTTACCAGATCGTCGGCTGAAAATGGCGATGGAGAAGGTCCTTTGCGATGGAGAAGAAAACGAGAAAGAGGTGAGATAACAGATGGGTTTGTCGGCTGAAAATTGTAAAACTAGGGCAAGGGGTAATTTTGGCATTATGAAAATGTTCAATTTCATTCCTTCAAAATACCCTGTTTATGTGATGGAATAAAAATGCCTAACTAATAGAATTCATTGAAATTTTAAAGATTCCTTTTGTACAAAAGATTGAACCAAACACTAGAATGGAATCTGGTCAAAGGAATCTGGCATTCCAATTCCACCAGATTCCACCAGTTTCTGTGAACCAAACGGCACCTAAAACTTCACAACGATTCATTGTGAAGGTAAGCAAAACAGCGAACCTTCACAGCAAAAACACTATGAAGGTTACCTTCACGGTCTTTTGTTGTGAATGTTTAGTGTTATTTTTTTGGTCTCACAGGTCTCACATGATCTCAAGTCTATATATATATATATATATATATATATAGGGAAGGTATCCGTTGCAAACCAGTCAGTTTGTGCAAACTATACAAACCAATCTTAGCCGTTGATCAAGTCTAATAAATATCTGATTTTATTATGTTTCCTAATCTAAAGTCATGATCATAATGAATGAATCTTATCATCTTCCATATATATCTCAGTCTTAATTAATGAATCATAATGATTATCCATAAATACATCTATTGTTTCCTAATATAGTGGTTTGTATAGTTTGCACAAACTGACTGGTTTGCAACGGATACCTCCCCTATATATATATATATATATATATATATATAGGGTTGGGTTCAAATAAAAAGTCATTTTTCATTGTGCACATGAGGACAAATCACATATATGCGAGAAGTTAAACCTTATGCCAGTATGCGACAAGTGTGTTATCACATATGATACACAAGTTTAATCATATATGATTAAACATGGGTTACATTGGCAATACAAAGATATTTAATCATAGATTAAACACACTCACATGTCGTGTAATCATATATGATTAAACACTTCTCGCATTCTCGCATAATGTTTAACTTCTCGCATGATCCTTCCTCTATATTTGTATCCTATATATATATATGGTCAGGTTAAGGAAAACCTCAAAAAAACGGAAATCTAAGGAATGCTCTGGTAGACTTTCATCTGAACAGTATGAACTTATGCATACAAGTAATTTGTAACATGCACACACGCATATGCACATGTGCATAAAAACCAAAAAAACAACTTGATTTACTCATACACTCCAGATGAAGGATTACCATAGTGTTCCTCAGTTTTTTGAGGTTTTCCCCTGGACCTACCCCTTTCTCCCTCTCTCTCTCTCTCTCTATATATATATATATATATATATATATCACAATCAGAGCAGATGATAGATTGATAGTACAACCATGAATGCAAATCGACAACTAGGTAGTGAGGAGAAGGGAAAAGAGATAACAAGTACAGAGGAATAAATCAATATAAATTTTTATGTTCTAAAATGAGAATGCTTGATTTATTCAAAAGTCAAGATTGAGGGCGAATGTTGAAATATGTTTATTTTGTACAATCTTGACTTTGGGTTTAATTGTATCATTTCAGAATTAGTAGATATGGAATTAAAGGGAAACTGAAGTTCAAGGACTAAAAGTGGACAAATGTGAAGTTGTTGGGCGGCTCCTCATGGTGTGTCATAGTTGGAGGGTAGCGCAGCGTTTAAAGAGGAACTTCAGGGGCTAATTGTGAATATTTGACTGATGTATTTAAAGAAGGGGTCTCTCCTCTTTTGACCCCATCAAATTTCATTTTCATCTTTTCACTCTAGAGAAATATATTCTTTTCTCTCTCAATAGTTTAGGGTTTCTCATTTTGTATATAGATTAGGGTTTGTACTTAAGGTTGGTTTCATAATAATGGATTTATTTCTTTCAAGAAGAAGTATGTTATCAATGATGATTACAATGCTTGAAAACTCAAAAACAATGAAGACTTACATATTTTTCAGTTCTCGTTCGTATCTAGGGTTTATAAGTGTTTTAGAGTAATGATATGAAGAGAACTAAACAAAAAAATGACTGAAACTCCAATAAAAATTGAACAAAACGATTTTATGGGTTCATGGCAGAGGTCGCTGGTAATAAGCAAAGATTCTTCGTGATATGGTCCCTCCGCACCCAAGCTCGCATGTCACCAATCGCAATTTTTGTACCAAAAGGTCTAGGATGCTATGCGATATGTATGTTACACGATCCTAAGTTGCATACGACCTCAATCTACGTAACTCTCTTGAAGCAAGGTACAAGTATAAGATGCACAGACTTTGGAGGCGTAATTTACAATTTTGATGTATATGTTTGTGTATATATAGCATGGATTGTCGATACATGTCCAAAAAGTAAACCATACGAAGAGAACTAAACAACAAAATGCCTGAAACTCAAATAAAAATCGAAATAAAAGATCTATGGTGGGTCCATGGCAGACTTGTTGGAATAATCATGATTTGTATTTGATAGATAATAAGATGACAAGAAAACATACCCGATGATCCTGAGGATCCAGTGAAAGCATTAAACATATTTGCCATTGATTGTCGGGTTCCCAGAACGAGGTGATCGTATTATGATGGGATGATGATCGAACTTGAGAGAGTCGATCGTGGGGAGGCACACGGCAGGATGTGATATCAGTAATTAGTCATTAGGGTTAAAGTGTGATTAGGGTACCCTATTTATAATAAGAGTATCTTACACTTTTAACCCTTGGTGTTTATTATGTGCCATATAATTCCCCATAGTTCCAATCACCTAATGGGAAACCCTATAGTATGTCAATAATAGTAAATACGCCCATCATATATTTACCAGACATAGGGATTTCAGTTATTGTCAATTATCACATCAGGAATGATAAACGATCAGTGACAGTCACTTTTAAGGTGGTTCCAACATTCTCCCACTTGACCAAGCGATCTTTTATCTATGAGTACCAATAAGTCCGGCCGGGATAATACTCATTTTGTTTTAAACTGAAATCATAGCTAATAAGTACAGCCGTAGAGAAGAATATCAACTCAGGACCCCCACTAGTCAAACTATGACTCAAACTTAAAACTGAATAAGCAATGATCAATTGACTAAGACAGATTTCGTTATAATAATGTCCATACACCATTATGAGCTCAAAGCGTAACTAATAGACAAACAAAATCTGAATATAGAGGAAAATTTTATTAAGATAATAATAATGACCAATAAGTACAATATGCTATTAAATTAAGTCTTTTGTAAGCCCCATCTTCGACACGTGTCCTACGAAGACATTAGGAGGAAGACCTTTGGTCATCGGATCCGCTAGCATATTCTTTGTACTTATGTACTCATTACAAAGGACATTTTCCTCAACCCGTTCGCGCACGAGCAGATACTTTGTATCAAGATACAGCCCAGCGCCAGTTGAACTGTTACTGTTCGAGAAAGTTACGGCAGCTGAGTTATCACAGTAAAGCTTCAATGGTCTAGAAATGGAGTTGACGATTTTGAGTCCACTGACCAGGTTCCTTAACAACATCCCATGACAACTGGCATTATAAACGGCAACGTATTCAGCCATCATGGTGGACGTTGTAGTCAGCTTCTGTTTGTGACTCCGCCATGAGATAGGTCCACCAGCTAACATAAATATGTACCCAGAAGTAGATTTCTTATCTTCCTTGCATTTAGCAAAATCGGAATCAGAATATCCTACTACTTCTAAGTTGTCACTTCTTCTATAAGTTAATTTGTAGTCTTTGGTCCCTTGCAGATATCGTAGAACCTTTTTAGCCGCTTTCCAGTGTGCTATTCCGGGATTAGATAAGTAACGTCCCAGCATACCAGCGATATAAGCGATATCCGGACGAGTACAGACCTGAGCATACATAATGCTCCCTACTACAGACGAATAAGGTATCATCCTCATTTCTTCCTTTTCAATCTCAGTGCTCGGAGCTTGGAAAAAACCAAACACGTCCCCTTTAACTACTGGAGCTACAGTGGGTGTACAGTGCTGCATGTTATAGCGTTTTAAGATACGCTCAATATATGCCTTTTGAGAAAGACCCAAAACACCATTATGCCTATCTCGATGTATTTCGATACCAATGACATAAGAGGCATCACCGAGATCTTTCATGTCGAAATTTTGCGAAAGCATCCGCTTCGACTCATGCAGCATATCCAAGTTGTTACTTGCAAGTAGGATGTCATCTACGTACAAGACAAGGATTATAAAGTTACTCCCACTGATCTTGAGATAGGTGCATTGATCCACTTGATTCTTTAGAAAACCTTGCCCTTTTACGATTTTATGGAACTTGAGGTACCATTGTCGTGATGCCTGCTTCAACCCATAAATGGATTTCTTCAACTTGCAGACCATATGCTCTTTACCTTCTGGAATGAATCCTTCAGGTTGTCGCATGTATACGTCTTATTGCAAGTCTCCATTTAAGAATGCGGTCTTGACATCCATCTGATGTAACTCTAAATCATAATGAGCTACAAGTGCCATAACAATCCTTAAAGAATCTTTACGAGAGACAGGAGAGAAGGTCTCTTGATAATCGATTCCTTCCTTTTGAGTAAAGCCTTTTGCAACCAGTCTGGCCTTATAGCGTTCGATGTTTCCTTTCGGGTCTAATTTGGTTTTGAAGACCCATTTACAACCGATAGTTTTGGATCCTTCAGGAAGTTCAACCAAGTCCCAAACATCATTGTGTTGCATGGAATTAAGCTCTTCAATCATGGCTTCATTCCACTGAGTGGCCTGATCACTATTAATGGCTTCTCGATAAGAGGTAGGATCAGTAAGCTTTCCAATGTCCTCAACTTCAGATAAAAAGGTTACGAAATCATCAAAATTTGTGGCCCTGCGTGCCCTAGATGATCTCCTGAGTTGATTTTCCGGTTCAGTAACAAAAGGAGTGGAATCAGTGATATTAGGTTCAGCGTTCGGAAGCGATGATGATGTTTCCTCGGTATTTTGGTTAGGAGGAGCAGGATCAGTGATATTAGGAGCAGCGGTGGGTACAAGAGGAATTATCGGAGGAATAAGTATACCGGAAGAATGGTTTCCCCCCGCTTCTTGTACTTCTTGCAAATCTGAGTCATGATTTGTCGTGCTCCCACTGATCTTTGAGTTCTCAAGAAACGTGGCATGCTGCGTGTCAATGATGCTCGTAGTGTGGGAAGGACAGTAAAAACGATAACCTTTTGAGTTATCAGGATAACCGATAAAGAAACATGTAAGGGTTTTAGGATCCAGTTTCTTTAAGTTAGGGTTATAGACTTTTGCTTCGGCAGGACAGCCCCATACTTTCATAAGGAGTTTTAGGGACAGATTTTGATGGAACCCTATTGAGTATATGAACGGCTGTTTTTAATGCCTCAGTCCAGAGGAAAGTAGGTAAGTTAGTGTTAGCAAGCATACTTCTCACCATGTCCATTAAGGTTCTGTTTCTCCTTTCAGCAACACCATTTTGTTGAGGAGAACCAGGCATGGTGTATTGGTTAATTATGCCATGTTCCTTGCAAAAATTATAGAAAGGACCAGGAGCTTGACCAATATCAGTATGTCTACCATAATACTCACCTCCTCTATCTGATCTCACAACTTTTATTTTATGATCAAGTTGGTTTTCAACCAAAGTTTTAAAATCAATAAAAGTTTGTAAGGATTCAGATTTTTCCTTAATCAGATATAGGTGCATATAACGCGAATAATCGTCAATGAATGTAATAAATGATGTATGTCCTGTGATTGATGCGGGATAAGGACCACTAATATCAATGTGAATTATTTCCAACAAGTTGGAACTTCTAGTAGCTCCTTTCTTATTCCCTTTTGCCATTTTTCCTTTGAGGCACTTAATACATGTTTCAAAATCACTAAAATCAAGAGAATGTAAGATTCCATCCTTTACGAGTCGAGTCATTCGATCTCGTGAGATGTGGCCGAGACGTTTATGCCACAACATGGAGGAATTCTCTAATTGTTTAGGTGATTTTGTTGTTTTAGTTACGTCATCAACATTAAGTGACAACAAAGACTGTGAGAAATTATGATCTAGTTCCAATTTATACAGTAATCCATCCAAGAAACCTCGACCAAGTAATTCATTATTATGAGTAATAGCAATCTTGCCGCAACCATGAATTATTACATAACCTTCAAGGTCTAGTCTAGATATGGATACAAGGTTCCGAGTAATCCTCGGTACATATAAGGTATCCACTAGTCTAATACACTTTCCGGTACTCATATGTAAATTTAAAGTTCCCATGGCTTCGACATCTAAGAGATCACCACTTCCAACTCTAAGTTTTCTTTGGCCCTTTGGTAGCTTCTGGATTGTAAGGAATCCCTGCATTGAGTTTGTCACATGGACCATAGAACCAGAGTCACCCCACCATGTATTAATAGGGACATCAGTAGTAAAGGAATCAAATATTACATAAAGGATGTTACCTTTCTTAGCTAGCCATTCCTTGAACTTAGGGCAATGTTTCTGTCCGTGCCCTTTGGCACGACAGAATTTGCAGCTAGGTTTGTTAGACAAGGATTTAGAGCCAGAGGCAACGGCACCATGATTATTATCCTTTTGGACTTTATTTCCAGTCTGATTACTGTGGTTACCCTTCCTTTTCTTAGAATTACCAGTGGTTGTCAGGTGAACAGCTTCAGGTTGTACCAGCTTTAGGCGATCCTCCTCTTGCACACACATTGCAATCAGTTCACTTATCGACCATTTATCCTTCATAGCGTTGTAGT
Organism: Saussurea involucrata; assembly: GCA_033807775.1. NCBI lineage: Eukaryota > Viridiplantae > Streptophyta > Magnoliopsida > Asterales > Asteraceae > Saussurea > Saussurea involucrata. The sequence continues at coordinate 231,542,047 of CM066314.1, forward strand.
TAACTTTGAAGGTGTCGAACCGAGCAGGCAAAGAGGTCATTATGAAATGCACAAGAAAATTATCAGAGACTTCCATCTCAAGACTCTTAAGCTTATGAGCCATATCAATCATTTTCATAATGTGTTCACGGACACTGCTATTTCCTTCATATTTCAGAGTGAGCATCTGTAGCATTAAGCTACTTGCATGAGCCTTAGACGATCCCTTGAAGTGATCCTCAACAGATTTGAGGTAAGTTCTGACTTTATCAGAGTCAGGGATAGCTCCTCGGATACTGAGGTTAATGGAGTTCTTGACCATCATTAGTGACAAGCGATTTGCCCTTTCCCACTTTTCAAAATCCGCTTTCTGAGCTGCAGTGGACGCAGCAGTAATAGCAGTGGGTTCATCATGGCGAATGGCATGATCAAGGTCAAGAATCCCCAGAGTAAGAAGTAATTGATCCTTCCATGACGCAAAGTTCGCACCAGTAAGTGGCTCAATGCCAAAGTTAGGTACTGATTAGGAAATGAGGAGGATATAAGTTATAGAAGACTATCATAGTGACGTAGTTAGCTATAAAAGGCGGACAAAGTAATGTTTCTTAAAGTAATGGAATCAAAGTAATGTTAAAGTAAGCAGGCCTAACAGTAATATTCCTTAGAGTAATGAAACTATGACCATTTTAGTGATGAAGCTAGTGATGAGTATACCTATTGTAAACACCAAAACAATAAGTCAAAGTAAGGCTCTACTTAGATGTTACATCACCTTTGGGCAGAAATAACTAATATCTAAGTAAACATGAGCGTTAGGGTTATGCAACGCAATGCTTATCTTTTGACCATTGGGCACAAAATAGAGCATCGTGTGAATTATGCATGTAGAAAGTCCTTTTGACACACAGGTATATTAAATCACCTTTGGGCAGAATTAGTATACTCAGTGTTCATTATGCAAAAGGAAAAAAAAATGCATTATGAGAATCATATTTGACCTCTGGGCACAAATGATGAGACCATAAATATTAGTGCAAGGTTTTCGCTATGTACAGTAGCGAAAAGTAAGGTTTTCGCTATATACAGTAGCGAAAAGTAAGGTTTTCGCTATGTACAGAACCGAAAAGTAAGGTTTTCGCTATGTACAGTAGCGAAAAGTAAGGTTTTCGCTATGTACAGAAGCGAAAAGTAAGGTTTTTGCTATGTACATAAGCGAAAAGTAAGGTTTTCGCTATGTACAGTAGCGAAAAGTAAGGTTTTCGCTATGTACAGAAGCGAAAAGTAAGGTTTTCGCTATGTACAGAAGCGAAAAGTAAGGTTTTCGCTATGTACAGTAGCGAAAAGTAAGGTTTTCGCTATGTACAGAAGCGAAAAGTAAGGTTTTCGCTATGTACAGTAGCGAAAAGTAAGGTTCAACCGAAAAAAATTTCTATACATTGATCAATTCGGGATAAATAACATTGATCAATTAACATGGCATAATTAGGGTTTAATACGATGGAAAAAATAGCATTATAATCGCAGATGATAAAATTGCAATTCAATGCAGTTTTGATGTTTGCGGCGGCATACATAAACACGAAGTAAACCGATAAATTAAAGCCATCAAAACTAATACAAATCATGAATCAATTTTGAACCTGGCTCTGATACCACATGTTGGAATAATCATGATTTGTATTTGATGGATAATAAGATGACAAGAAAACATACCCGATGATCCTGAGGATCCAGTGAAAGTATTAAACATATTTGCCATTGATTGTCGGGTTCCCAGAACGAGGTGATCGTATTATGATGGGATGATGATCGAACTTGAGAGAGTCGATCGTGGGGAGGCACACGGCAGGATGTGATATCAGTAATTAGTCATTAGGGTTAAAGTGTGATTAGGGTACCCTATTTATAATAAGAGTATCTTACACTTTTAACCCTTGGTGTTTATTATGTGCCATATAATTTCCCATAGTTCCAATCACCTAATGGGAAACCCTATAGTATGTCAATAATAGTAAATACGCCCATCATATATTTACCAGACATAGGGATTTCAGTTATTGTCAATTATCACATCAGGAATGATAAACGATCAGTGACGGTCACTTTTAAGGTGGTTCCAACAAGACTCGCTCGTACTAAGCCAAGTTTCTTGATGATATGGTCCTTCCACAGCCAAGCTCACATATCACCATCGCAATTTTTGTACCAAAAGTTCTAGGAGCCTATGCGATATGTATGTTACACGATCCTAGGGGGTGTTTAGGATTGCTTATTTAAAACAACTTATGCTTATTTTTAAAAGTACTTATCAACTTATGTCGTGCAAAAAACGAGTTGGGGTAAAAATGTAATTTGGAAAAAATAAGCTATAAGTAGTTTCAAATAAGTTAGAATGGATTAACTTATCAAAAACAACTTATTTGTGGTGGGGAAAAATCATAAGTACTTTTCTTTTTTCCAATCCAAACACCAAAAATAGCTTATTTGCGGTGAAAAAAAAAATAAACAAATAAGTCAAAAAAAATAAGCAATCCCAAACACCCCCCTAATTTGCATATGACCTCAATCTTCGTAATTATCTTGAAGCAAGGTACAAGTATGAGATGCTCGTACTTTGGAAGCGTAATTTACAATCTTGATGTATATGTTTGTGTATATATAACACAAGGTTCAAAAAGGCGTAAGGCGTGGCGTGGCGGCGAAGTCAAGCCTCAAGCCTTACAAGATATGGCGAGAACGCGACGTTTTTTAAGACGTGAACTAAGGCGGCAAATTAATATATCTTATATATTATTATATATGTATAAATAGATGTTATATGTTTTTATTCAATTAATACAATTATATCCAACAATTTAATATATATATATATATATATATATATATATATATATGTGTGTGTGTGTGTGTGTGTGTGTGTAATCGCAGGAAGAGATGATCTGCCGCTGCTCGTGTAATCGCCTAATTGTGTAATCGTGATTTCAATTTGAAAAACATTGACTGAACCTCAATTCTAAAGAAGTCAACAAATTTAAGTTTTAACTTTTTAGTTTTTACCCTCTTACTTTTAACTTTTCAGTTTTAACCTTTAACAAAATTTAAGTTTTTAAAAAAGACAAAAAAGTACAAACTGTAAAAAAAATACAAGTGACGCCTTACAAAAAACTGACGCTATGGCGCGCCATTTCGTGCCTTAAGCTGCCATATCGTGAGTCACGCCTTACAAAAACGTTATGGCCCATATCGTAACGGCGGAGATGCGTCGCACGCCATATTGCGCCATGGCGCACCTTTTAGAACTCTGATATAACATCGACTGTCAAAACATGTCCAAAAAGTAAACTATATCATTCATTTGTAACTGTTTATTTGTAATATTATGTATTTATGTGTACAAAACAAAAGATAAATATTATTTGTATTTGATAAGAGTTATATTATGGATATTATTTGTACTGGATAAGAGATACTCATATTATGGCATTGTTTAATTTTTGTAATCCCGCTCTTTACCCTCTTAATAGTTTTGCTTCAAGTAAAATGATGTTTTTTTTAAATGCAAAGTTTATAATTTTAAGTATTTTTGGTTAAAATTTGTTTCTTTTGTTTCAAAATAAGTGTCCATAATAATAAAACACATGATTTAGAAAACTTTAACTATTACGTTTTTATGAACTAAGGGGTCGTTTACAAAACGTTTATCCGGGTAAGTGATTACCAAGACATATTAGTTCACCGGATGAATATGACAAAGACCAAGAATCTTACCCTGGAAGCAAGGACCAAGAATCGAAAGCAAGGACCGAAAGTCTTACCCGGTAAGTGAGTGCGATGACTCTTACCACGATTAGCGCTTACCGGCTAAATTGTAGCATACGATGTCATTTTGAAGACTAAAATCTTCACAGAAAGTAGGTGATACTGTTGAATTTTACCTGTAAGCACTTATCTGGATAAGTGATTAGGTAAATGACCCCAAAATAACAGATTTACTCTTAATAGTAAAATGGTAATTAATTCCTCCATCTTATCATCAAGGGCAAAATAAAAAATTAAACAAGAAGAAGAAGAAGCCGTCATTAGATGACAAGTATTTTGATTAGTTATCTAATTTCTTCAAAAAGAAATATTAATTATGTATTTGTATTAATATTAGTAATTAATCAAGATTAAAAAAAATATTTTATATTTAAATTGGATTTTGGACCAGTGAAACAAGTCAAACCAATATTCCATTTGCCGGCTTCTATTTTTAAAAAATTATGGTATATAACTTCTTTTATCAATTAAAATAAAAAATATATTATTGAAATGGATGGATAGGAAATAAATAAAGATGCATTGCACCTACATGATTTTGAAACGATGGCTTCTATATATAAGTTAGAATTTAATTATATTTATTAAAGTAAATAAACTTGGTTTATTGTATGATTTCACAATTTCATTCTTTTTAATTCATATTTATATCCCCTTCTTATAGAAGGTAAGAAGGGGTTAAATACAAATACAGTAATTTTTCTTTTTAATTTTAGTTTATTTCAAATGTAAAATTATAGATATCTTGCAGAAACTATGAGACAAGACATTTAGCTTAATTATCCGAATGTGACAAATTTACACATTGAAAAAAGAAGAAGAAGAATATTCTATTTCAGATCTGAGAGACTAAGGGTGCGTTTGGTTCGGTGGATTCCGACGGAATTGGACGAAATTTGAATGGTTAATTCCATTGACCAAATTCCATTGTGCTGTTTGGTTTGCAATGGAATGGAATTGAATTCCATGAATTCCACCCAAATAAGGAATTCACCATTCCTTTACAAAATGGATGGAATTGAATTCCATTCCATCCAAATTTGTCTAAATGACAAAAATACCCTCATTTAATTTAATACTTTAGTTTTTTATTTTATTTTTTATTTTTTATTTTTATTTTTATTTTTAGTTTTTAGTTTTTAATTTTTATTTTTTAGTTTTTAATTTTAATTTTTTACTTTTTATTTTTATTTTTTTATTAATATAATTTAATACATTTAGTTTTTATTTTTATTTTATTTTTTATTTTTGGGTTGTGTATATTATATTTTTTACACATTAAAGTATTTAATAATTATTTTATAAAAAAAGGTATTTTGGTCATTTGTCGAAAATTCATTCCAATTCTAAAGCTACATTCTGTGAACCAAACAGACAGATTCCAATTCATTTGACAGATTTCATTCCAATTCTGTCAACCAAACAGGTGGTCAAACCTGACAATATTCCATTCCAATTCCTTCCAGATTCCAATTCCTTTGACAGATTCCATTCCTTCAGAAATCATTCTGCGAACCAAACGCACCCTAAGGGGGTGTTTACTAAGGATTTAATGATCTTAATGAACTAAACAACTTATTCGCACAACCAGGAAGAGGTGTTTACTTGTTGGGACAGTTCTTGGCTTATTCGTACAGAACAAATTGACCTGTTGTTCAGGTTCAACCCAAAAAGGACTAGCCTACCCTCGCTCCCCACGATTCAATAAAGACGTTCCCTTTCCTTCACCACCATTTTAGGAACTTGAGAAAGGAAATTACCAACGAGATGACTCCGGCGATACTTGCCCCGTCGGTCAACGAGATGACCGCCGACGAAACCTGCCCCGCCAGTCACCACTATCCTTAACCCCTTTCGTTTCAGACCCAAATGGACCTTTCCACCAGAATTCAATTAGCCAAATCTGGGACGATAAACCGGTCGTTGCGGGTTTATCATTTGGGCCACTTCAGAGACGGATTAGGCATCATGGTATGTGATCTGGCGATGGTGGTGGAGGATGGAAGGAGGCGATGAAGAAGGCACTAATGAGAATGTCGAGGATGACGAAAAGAAGACGTTGCTCATCTCCGACTGTGGCCTTTCATAATCTGAGATGGTTTGGATTTGGTGTGGCCTTTCATCGATTGTGCTATTCGTATAATTTATGTATTGTAGTTCAATTGCGATTTTCTATATCTTTATTTATTCATCAACCCTAGTTTGGATTATAAGTTGTTCTCAAATCACTTTCTGGATGTTCTCCATGAAATTTGGGTGTTTTTTTCTTTCTTTTTTTGGATTTTTAAGTATTTTATGAATTTATGTTTAGATTTTGGATGATATCAATGAATTTATGATTGTGTGTTTTGATGCTTAAATAATTTTTCTGTTTCAGAAATATCATTTGGCTTAAAAAACCGTAATTTATCAAACAACACATAATTCATACTCAAGGGTAAATCGGTCATTTCAGTCATTTAGAATGTTGATTCAGATAAAAAAGTAAACAGCACCACCAATTTATCCATACAAACAAATTTATTCATACAAACAAATTTATCCATACATGACTTAATAGAAAATTTGATAAACAGCTCCTAAGACAACTCTCAAATAATGCCGTCAATTTTACTTTGCAAACTAACACAATGAAGATCTTTTATAGCCTTCATTGCATTAAATACACTATTTCAACTTTAACAAATAACAAATGTCTTCATTAGATTTGTTGATCCATGCATGTTTGTGTTTTTCATTTCAGCCTTTTGAATTGATGTAGAAAATTTTAACATTCTCATCCCTTCGTATGTAGAGGGAACAATTTCGTATGTAGAGGGAACAATAAGTATAACTAACTTTTAAAAAATAATGTTAAAAATATACTTTGATTGATATGTTTTTTTATGTTCTCATACTAGAATGAGATTCAGGGAGAGTAGATGAAACAAACTTGTTGGACAAGTTTGTATTTTGATTATTATTCAATTATTTTATTTAACTGTTATTGAAAATTATAAGTTAAAGTATTTTTTCTAAAATTTGTAGTATATATAATTATAAATAATAGATTCCTATTAACTAACATATTATATCATTTTTTTACTATTTTGTTTGTATTAATTAACATATTATATTGCTATAACTTTGTTTTTATTATATTATTAAATACTATAATAGATAATTTTTTAATATGTCATTTTTGATCATTTTACATGCATATAAACTAGGTTTTATCAAACATAATTTACTCATCAGTCATCAGTTAGCTTATCATCTGCAAACTAACTAAGGGCATCCACAATGGTTAACCCTTTGAATGACTTGATCAAAATGAAAATAATACTAAAAAAATATTGGGGTCCACCAAAGACTTGAAAGGCTTGAAGTTTCCTTTCACAACAAAAACTTGAAACACTTGAGCTTTCTCAATCCTTTGAGAAGTAAACTCATTTTCAAGTTGTTGCTCCAATCATCAAGTCATCATCAAATGTCATTGGAGATGGTCTAACAAATAAAACATCAAAAAGTAAGCAAATGCTTATTGCTGATGTCATGAGGATGGGTGACGTAAGCCGAATGTAGATTTTGCATTTTGTCTCGACATACTATAAGTTGATCATGGGGACATTGGGACATTCTCAATTATTAAAAGCAAAATATTAAAATTTATTAAAATTTTAAAAATATTTGTTTTAATTTAATATTAGACATTATTTTTAATTTTATTTATGAAAATATGTTTTTCAAAATTGACATATTTTGGAAAATATTTTTTAATATAAAATTAACAGTAAAATCTAAAATATTATTTATGAAAATCATAAAATAAAAATTTCAAACTGCTCATAATTTAATATTATAATTGTTAACTTTTGTTACAGGCTATATTAACTTATGATATAGAAATTTTATTTGATTTAAATATACACAATAAATACGATGGTTATCAAACATGTAATTTAAATAAGAGCATCTCCAACAGCTATGCTATCTCTATGCTAAAATAGATAAAAAAGAAGTAAGATTGTAAAAATCTCTAAATTTCGAAAAATCTCTAGTAGATGGTTTCTCTCCAAAACTAATCATTCCTTCCAAAAAAGTAAACTTTTTTGTCCCAACTTTCCATATATTATTTATTTTAATAATATAATCAAATAAATTAAATATTTTAATAAGATAATTAATACTAGAGTTGCTAAAATAGCACACCTGTTGGAGTTGGAAGCAAAATTCTTTAGAGATTTTGAATTCTTTTACTTTATATTAGAAAAAATTTAGAGTATCTCCAACAGATATGCTAATTTTTTTCTAAAATAGAGTAAAAATATTCAAAATCTCTAAAAAATTTGCATCAAACTCCAACAACTATACTATTTTAGCAACTCTATTATTAACTATCTTATTAAAATATTCAATTTATTTAATTATATTATTAAAATATTTAATATATGAAAAGTTGGGAGAAAAAAGTTTGATTTTTAGGGTATTAATTAGTTTTGAAAGAAAACCATCTATTTAGATATTTCTCTAAATTTAGAGATTTTTAAAATCTCTCTTCCCTTTTGTCTATTTTAGCAAAACTGTTAGAGATGCTCCAAATAATTTGTCGATGGCATTCATTATATTTATTTCGTACATTGGAAAATTACCACGTTTTTAACATTAAAGGTTTTTGGACCAGTTACAATGGATCACGTGGAACTAAATTATATGCCAAGTTGATGATGACGTCACGATCTATGTTTTATTATAAATTATTAATTCAATAATTTTAATACCACCAATCATAATTAGATATTTTTAAGGGAATTTAATTAAAATATCCAAAGTTTGACCCTGACTTACCAAAATACCCAAAATCTTGGAGACTTTATCAAAATACCCAAAATTTCCGCGGTGGTCCCCGCGATCGCGGGCCCACACCCACGTGTCACGATTCTTTGGGCAAAATGTCCCGCAGAGCCCCCCAACTATGGCCACGGTCACAAGTTTGGTTCCTGAGGTCCGCGGTGGTTGCCCGCGATGGGCCTGCGATAGGCAAAAAAATTACATTTTTGGTTCTTTTTCATCCAAAGGACCAAAAACAGTACACGTGAAAAAAGGACAAAAATGTAATTTTTTTGGCCTATCGCGGACCCATCGCGGGCAACCACCGCGGACCGCAGGGACCAAACTTGTCACCGCGGCCATAGTTGGGGGGCTCCGCAGGACATTTTGCCCAAACATGGGTGCCACATGGGCACAAGCCCGCGATCGCAGGACCCACCGTGAAAAAAATGGGTATTTTGGTAAACTCATCAAGATTTTGAGTATTTTGATAAGACAAAATCAAACTTTGGGTATTTTAATTAATTTCCCTATTTTTAATATCTGGAATATAGAATAATGGGGACCAGGGCTACATCCAAACCTTTTTAGTCGCTTTCAATCTAAATAATATCTAATAATTTTATAATAAATATTTTATTTTCTCCATATAAAACTGCGATTTGGTTTATTTTATATTATATCTTAGTTAAAAAAAGGGAATTTAATTAAAATACCCAAAGTTTGACTTTGACTTACCAAAATATCCAAAATCTCGGACAGTTTACCAAAATACCCATTTTTTTCCGCGGTGGGCCCCGCGATCGCAGGCTAGGGCCTACGTGGCACCCGTGTTTGGCCAAAGTGTCCCGCGGAGCCCCCCAACTATGCCCGCGGTGACACTTTTGGTCCATCCCCGCGGAGGTTGCCCGCGGTGGGCAAAAAAAATTCACTTTTGGTCATTTTTTGAATTTTTTTTTCACTTTTGGCCTCTGTATTTGAACGAATCTTGCATGTTTTTACTGTTTTTTTCCACAATTATTGTACTTTGAAGACCAATTTGTGGTTCAAATTCACTCGCATGTTTAATCAATGTTGAATCAGTGTATTTGGAATACCAATTTGTGGTTGTAATTTATGTTGGTTGTTTCATCAATGTTGGTTGTTTCATCCATAAATATCAGTAAAATGCAATCCATAATTCACACCCATTCCATATTTCTTTCTTGCTTCTTTCTTCAGTGTTTTGTTTTTGAGATACTACTGAAAAAATGAGTTCATCTGTTGCAAAAGCTAAGCTATTTTTCTGTTACGATGGTGAATGGGTGCAAGACAACAATGAGTGGAGTTTTGCTTATAAATCTAAGCATGGTGTAAAATTGCTAGTAAACTTTACTCATCAGAAGTTTGTTGCATACGCCATGCAAAAATGTGGAATCGACCCTTCTGCTGTTTGCAAGTTAGTGTTTAAAAATGGTGATGGGTCAATTGTGGAGTTATCCAACGATGGGGATATCTCTGGTTTTCTGCACTTTGCAGCCGAATCAGAAAGACCGCCATTACTTTTTGTGTATGCCGATTCATCGGTGTGCGACGAAGGTGACGACGAAGGTGACGACGACGCTGATGACGAAGACCTCCAAATGGAGCAGCCTGATTCTCAATTTCAGCCGTCCCACGGCCCAACAGTTCATTTGGATCATGCATATGGTCTTAACGACTGTATTCCTGATTATGTTCCGGAGACGCAACAACAACAACCACAAGAAGGACGTTGTGCTGGAGTTGCTGATGACGAAACCTATGTTTTTAAAACGGGTAATGGTGATATAGACAGATCAGATACCGATAGTGATGATCACGAAGAATATACCCCTACTAATAAATCATTTAGTCAGTTAAATGACTATTTTGATATGCCCCATATTCTTCCAGACCAGAATACCCATACAAAAACCTACGAACCTACACCTTATAATCGCAGTTTAAGGTTAAAAGTAGGTCAGGTATTTGATTCGAAGGATCACTTGGCAAGTCAGGTCGGACTTAAGTTCATGGAAGAGGGTTTCGAAAGTCACACGCCGAGATCCGACAAAACCCGATACGAAGTTGAATGTGCGAGAGAAAACTGTAAGTGGAGGATGTACGTGATTTCCGCGGGAGGGAAAGGAGGGGCGTTACTTATTAGAAAGTTGCACGACATACACACTTGTTCGAGGACGCAACTGAATCCCCACCACAAACAAGCCACCAAAAGGACTTTGGGTGCGATACTGAAAGGCAAATTTCTTGATGCTAGCAGGTCATTGCGTCCAAAGGACATCATGGACGATGTACACCAGCAGTTCGGCGTCACGATTGGTTACCACCAAGCTTGGCGTGCGCGATGCAGGGCACTGCTATTGGTGAGAGGCACGTTCGAGGAGTCGTATGAACGAGTCCTAGCATATTTATATAATTTGCAGCTGCAGAATCCAGGTACTGTCACCCAGCTAAGGACCGATTCACATGGATGGTTTGAGATGTGCTTCGTGGCCCTTGGACCCGCGGTACGTATTTTAACACGTCATATGTTTACACATTATAAACTATAACATTTACAAAGGTAAACCACCTACGTTTTTGCAGATCCGCACATTTCTGGCAAATCTGCGTCGTGTCCTGGTAATAGACGCTGCCCATTTAAAGGGCCCTTACTTGGGTATGATGTTCCTGGCGGTTGCCATGGACGGGGATAACTCCATCGTTCCAGTAGCTTTCGGAGTAGGCAAGTCCGAAACCGGGGACTAGTGGACTTGGTTTCTGTCCATGTTGAGACAAGCTATCGGAGACCCGCAAGGGTTGGTGTTTATGTCCGACAGGGCTCCTTCCATAAGCGCCGTAATCTCTGCCATGTACCCAAACGCCCCTCACGCATTATGTTGTCGACATTTGGAGATGAACGCCAAAACCCAGGGCAAACGTATTACCACCTACAAGGATGTCTATTGGGCGGCATGCAGAGCATATACGGATCGGGAGTTTGACCGGTACATGAATGTTCTACGAGTTAGTGCACACAAAGCAGCCAAAGTCATGGACGATGTTGGACCGGAGAGGTGGTCCGCGACCCATTTTCCTGCACAACGGTATGACATTCTAACTTCCAATAGTGCAGAGTTGGTGAATGCACTCTCCCGTTTTTCGCATAGATGTCCGATTGTTAATCTTATGGACTACTTTCGGACCTTTCAACAAGACTGGTAACAACTTCGACGCCGAAAAGGAGCTGAGCTGCAAAGTAGACTCACACCAGCGGCGGAGGAGATAGTTCTCTTCAGGGCGCGTCACGCGGCGACATGGAGGGTAAGAGAAATCGGGTATGGGAGGTACGAGGTTCTGGATAACCAGCTTCACACGACTGTGCATATGACCGATCATGTTTGTTTGTGTTGCGAATGGCAAAAATCTGGGTTACCGTGCGGCCATGCCATCGCTGCAGCAAGACATATGGGTCGTAGCGATTGCAGCGACTTGGCTGTAACTTTCTTCAAGTCTGAAACTTACCAGAGAACATACGCAGAGGTAATAAATCCAGCTGGACCCCCTGAAGCATGGGTGTATCCACCCGACCCCCTTCCGCCATGCTATCCACCGTTAAACGATAAGAACAGAGCCGGGAGACCGAGAAAGAACAACCGACGTCCATCACGTGGTGAAGGTTCAATACAACGAAAATGTACTCGGTGCCAAGCAGTAGGACATACTCGTGGAGAGTGTCCGAATCCCGCCCCTTCAACCATGCCGAGTAGACGTTCAGTCAGCCAAGTAAGTAACACGCAGGGCCCATCATAGGATACCGTTGATCTGAACGTTGATTTCCCTTGATTGGGACGATAAATATTGTATGTTTAGTGCGCTTGTTTATATATAACATGATTTTATCTACTTTATCGGCCCGTTGTAATTTATCAAACATAATTTATGTACGTTGATCTGAACATTGATTTCCCTTGATTGGGACCAGTTATCTTTTGAAAGTTACTTGAAACAGAACATGGGATGATGAACATAATGGTAGTAGTCTAAATGGAGAGAATAGTAATGGTTATATAGAAATGGGGTTTTGACAATAGGACAAGGTTTCACGAGAAGAATATGAAATGGGGTTTTGACAAGTTGGTATCACTGGACTAAAAAAATATTCAATGATTAGTATGTGTTTGTTATGAAATAATCTTGTATAACATGTATCAGTTGTATTTTTAATATGAATCACTTTTTAGACAAATTTCAGACTACTTAAACACTACTTTTCACACAAATTAAAGACCTTTATTCATGACAAATTAAACAACAACATACAAACAGGAAAGGAACGAAACAACAATGTCGAACTGGAAACATACAAAACAATAACACATAAACAACAAAGTACTAAAGCAACACCCGTACCACCACCTACTGAAAAATTGCTTTAGTTTGATCAATCCAACTTTGCTTGTCGCTTATCTTCGCTTGAAGAATTGCGAAGTCTTGCGTACAGTGGTGAATTTCTTCTTTTTCTCGACGAATACGAGCCTCGCTATCTTTTATATCCCCTTTCATCCTTTTGATCTCCTTTTCTTCCACTTCGATCCTTGTCAAGTGGACTTTCTTCCTGGCGATAATCTGGTTCCACTCTTCTGTCAGTTGGTCTATCTCCTTTTCCTTTGCTGCTATCTCCTTTTGGAGTCTAGGTGGCATTCCTTCAGGTGTAGACGATGGGTTAGATGACGATGCCATTTGTTTACTGAAGAAAGAAAGCAAGAAAGAAAGCAAGTGAAAGAAAGCAAGAACGAAGGATGGAATGGTGTGAATTATGAATTGCATTTTACTGATATTTATGGATGAAATCTCAAACATGCCAGTAAATTTGAACCACAAATTGGTCTTCAAAGTACAATAATTGTGGAAAAAACAGTAAAAGCATGCAAGATTCGTTCAAATACAGGGGCCAAAAGTGTAATTTTTTTTGCAAAAAAGGACCAAAAGTGAATTTTTTTTTGCCCACCGCGGGCAACCTCCGCTGGGAGGGACCAAAAGTGTCACCGCGGGCATAGTTGGGGGGCTCCGCGGGACACTTTGGCCAAACACGGGTGCCACGTAGGCCCTGGCCCGCGATCGCGGGGCCCACCGCGGAAAAAATGGGTATTTTGGTTAACTGCCCGAGATTTTGGGTATTTTGGTAAGTCAAAGTCAAACTTTGGGTATTTTAATTAAATTCCCTAAAAAAATATAATATATTATAGCATAAGAGCATCTCCAACAACATTGCTAAAATTATTCTAAAATAGAGAATGAAAAGTCAGCATTGCTAAAATTATTTCCTTTCAACTCCAACAGCATTGCTAATTTTTTTTTTCTAAAATAGAGAGTTCTCTATATTTAGCAAACCATAGAGATTTTTTTGGAGATTTTCTATTTTAGCAAAACATATAGCAAAGCTGTTGGAGATGAATAGCAAACCAAAAGCCACTTTTTCCTATTTTAGAAATGCTGTTGGAGATGCTCTAATAAAAGTGACAATGGCATGCATGTCATTCATAGGCATGATGCATGAAACATGATGTCACATACTCTTGAATCAACTAATTAGCTAATCAAATTATTTAACATTTATATATAAGATTCGGTTAAGAATTATGCGCCGTTTACAAAACGCTTATCCGAGTAGATGTTTACCAAGTCACATTAGCTTACCGGATAAATATGACATGGACCAAAAATCTTACCCGGTAAGTGAGTGCGACAACTCTTACCACAGTTAGCGCTTACCGGCAAAATTTTGCATACGATGCCATTTTGGTGGACTAAAATCTTACACATGAAGTAGGTGATAGTGTTGAATTTTACCTGTAAGTACTTACCTGGGTAAGTGATTAGGTAAACGGCCCCTTAGTGTTAGCGTTATATGAAAGATATTAATTCTTGATTGTATATATTTTCATTTTAGACCCTATATATTTACAGATTTAACCTTCTCACTTACATGTTACTTTTAATTTATCTCTATTATTTTTTTTAAAAATTATTTTTAACCCTTATTATATATTATATATGAATTGATTTATTTAAAATATATAATTAAAACTTATATATTATTTTTAGTAAATTATATCATTAAGTATATCTCATTAATACCTTCAAATTAATACCAATATTTTATATATTACAATTTTAGGAAAATACAATACAAACTAAACGGTAAATTAGAATACAAATATATTAAAATGTTACGAAATTACAAGAGCAAGTACATACGACATTACAATAAAAATTAAAACGCTAAATTAAAACATTACAATACTAATTGTAGGTTCCCAGATTCACGTTGCATCACATTAATGGTAATAATATAGACAGCGGAAGCATTTAAATATAAAGCCATTAAAGTGAGTGATTATGTAAATGATATTGTAGTAGTGAGAATCAAATATAGAACAGGATAATGATAACAATATCAAGTAAGAAACGCTGCTCGTATATTGATAATGGATAACACCAAGAACAAGATCAATGGTGTATCCTGAAATCTCACAGGGAACAATATTGTATGGAGGTAGTGCTCGGGATTACTGCAGTGTGTGCTTAAACAATTGTGGAAAACTATTCTTCCCAAAATCTTACAATCGTTTGTTCCACTACCTCTCTATTTATAGCCCTGATAAAGTGTACTGTAGACAGTGTACTATCGTACCCTAGAATGACACGTGGAAAGTGTGTCTCCTACTTTTAGGGCATACGTGGAAAGTATGGACACTTGTCTAACACTTAGGATTTCTTACGAGACTTAGGCTAACAAAGGTCTTCAGTCACCAGAGCTCCTTCGCAAGAGCTCTGTTTGTCTTCTGTTGATGCGCGGTTCTTCTGTTGGAAGTCTTCTTGTTGGTCCCAAAATGGCTCAACAAGTATTGTAGAAGGGGGGGTTGAATACAATACTCAGATTTTTCACAAGTTTTAATTCAATATATTGAAAATCTTTCAATAAGAATTACACATAGAAAACAAAAGATTGTTGCGGAAAAGAACAGTTAAACTATTCTAACAATCTAACACAAAGTAAACTGAAAAACACTTAGAACAAATTGGACACTTAGACACAAGATGCAGTTTCAGTAAGAAAGGAACTTGCATTTAGTAATCTTCAGAAGCGTAATTTGCATGGAGAGTCTTCACCTCTATTTATAGACCATGCATCATTTAATGCATGGGACACTTGTCACTCTTCCATTCATTGTAGAGGCTGACTTCTGAAAAGCTGATATCTCCTTTTTAACTTATCCAAGGAACCAGGAGGACAGTCGTACCAGAAAAAGACCTTATCTGAGAATAGATAAAGTGACAAAATGCCACTTTTATCTGACAATAGGATATTGTCTCATAATAAATGATCTTCTCTTTTGTCTATAGAGAATAAGGCTACCGATCTCCTGTATTGAAAACTGCACCAATTCGAAATCTCACTTCTTTAGAAAGGAGAGAGTTTCACCGAAGTGTTTTAATATTTCGGTACAGTCTTTTTGAACTCCCACCGATTTCTGAACACATATCGGTGGAAGTCTTCTTGGACTCCTCACCGAATTTCTTCAATTCGGTGATGCGTGTCCACCGATAGCACAAGCATATCGGTGGTGATGTAACTTGTAGAAACTTGCTGCCGATTTTCTCACTTCCGCAATGAGATAGTCTTCGCACTTGGTTTCGGTTGATCTTCGACTTCACCGAACAATTGGTATAAGAGTACAAGTTACACAAAAGAATCCAAAAACATTCTAAGTATCTAAGAGGGTTTAATTGAGTCAACTTCAAATCTGTGATGACCCAACAATCTCCCCCTATTTGAATTTGATCTCTATCCTTAAAATGTTAAAGAGCAAATGAAAATAAGTGCATTTTGACCCTTTTTACTCTTTTGGGTTCTTTTCACATAGACCTTTCTTTTTGGTTTTTTTTGAACTATGTTTCTTTGAGTATATCTATACAGTATATATAAAGCAAGGAAATAAAGGTATGTACAGCTACATATAAACAAGAGAAGCACTTGAATTTTATAAGTCATTCTCATACATCGGTGAAGTAAGGAAGCAAAAGATTATCAAAAACTACCGAAAGGTAAATGAAAAACCTACTTCTTTGATGATTGTCGGCGCTTGATCTCATCCATTAGGATTCGGTAGTAGGTTTGAGCGTCGGGGATGTGAGGGAACGAGTTGTGGAGGCCTTCAAGAAACATGGTGTCGGCAGCTGGGATTTGAGAGAATATGAAGAAGGCTCGTTTGCCGAAACCATCGTTGAAATACAGTCCTGGAATCGGTGACAGGCCCAGAGTTGTCGTGGGATATGATGCCGAAGTGGGAAGGGAAAGATTTAAGTTACTTACATTCGGTATCTTTCCTTCCTTTGCCATATCCTTGAAGACAGTGTCGGGAGGATTCTGAACTCTGGGAAGGCGCACTTCTTCCTTCAAGGATTGCAGTTTCGATCTTTCATCGGTGGTCAGCACGATGCTATACTTCTTTTTGATCTCCTTCATCTTTGCCATTAGACCATCAATGTATTTGACAAAGATGTCCTTCTTTGGGTTTGGATTTTTGGCCAAGTGTCGAAAGATCTCGTACCATTCGGGGAGACCGTAAGTTTTGAGTTGGTAGTCTCTCACACTTTTCAAAGAGCCATCTTCCCGATCAATGATAAGGAAGATGTCTTTTGGGTTGGCTCTGGAGGTTGCGATCTTGACACCTGAGATCGGGGTTCTGTCGGATCGGTGGTGCATCTTCTTCTTGTACCATCTCACTTCTTCATTTCTCTCTTGTTCAAATTCACTCAGCACCGATTTCTGTGCCGACACGGCATCGGTGGACTTGGCTTTCTTGGCTTCTTCCTCTGCAACTTTTAAAGAGAGGGCCTTGGAATCATCAAGGGCTTTTTGGGCTAATCTGGCTTCCTCAATTTCTTGAGGAGTCAGTCCGAGATTGGGTTCCTGCAGATGTGATGAAGGAGGTTTAAGTTTGAGTTTGTCTGCATCGGTGGGACGAGTCCCATACTTCATCCTTTATTTCTCTATTCTTTCTTGTTCGGCCAATTGTTCGGCAGTAAGACGTTTCTTTCCCTTGTCTGTTTCGGCCGCAGAAAGTTGCTCCCCCTCAGTTGTTGCTTTGTCTTCCAAGTCCAACTCTTTTTCTTTAGAGAGTTGCTCCCCCTCAGTGTCGGCGGTTTCAGCGTGAGTTTCGGTGGTTTCAGGAATGACATCGGTGGAAGATGGAGGCTTGGGGATGACCGAATGTTTAAGAGATGGCAACTTGGGTTGGGTTGTCTTTTTCTCCCCCTCAGCACCAGCCAGAATCTTCATACCCAGCTGTCTGAAAACGTAGTCGAATTTCTTATGAAGAAAAGAGAGTTGTTTCGGTACCTCTTCAGAAACCATGGTGAAGTCACCGAGATCCATCTCCAGTTGGCCGAATTCTTGAAGTGTGGCATGAATGTCACAAAGAGAGTCGGCAGTGGTCTGGCTGAAGTCCTGATGAGACTTAGCGTCCTGAAGCATCTTCTGAAGTTCAGAGTCTTTGACGATGGAGGCTGCCTTGAAAGCACCAAAGGAGAAGGCAAGATCCCCATGAGATCTGGACAAAGATTCCACCCTGGAAACCAAAGAGTTGATGTCGGTGGTAAGGGGCCGTATAACATCGGCAATAGTATCTGAAAGAGTCTGCGGCAGGCGAGATTCGATAGTGGACATTCGGGAACTCGTCATGGCAATCATTGCAAGAGTGGCCTGTTTGAAAGATTCAAATTGGGTGCCGACAAGCCGACATTGTCGAGCACTTTCTTGTAAGTCTTCAATCAAAGAAGGTGCCTGAACAGTGGTGTCACCCCCGACATCCCCAGTAACTATGTAGCGGATGCGATGGGGATCCACCGCCGAAATAGGAATGTTGCCGGGATACAACATTTCATCGGGGAATAGTGGTCTCGGTGGCAGAGTGGGAGCTCGTCGGGGTGAATTCTGACCCGGGGAGGGTGATCGGTGTGGCATAGGCGATCTTTGGGGAGTTTGAACCAGGGGAGAACTTCGGGGAGAAGTCTGGTTCAAAGGCGACTCTGTCGGTGAGGGGGATGAGGACTCAATGGGGATTGCTCCGACCGACGGGGAGGTTCGGGGAGAACCAGTGTCGTCAAAGAGTCCTGCAAAGAAATCATGGGGGGATCTAATGGGGGGGAACCCTGATCGGGTTGTGCATCATCATCGATCAAGAAATGACCGGGTGAAAGGCCGTGAAGTGCGTGGTCCAGACTTTCGGAGGGAGAGTCGAGACTTTCGGTGGGAGAGTCTGCGTGTTCACTCAAAGAACGAGTTAGAGGAGGTAAATTTATGGATGCCTTAGGGATAATCAAATGGTCGGTGGTGAACAAAAATGATTTGGTAGGGGATGGCTCACGGACATTTCCTCGAGATCTCTTTAGACGAATCTTCGGGGGGGACGAAGAGTGCCTCCGCTTAGAAGGTTTTTGGACCGGGGAAGCCACTGATGGGTTAATCGGTGTCATGGTCCTGGAAGCAGCGACGGAGGTGTCGGTGGCCGATTTCTTCTTCGCGCCGACCGACTTTACTCTGGGACGAGGGGAGGAGGTCACAACAACAGGAAGGACCTCGGGGATATCGGGGTGTTGAAACCCTGGAATTTCAGAATCACCCCATTGAAGTTCTAGAGAGATGGATAAAGTGATCATACCTCGGCGTAAAGGACGATCGGTGTCGAGAACACCGACGTTGAGAGTTTTGCTGCCGACGATCGGGGGAGACCAGTCATAAGTGAATCGGGGAGAGTGAGACTTGCGGTCTTTGTCCAGAGCTTTGCCACGTTTGTGATGGATGATCATAGAGATAAATCGGGGGTAGGCAACATGGCACTTCTTTGGATGGGAGATCACTTCCACTAATTCGGTGAAGAAGTATTGGGCGAAATCCACTCGGCGTTGAAAGATTAAGGCATGGGCAAGTTTGGTGATGTATGAAGGGGATTGATCGTGGCCGCTCGTCTTTCGGGAGAGGCAGTGGATCACATGGGCAAAGAAGAAGTTCCATACACCACCCATGTGACTCCGAAGAAGAGTTCCAGGACCTTTGGAGCTTTTGGAGTTGTCATCGACCACGTAACCTGTTGTACTGAGGACATCTTCGAGAACGGTATCTGAATGCCATTCGTCATAGGGATCGAAAGCATCGATTTTAAGTGCAGTGCGAACATCATCGACCCCAAAGGTGAGGTCATGATCACCTTCGTCTTCAGAAAGGATGGATGCGTGGATCGCATCATTTGAGGAGTCATACACACAGGTAAGCCAGAATTTCCCAATGAGCATTTTGCTCATTTTGGGATTACAGGAGAAGGCATGAAGAAGGGGAGAGCGAGTGAAGAACTTGATTACATGGTTAAACTCTGGGTGAGAGGGGTCGGGCTCAAATCTGGCAACGTGATTGAATGGGTTGAATTTCAGATCAGCAAAACATCTAGGGGGGTGTTCTTTGAGGACGCCATTGATGATCGAGCTCAAAAAAGGATTAGGGTGCATGTTATAGAGAGAGAACGGATAAGAGGATGAAGGAAACGTAAAGGAAAAATGAAAGAGAAGGGTTGAGTATATATAGGGTTTTCGAAAAATGGGGGGAACGGTTTAAAAATGAAAAAGAAATAAAATAAAATAAAAAGGCAATCATGACCACTTTGGGATTCGTGGTCAGGAAGCCGTTTCACGAAAAGGGGAGATGAAGGGTCTGACAGGCTAGGGTTATAGGGGTGACGTGTGGACAGGATTGAATTTCGGTGGACATCGGTGAGGAATATGAAGAGATTATCGGTGGGCATCGGTGGTGAAAGATATGCCGAGATGGAATCGGTGAGGATTTGCTTACCAAAGAGATCCACAGAGGCGTTGAGACACCGAAGAGGACAGATAGGCGCACCGAGGAGATCCACCGAGAGGTGAGTCACCGAAAAGATCACTTGGGGTATTTATGCCGAAAGTGGAGCTTGGTTCCACCGAGAATTATCTGATCATCGAAAAGATCACTGAAGATGCTCATGCCGAAAAAGGATCTTGTTGCCACCGAAAGTTATCAGACCGAAAGGGATTTTTTTTGAACCTATTCTAAGTATAACATGCCAAGTTCACCGATGAGGAAGGTGATTCTGGCCTCATCCAGAGGTTTAGTAAACAAATCTGCAAGCTGAAGATTAGTTGGAATAAAATACAGCTCAATGTCACCTTTGGAGATATGGTCCCTGATGAAATGATATCGGATATCGATGTGTTTGGACCTTGAGTGAAGAACAGGATTGTTTGCAATTGCAATTGCACTTGAATTATCACATAGGATAGGTATCTTGGAGTAGAACTGATTGTAGTCTCTCAACTGGTTTTTCATCCATAGAATCTGTGCGCAACAACTTCCAGCAGCAACATATTCAGCCTCGGCAGTGGATGTTGAGACTGAATTTTGCTTTTTGCTGGACCAGCTTACCAGTTTTCCACCAAGGAATTGGCAACTGCCTGTTGTGCTTTTTCTATCATTTTTAGAACCTGCAAAGTCAGAATCTGAATATCCCATGAGTTCAAAACCTGAGTCTTTGGGATACCAAAGACCCAGATGCATGGTACCCTTTAGATACCTGAAAATCAGTTTCACAGCATCCAAATGAGATTTCTTTGGATTTGCTTGATAACGGGCACACAGACAAGTAGCAAACATGATATCTGGTCTTCTAGCAGTTAAATAAAGCAAAGAACCAATCATGCCCCTATAATGGGTAACATCCACAGATTCACCATTTAAATCGGTATCAAGTTTCAAAGTTGGTGCCATGGGAGTTTTCATGGGGGAGGAGTTTTCAAAGCCAAATTTCTTCAGAAGATCTTTAATGTACTTGCTTTGGTTTATGAAAATTCCTTCTGAAATTTGCTTTACTTGAAGACCTAAGAAAAAAGTTAGCTCCCCCATCATGCTCATCTCATATTCACTTTTCATGAGAGAGGCAAAGTCATCACACAGAGACTCATCGGTGGCACCGAAAATAATGTCATCCACATAGATTTGAACAAGAATGAGATTACCTGAAGTTTGCTTGTGGAAGAGAGTGTTGTCAATTGTACCTCTAGTATAGCCATGCTTGAGTAGAAAGATGGCAAGACTGTCATACCAGGCTCGAGGAGCCTGCTTGAGCCCATACAAAGCTTTGTCAAGTCGGTACACATAGTCTGGATGTGTGGAATCTTCAAAGCCTGGAGGTTGCTTCACATAGACTTCCTCAGCTAGTTCTCCATTCAGAAAATCACTTTTCACATCCATTTGAAATACCCTGAAGTTCTTGTGAGCAGCATGAGCAAGAAAGATCCTGATAGCTTCAAGTCTGGCAACAGGAGCAAATGTTTCATCATAATCAATGCCCTCTTCCTGTCGGTAGCCTTGAGCTACGAGTCTGGCTTTGTTTCTGATGACAGTACCATCTTCATCCATTTTGTTTCTGAAGACCCATTTTGTGCCGATGATTGTTTTCCTTGAAGGTCTAGGAACAAGTCTCCAGACTTTGTTTCTTTGAAATTGGGAGAGTTCTTCTTGCATGGCCGAAACCCAACATGGGTCACTTAGGGCTTCTTCAATCTTTTTAGGTTCAACAAGAGATAGGAAATTCACATAGAGACAGATGTTGCTGGTACCTCTCCTTGTTTGAACACCAGCTTGCTGATCACCGATGATTTGATCAATGGGATGATCTTTGGTCCATTTAAGAGCAGGGGGCATCGGTGAAGGAATAATTGAAGTGGAAGGGAAGTTCGGGGCTGGAGTGTTGGCAGGGTGTGATGAAGGTGGGTCGTCAGAGGGATTATTGGCAGGAAGAGGTTCGGTGATGGGGTTAATTTCGGTGGATGATGGATAGGGTTCGGTGGGGGCAATTTCGGCAGAGAGGGTTTCAGGTGATAAAGAAGATGACCCAACTTGATTGTTTGGAACAGAGGAAATATTTGGAGTACAAGGTGGATCGGTGGAGGTTGAAATGGGAGAATCCCCAATGCATGATGATATCCATCGATGTAGTTCTTCATCATCATTTGTCAAGGAAGATGATCTTGAATCATCACACTTTACATGGATAGATTCATCAATGCATTCTCTCCGAAGATTGTAAACTCGGTAGGCTTTGGAAGTCAAGGAATATCCCACAAAGATTCCTTCATCTGCCTTGGGATCAAATTTCCCAAGATTTTCCCTGTCATTTAGGATAAAGCACACACAGCCAAAGATATGAAGGAAACCAATGTTTGGTTTTCTTCCATGAAAGACTTCATACGGGGTTTTCTCATGTCTTTTTGTTATCACCGACCTGTTTTGAGTGAAACAGGCAGTGTTGACAGCTTTGGCCCAAAAATAGGTTGGCAGTTTTGCTTCACTCAACATAGACCTTGCTGCTTCACAAAGAGTTCTTCTTTCCACAACACCATTTTGTTGTGGAGTTCTGACAGCAGAGATGTTTTGAGAGATTCCCTTCTCATTGAAGAAGTCTTCTAAACCACTGTTTCTGAATTCAGTGCCATTGTCACTTCTTACAGATCTGACAAGCTGGCCATTCAGAATTTCATTCTTTTTGACAAAGTTGATGATTTCTTCAGTTGCATCACTTTTGTACCTGAGAAAAGACACCCAAGTATATCTAGAGAATTCATCAACAATAACAAGAATGTACCTTCTTCCTCCTAGACTGGGAGTGCTGACTGGTCCACATAGATCCATATGCAGCATCTGAAGTTGGAGATTGATGGAAGAGCATTGCTTGGTTTTGAAAGAAGATTTGGTGAGCTTCCCTTTTTCACATGCATCACACAGCTTTTCTTTGACGAAGTTCAACTTAGGCATGCCAATCACCAGCTCTTTGTTTGATAACTTATGAAGGGTTTTGAAGTTAAGATGAGACAAACGTTTATGCCACAGCCAGTTTCTTTTGACTGTATCGTCAGACACGAAGCAGACATTTGAAGAGTTGTTTTGACTCATATCAATGATATACACATTATCTAGCCTTCTTCCAGATAGGACAACCTTCATATTCTTGTCAACAACAGTACATATACGCAGTTCAAAGATAACTTTGTATCCAAGATCACACAGTTGGCTAATACTAAGGAGGTTATGCATGAGACCTTCAACAAATGCAACTTTATTGAAGGTGAGGGTTCCATTCGTGAGAGTTCCATACCCTTTAGTGTGACCTCTGGAGTCGTCCCTAAAGGTTACAGAAGGACCCTTTTCTGACACATAGTTTACAAGAAAATGTTTGTTTCCAGTCATGTGACGTGAGCACCCGCTATCTAAATACCAAACTTGTTGGTGCTCAAAAACCTGCAGACAACATCAAGTCAGTTCTTAGGTACCCATTTGGTAATGGGTCCTTTTGGGTTAGAGATGTGAGAGACCTTGGGTTTGGATCTGTCGATTCTTTCCCTTGGGCAGTCCTTAGCAAGATGAAAGGTATCACCACAATTATAACATTTTCGGTAGATGAAAGTTCTTTTGGGTTTTTGTTCCTTTCCTTTTTCCTTTCCAATTATATCAATCTTAATCTTTGGACCGAAAAGGGGATTGCGAGGACCTCTAAAAAGTTCGGTTCTTGAGGTTGAAGCATGGTTAGGGGTCTTTCTTGAGAAAACTTCGGTCTTTCCCTTTTGGACAAAATCGGTGAAGGATTTTTCCATGGTGTGTTTTTCTTTGAAAGCTTGAGATTTTGAAAGATTTGAAGAGTTGTTATCAATGGTTAAATCTTTGAACATATCATGAATGGGTTTAACAGTATCCTTCAAATTTTGCACTTTATGGGTTTGATCAGATGAAGATTCTTTGGCTTTTAAAAACATTCCATATTTTAAGGCTTCACTAAGATCAGCAGAATTTAAAGAAATGGAATCACAAGAGTTTGACTCAGAGTCATCATCCCATGTATCGGTGATGGGAACAAGTGCATGGGAAGATTTTTCAAGCATGGATTTTTCATATCCTAACCCAAACTTGTTATTACCACCGATTTGGTCTTGAAAGATCTGTTCAAGATTCCTTGAGGAATTTGTCCATTTTCTGACAATTTCCTGTTCTTTCTTTAACTTCTTGAACAATTTATTCTTCTCCTTTTCAATTTCATGATTTATGACTTTTAGATTTTCAAGCTCAGTTTTGATTATCTCAAACTTACCAAGTTGACACATGAAAGATTCAAGTTGAGATTTAAGATTTTTAACTTGAGCAGATTTTCTTTTCTTGCTTTCTTTGACATTGTAAAAATCTTGAGTTAAAGATTCATAAGCATTTATCTTTTCAATATCAGTCATGTCATTGAAGGGATGTACCTGAGAGTATGATGATGAGCATTCAGTTGAAACTAATGCCATTGGAGACTTTGCCTTTTCTTCTTTCACCTCTTCTGATATGGCCATAAAACACATATTTTAAGAATCACTGTCAGAGGTTTCTTCTTCTTCCCAGTCATGAGCCTCTGCCATTAATCCTTTTCCTTTCCTTTGAGATCCTTCATTTCTTTCTTTTTCCTTCTTGTACTTAGCTTTGTACTTTTCAGCACGTTCCTGATGAGAGAGTGAGGAGGATTGAGAATCTTTCTTGAAATATGATTTATCTTTGGATTTCTCAAATTTGGAAGGATATTTGTCAGAGGACGTAGAATTGACTTTTGACACACGCTTGTTTCTGCACTCAGCAGCAAAGTGTCCTTTCTTACCACAGTTGAAACATTCTTCATTTGTCTTATCAGAAGAAGACATTTTTGTAAAGGATGGTTTTCTGGAACTTTTGGGATTGTTGAAATTTCGAGATTTATTTTTAAAACCGACCATCATAGCCATTTCATCAGACATTCGGTCTACCGAAATTTCATCACCTTCATCATCGGCATCACTCAGATATGCCTCCGTTTGGTGAGAACGGTTGTTCTGATTTTCGGTGTCAGAGTCTGATGAGGGATATGTGATACAAGGAACACTTTGACTTTTCTTGGAACTTTCACAGATAAGATCTATTGAAGAGCTTTTTATCTCTTTGAAGATGGTTTTCCTATGAAGCTTGGTTTGTTCAAAGTTGAACAGAGTTCCATACAAAACAGTTAAAGGCATGTATTCCAAATCCTTGGTAGTTTTAATGCAAGTGCAAATGTTTTCCCAAAAGTCAGGAAGACAATCCATAAACTTGCATAGAACTTCCTCATTATCATAAACTCTACCTAGTAACTTTAAATCATTTAAGAGAGAGTTGAAACGGTTATAAAAGCTTGGAAGAGATTCTCCATTTTCATAGGCAAAGAGCTCATATTTTCGAATGAGGCCAATCTTTTTGCTTTTCTTCACTTCCTCTGTACCCTCATAAAGTATACACAAAGTAGTCCACATCTCTTTAGCAGTACCGAAATTAACAAGAGAGTGATAGACTTCATCAGGAAGTGAGAGAACAATGATTGCTCTAAGCCGAGAATCCAGAGACACCAATCGTTTTTCCTCATCAGTATATTCCTTTGGGTTTTTGAGAATGTAACGACCAGTAGTCTTTGCTTTCTCTATATCGAAAGGTTCAGAATCATCAGAGTCACTTGACTTATCAACTGTTTCCTTACCCGGCCTCTGCTTTTCATAGCGAGCCCAAACTCTCGGGATGATAGGTCCCTCCTTGAGAATGGTTGGATATCTAGTATCCACTCCTTCCATAAACAGCATCATACGGCTTTTCCATAGAGAAAAGTTGTTAGGATTAAACTTGGGAGGTTTTGAAATGGAACCATTTTCAGCAAAATTGTTTTGACCAGTGTTTTCAACAGTTAGGGATGAAGATGAGGCAGACATTGCGGATCAAGTTTATGAATTAAACTTTCCGCTCTGATACCACTTGTTGGTCCCAAAATGGCTCAACAAGTATTGTAGAAGGGGGGGGGTTGAATACAGTTAAACTATTCTAACAATCTAACACAAAGTAAACTGAAAAACACTTAGAACAAATTGGACACTTAGACACAAGATGCAGTTTCAGTAAGAAAGGAGCTTGCACTTAGTAATCTTCAGAAGCGTAATTTGCATGGAGAGTCTTCACCTCTATTTATAGACCATGCATCATTTAATGCATGGGACACTTGTCACTCTTCCATTCATTGTAGAGGCTGACTTCTGAAAAGCTGATATCTCCTTTTTAACTTATCCAAGGAACCAGGAGGACAGTCGTACCAGAAAAAGACCTTATCTGAGAATAGATAAAGTGACAAAATGCCACTTTTATCTGACAATAGGATATTGTCTCATAATAAATGATCTTCTCTTTTGTCTATAGAGAATAAGGCTACCGATCTCCTGTATTGAAAACTGCACCAATTCGAAATCTCACTTCTTTAGAAAGGAGAGAGTTTCACCGAAGTGTTTTAATATTTCGGTACAGTCTTTTTGAACTCCCACCGATTTCTGAACACATATCGGTGGAAGTCTTCTTGGACTCCTCACCGAATTTCTTCAATTCAGTGATGCGTGTCCACCGATAGCACAAGCATATCGGTGGTGATGTAACTTGTAGAAACTTGCTGCCGATTTTCTCACTTCCGCAATGAGATAGTCTTCGCACTTGGTTTCGGTTGATCTTCGACTTTACCGAACAATTGGTATAAGAGTACAAGTTACACAAAAGAATCCAAAAACATTCTATGTATCTAAGAGGGTTTAATTGAGTCAACTTCAAATATGTGATGACCCAACACTTCTGACAGAGCTCTGTTGAGCTCGGTTAATCCACCAGAGCTCTGTTGAGCTCTGTTGGTCTTCTTGTTGAACTTCTTCCAAGTCATGTCTGATCTCTGTTGGTCTTCTGACTTGATAATATTTTCAATACTTTTACATAACAGATACTTGGGGCTAACAATCTCCCCCTAAGTATTGAAAATAAAAAAAATTACAACTAACAGAGATTAAACAAAAGAACATAGAACTGACCTCTGTTAAAGCCTTGCACTATTCTTTTAGAATATTACAATGCAGGGTAAGAAATAGTTCATTTAAGCGTAATTATCTCCCCTTAGAATCTTGTCGAATCTTCTGATTAGCCCTCGGAAGTCAAGCATGCGATCAATCTGTTCAATGTAGAGTCTGAATTGCTCTTCCGGACATTTTTCTCTTGGGAGATTCTGGATGATATTCTTGAGATACTGCAGCGACTCACTTGTGTACTTGTGGGTTTCAGCAGCTCTGATGGCCTTCTTTGTGCCCTTCTGTCGGCAGACAAAGATTGAGGATCTTCTACAACGGTTCCAATTCTGTAATGGCCATAACCCACAAGACTTTCGTTCGGAGGTGCAATCGCCAGTTTCTCAACTTCGAACTCTATGCCTAGCTGGAAATCGATCTGTATTCTGAGATTGATGTGCTCTTGCATAGCGAATCGAACTTCTGGTAGCGCAGTTCTTGCTGGTGTGTATCTTTCTGAGAAGTTCAAGCAATAGGCGTGAAGTATGATTAGGTCGTATGGGTTCAGAAGGACAAGATCATTGTCATTGAAGAGTTCATTTCTGCCTTATGTTGATTCCACAGTATACTCATGGTATACGACTCTGTCGTGTTGAAACTTCTTGTGCTTGATGTCCAAGATTCTGCGGATACCGAAGTTTATGTTAATGGCTCTGTTCAGATTTGACTTGGTTTGAATGAACTTTAGCCTTGATTCAGAAATAGTGTTTATTCTGATTGGGTTTAGGTATGGGTTAATGGGTACGACATTGACAGGGATGATGTCTCTGTCAGCATATAGAAATGAAAATACCGTTTCTAAGGCAGGTTTTTCGGTGTGATGGGTAGAGGTTTCTGGGTTCTGTTCTGGTATCATTGGGTTTGGGTCATCGTGGGTTTCTGCCATAAGTATGTCGATGTGAGCAGATTCTTGAGTAGCTTGAGGTTGGGCTTGGCTTGTTTGTCCTTCAGCAGAGGATGGGTCTGTCCCCTCTGGTTCTTTTCTTGGAGATGTAGGAGGGGTATCTAGGCAGATGATCTCTGGTGGTTCTTGTGTTGACTCTTCTGTCGGTTTGATGACTCTATCCTTGAACATGTAGTCAAATGCCACCACAGTCATTTCTGGCATGAATTCCTCTGTTATCCCCTTATCTCCTCCTCCTGTAGCCTCTGCCTCAGTTGCTTCTGTTACTTTCCCTTTACCCTTAGCTTCTCTCTCTCTTTCAACCTCTTTCTCTGTCTCTTTCTCCTTCTCTCTATCTTTTTCCTTTTCTTTCTCTTTCTCCTTCCCCCTCTCTTTCTCTTTCTCCTTCTCCCCATTTTGTTGTTCTGAGGACTCACCCATCTGACTGTCTGAATGACCTTCTTGAGCATCCTCAAAATCATCATCATCGTCAGAAGCGTCAATTCGAGCTGTTGGTGAGGGCGGAACAACAAACTTTAGATCGGCTTTGTGTCTCTTGCTTGAAGGTTCTCCTGTAGGTGCTTCTTCTGCAGGTTTTTTCGATGTAGAGATAGCCTGTAAAAGAATGTTAGAAAAACTTGAGGCTGCCTTCTTCATTACATCCTCTACCTCTGTTGCGGCACCTCTGATCTCTTCTACTTGAGCTTCAAAGTTGACCTTGTGAGTATCAAGAGACGCTTTCACATGTTGTTTTGTCGCCTTAGCTTTCATCACAAATTTTGATGAAATCGTCATCATTCGGCTAAGAATTGATCTTCTGAAGTCTCCCATTTGGCCAACTGTCATGGGTAGGTCATTTGGGTTAGGGCTGGAGATGTTTAGTGGAGTAGCAGATGATGTTGTTGCTTCTTTGATGGATTCCTTAGCAGAGTTGGTAATGATCTCTGTCAAGGTTCTGACGTTGGATTCTGATAGGATAACTGTAGGGATGGGAAGGGTTCTGTTCATCTGCGCGTTGTGGTGCTCTGTCATGAGTCGCTTTAGCTCTGTAAGATCTGTCGAAGTCTTTTTAGTTTCCTCTGCTCTGACTGTTTTTAGCTCTACTATCTCTGTTGTCAGCTTGGCGATCTCTTCTCCCCTGACTCGTTCAGACTCTGTTCTGAGTGCTTCAGTCTCGGCATATTTCTAAGTTATCTCTGCATGTTTGTTAGAGATCTGTTGTAATTCCTCTTTAAGAAGATCATTCTCCTTGCGAATCAGCTCCTCCTTCTGTTCATTGATAAGTTTATACTCATTCAAGGAGTTGTTGATACTATCACGGAAGCTTTCGAACTCTGCTCTTGTGACAGTGTCAACGTGGGTAACCTTGGTTCCAACACATGGATCCAATTCTGCCTCGAGTTCAGAGGCGCCTCCGTCAAGAGTTGTGTTGATGTTGGCTCTTGGAGGACTTCCACCTGATCCTTGATGTTCCCTTTGAGGGGAAACAACTACAGGTGTTCTGATCAGAGTTTCCTCTTCCAGCTCAAGTTCTAAAGAAGGAAATCTGATGTGATGAGAAGCATTTGGATCAAGAAAAGTCTTCCCTTGTTCTACTATGGTCTCCCATTGTCCCTGAGTCGGACAGATGCTACGTGAGATTACAAAGATCTCTGGTCTATTTTGTGTCATGTCTATATGAGCCACAGAGGCATCATTGTGTGGAGGTGACCTATTGATGTTCTGGGGCGAATGAACATCACTATTAAAGATAGCTTCCCCGGGTATGTGCGTACCAGAGGCATGAAGAGTTGCTTCTGGTGGTTCTTGCTGGTTGGGGTTCGAGGTGTGCACCTCTGTTTCAATAATCCTTTGGTCTTGATCACCAAGATTAGATTGTGTGGTAGCACTGGGATTTTGGTTAAGGATACGCTCATGTGTGCTCTATTGAACATATTTTTCTATCCTCACATTCTCCTCGGCTCCTACGGCTGTAGAACTCTCTGGATTCTCTCTGTCATTTCCCTCTTTCTCACCACTATCAGAGGAAATGGTTTCTACCTCTGGTGTTTCCTGAACTTCCTCATGGACAACCTCCCTAGGAGATGCTTTGTCCTCTACTTCCTCCTCCATCACTCTAGAGGAAGACCCCACTTCGGGTGGTCTTACCTCTGGTCTGTTAACTTCCTCTCCTATTTCCTCACTCAAGCTCTCGAAAGAAGGCTCAGATCCTAAGTATGCTGGGGTTCTCACCTCAGGTTCTTGAGGTTGAGCAGCACTCTGATAGTTTTGGATAGAGATGTGGTCTTGAAGGATAAGAGCAAGCATTGTACCTGGAATTCTTCGAATGAAGGGATATTCACCTGATGTAGTGGGAAGGAATTTGGACATTACCCAAACAGGTGTGGAGCGTCCCTGATGAGTTAATTTCAGTCTGTCAAAGGCTCTTCTGATTACCAGACTGATAAAACGAGGAAACTTGATCATCTTTAAGAACTTGTGGATTCCAACAACTCATCCTCTTGCGATGGATGAGGTCTTTGTGTTAACAGCGGTAAGAAGATCGTTGTATAGTATGCTGGCGTAGTCAAAGTTTCGGTTAAAGAATAATCTATACATGATCTGTAGGATTTCTGTTGTGGCTTGGTCTTGACTACCAGATTTGCTGGTAAGGGTTTTGTTCAAGGTGGAGAACTTGAAGTTCCACATAGTGGGTAGATTCTGTCGCTTGAATTCTCCTATCCTATTCAGATCTTTGTTGTAACCCAAGAATTTTATGAAATCAAGAAGAACAGCTACTTTTGGTGGTTTCTCATAGGCGTCTATTCCTAGCTGTCTTTTGGTCTTCATTCTGAAGATTCTTCTTAAGGTGCTTGCTCGAATACGGATTGTTCCCGCTCCTCCATTTCTTGAGTTGACACTCCCAACAATCCCATCTTGTTCTTCGATGTATTGGCACGTGGTCCACCATTGTTGTACGTAGATTGCAGGAAGATGGTCATCAAATTCTGTTAGGGCTCTAAAAATTTCAGAGTTCCTGGAGAACTCAATAAAAATATGATATAGGGGTAGATAGAGTCCTGGAGTGGGATCGAATCTGTAGTTGTTGTCAGCAAACTCGTATGGAAGAACAACGATTTCATCAGTGGGTTCTATTCGGCTAGAATCAGCAGAGTTTTGAGGTTCCTCCATTGTTGCAGGTTTGGGGTTTTTCTTAAAGAACACAGAGGATTTGAATAACGGAGGGAAAGGTGAAGGGTTTTTGAAGGGTTAAGGAAGTTTAAGAATGAAATAGGTCAAGGGTATGGATATTTATAGTCAAAACATGTGGCTGGGTAATCGTCGTAGGTACTGTAGGCACTCGAGTGTCAGAAGGTGGAGTGGCCTGAATAGTGTATCGTGGGAACAGCTAGTGGTTTATCTTTCAATTAGATAGTGCCACGTGGATTTTGTTCTGACCACTTTCGTGCAAGTAAACCGTCGCAATTAGAGATGTGTGGGTGACAAGTGGTTGACGCTTAGAAATAACCCGCACCTTTGATGACGTTACTTATGATGATGTGGCATAAAAACCGACAGAGCTCTGTTGGAGCTTTGCAAGTTATGCCTCTGATGAGTAACCATTTTTCATTCTTTTCAAGTATCCCTTGGTGTTTCACCTTTACCCAAAATCATTTGAAAATTCTGTATCTGATGTGGAAATTGTCAAAGAACGAGAACGGAACTGACTCAGAAATTTCACAGAGGTCTGGTGAGAATCAACAGAGGCTCTGGTGAAATATCAGAGTTCTGGTAAGTTCTTGACGTTATCAAAGGATTTTCATCAGAACAGGTTTTCCCTATTTCTTCAAAAAGATTTTTCTTTTCAGAACAAAGAGCAAAGTCATTTTGATTTGAAAAAATTTGACTTGCTCCCCCTAAAACCATGCGCAAAAAAAATCTTTATAAGCTCCCCCTTGAAATATGAGCAAAAAAAAAACTTTTTACAAAAAGAAAAACATTTACAAAACAAGAGATATATATACAAACAGATTCACTAAGCTTGTTGAAAAAAATATGCGTGACAGAGTTCTGGTGAACATCAGAAGCTCTGTTTGAACTATCCTACCCAACTACTTGACAGAGCTCTGGTAGAAGCATCAGAGGCTCTGTTGAGTTTGAACAGAGTTAGGAGGACATGTTCAGCATACCCAGTTTGCTGATTAAGAAGTTAAATCTCCTTTCATCAAAGGCTTTTGTAAACAAGTCAGCAAGCTGGAAGTCGGTTGAAACAAAGTACCTTTCAATCGTCCCTTTTTCAACATGATCCTTTATGAAGTGGTACCTTATGTCGATATGCTTTGTCTTAGAGTGCTGAACTGGATTAGCTGTGATTGTTATGGCACTCTTAGAGTCACATAGAATTGGAATTTTTCCATACTCCAGGCCATAGTCTTTGAGCTGGGTTTTCATCCATATCACTTGAGAGCAACAACTAGCAGCAGCAACATACTCTGCTTCTGCTGTAGAGGTTGATACGCAATTCTGTTTCTTGGATGTCCAACTCACCAATTTTTCACCAAGTAATTGGCAGCTACCAGGCGTACTCTTTCTGTCATTCTTGCATCCTCCGTAATCTGAGTCTGTATATGCTACAGGCTCGAAACCAGAATTAAGAGGACACCAGAGACCCAAGAATTGAGTCCCTTTAAGATATTTAAATATGCGCTTGACAGCAGACAAATGAGATTCTTTAGGATTTGCTTGGAATCTGGCACATAGACAGGTTGCAAACATTATATCAGGTCTGCTAGCAGTTAAGTACAGAAGTGATCCTATCATGCCTCTGTAGTTCTTGACATCTGTAGGTTCACCATTAAGGTCAGAGTCAAGTTTAACTCCAGTGGCAATAGGAGTTTTCATTGGATTTGAATTGTTGAGCTTGTATTTTTTCAAAATATCAGAGATGTATTTCGACTGACTTATAAAAGTCCCTCTGATGGATTGTTTTACTTGTAAACCAAGGAAGAATGAGAGTTCTCCCATCATGCTCATTTTGAATTCACTTTTCATCAAATCCTCAAACCTATCACAGTACTCTTGTTGAGTAGACCCAAACATAATGTCATCAACATCTATTTGCACCAGAAGTATATCATTCTTATACCTTCTAAAGAATAGAGTTTTATCGACATTACCTTTCTCGAAGTGATTTGTCAACAGAAATATGGACAGAGTTTCATACCAGGCTCTGGGAGCTTGCTTAAGGTCGTCTAACTTGTAAACGTGGTCTGGAAACTCTGAGCTTTCAAAACCAGGTGGTTGCTGGACATAAACTTCCTCTTGTAGTTTGCCATTCAGAAAGGCAGACTTTACATCCATCTGATAGACCTTAAAACCTTTGTGAGCAGCATAGGCTAAGAAGATTCTGATGGCTTCTAGTCTAGCCACAGGAGCAAAGGTTTCGTCATAGTCGATACCTTCTTCTTGGCAATATCCTTTTTCAACCATACGGGCTTTGTTTCTGATGATAATCCCATCTTCATCCTTTTTATTCCTAAACACCCACTTGGTTCCAATGGCCGCTTTGCCTTTTGGAAGTGGAACCAAGGACCAAACTTTGCATAGCTCTTCTTGCATAGCTTCGATCCAGTTTGGGTCTTCAAGGGCTTTAGAAATCTTCTTCGGCTCAATCATGCTTAAGAAGTTTACAAAGAAAGCTTCATTGATTGTGGCCGATCTCGTCTTCACACCATCTTCAGCAGCACCGATAATTTGATGATGAGGATGATCCTTTGTCCATCTTGTCATTGGGGCATGGACAACAGGAGGGGTTTGTGCTTCTGATGGGAAAAGACGATCTTCAGAATTAGAGCTCTGTGGCACACAACTCTGGAGAGTGGCCTCATTGCTCTGTGAAGGTGATCTTTCAAATAGGGAATCTCTGCCAATATTGGTTAGCAGAGGTGATGATGGCTCTTGCATAGGTTCTCTTTGTGGTTCCTCATTTCTCTGAATGACACATGTAGACAGAGAAGTGGATGGTGAAGTATTGGAGGGACCAGTAAGAGTTGTACCTGTCAGATTATGTTCTGTTGAATTCTGAGCTTGGTCGCCTCTGTTGATGTTGACAGAGGAAACATCATCATCGAAGAAATCATCGAACACAAGATTGATATCTTCTTCCCTTGTCTTTGAAGAACTTGCCTTCTTCTGTTCTGTGTGTGTCCCCTCTGTTGATTTGCAATCAGAGGCACTTGATGTACTTTCATCAAAGGACACATTAACGCTTTCTTGAATGACACGGGTTCTGGTGTTGTAGACTCTGTAGGCTTTAGAGGTTAAGGAATAACCAATAAAGATTTCTTCGTCCGCCTTTTTGTCGAATTTACCCAGCTGTTCTCTGTCATTCAAGATGTAGCACTTGCAGCCAAAAACATGAAAATATTTCACATTTGGCCTTCTATTGTTGATGAGTTCATAGGGAGTCTTTTTAAATCTTTTTACAATGACAGCTCTGTTTTGGGTAAAATAGGCTGTTGAGACTGCCTCTGCCCAGAAGTTGATGGGAAGGACAGAACTGGCCAACAAGGTTCTGGCGGCTTCTACTAGAGTTATGTTCTTTCTTTCCACTACACCATTCTGTTGTGGAGTTCTGGCAGCTGAGAAGTTCTGGGAGATTCCTTCTTCTGAAAGATAGGCATCTATTCTTGCATTTTTGAATTCTGTCTCGTTATCACTTCTCAACTTTTGTACTTTCAATCCTAACAGAACCTGTATCCTTCTCAACAAACTTATTAGAATTTCTGGGACATCAGATTTTACTCTGATGAACTCAATCCAAGTATATCTAGAAAATTCATCAATTAGCACAAGAATATACTTCTTGCCCGACAGACTTTGCACAGAGATAGGACCACAGAGATCCACGTGAAGCATATGCAAAGGTCTGGGACAACTATGATCACTCTTAGTTCTGTGTGAAGATCTTTTCATCTTACCCAATTCATAGGCAGAACAGAGATGGTCTTTGTCAAATTTCAGCGGAGGAAGTCCTTTTACTAGCTTTAATTTCACGAGCTTGTCAAGGTTTTGAAAATTCAAATGGGCAAATCTTTTATGCCAGAGCCAGGCATCTTCATTTTTCAAAGACACTAAACAGAGTTTTTCTGTTGTAGAGTTTTGGTTAGGATTGAAATTCATTTTATAAAGATTGCCTTTTCTGTCGGCTCTTAAGAGTTCTTGACCACACTCGGAAAGCAACAGAGAACAGTACTTCTTCCTAAAATTGACATCGAACCCATGATCACAGAGTTGACTTATGCTAAGCAGATTATGGTTTAATCCTTCAACATAAGCAACCTCAGAAACTGAAACACCACCATTGACTAAAGTACCGTAGCCTCTAATCTGTCTGCCATTATCTCCTCCAAAGGTTACTGCACTTCCATTTTTGTTCTTGAAAGAAGTAAGCAGCTCCTTATTCCCCGTCATGTGCCTTGAGCATCCTTAATCTAAATACCAGATCTGCACATGGGGTTTCTGCAAGACAGATTAGTTTCTTTTAGGTACCCATTGCATAATGGGTCCTTTCTTGTTAGACTTAGG
The DNA here is from genome assembly GCA_033807775.1 of Saussurea involucrata. Classification (NCBI taxonomy): domain Eukaryota; kingdom Viridiplantae; phylum Streptophyta; class Magnoliopsida; order Asterales; family Asteraceae; genus Saussurea; species Saussurea involucrata. The sequence continues at coordinate 231,578,147 of CM066314.1, forward strand.
TGGGTTACCAGACTTTCCTTCAGGCTTTTCATTCTTTGATGATGTGCCAGAGGGTTTTTTCTGTGCATTCTGAACAGTCTTGGGATTTTTTCTTTGAGACGACCGATTCAGAACACAGTGGGGACCATTCATATGGTTCTGTAATTATAACAGAAGTTGAATACAATTGCATTTGATAGAACATGAAAGTTGATGCAAATTGTTGTTTTTATTCAAAAACTGTTGTTTGAAGGGAGTTTGATTTTGAAAAACTTTAGGACCAGATGTCTTTACATACATTCTGTCCTGTGACGGCCTTTTGAAATTGTTGTTTCTCGGAGCAAACTCTCTTGACACAAAGCTGTTTTTCTTTTGATTTACAACAGGTGCAGGAATAGATTGGTCATTGACTTTCCATTTTCCTTGCTGCTCTGTTGTAACTTTGACTTCATCATAGGCGTATGGAACTGAGGTATAGTCTTCATGAATAATTTTAGCTTTCCCTCTTTTCTTCTCTTCTATCTTATTAGAAGAGAGAATTTTGATACCCTTATTTTTCAAATTTGGCAAAGGTATATATCTGTTCTGTTTCTTAAAGAATGAGACATTTTTCAGAGATCCAGATTCAACAATTGCCTGTTTAGGTTTGTGTAAAGCAGTCTTAGGAGCACAGAAAATTTGCTCATCTACCTCAGAGTCAGAGTCACTGTCAGAGCACAGAAAGTCTCTGGTGGCTCTGGTATAGGTGTTAGACTCTTTGGGTATCTCAGAGTTGTCAGCTCTGGTGGATTTGAACTTTCTTATCTTGGGTTTTAAAGTATCACAAGCAGCATTTTCTTCAATAACTTTCAGAATATCCTCTTCAAAAGTTATTCGTAAGGTTTCAGAGGATGGAGAGAAGACTGAGGCTCCAGGATTGAGTTCTCTCTGTGTTGTAGCACAAGAGGGTCCTGCAATAGAAGCAACAGACTTCTGTTCCTTGAAAGAATTGAAGTTAAATATTTCTTTCGGATCGAGACTTTTGATAGAATCAGTAAGCTTCATTTCAGCTCTTCCCTGATCAAGAATAAACTTTTCAGATGGTTTTGTAACCTTTTCCTGATTCAAGGAGTCATAGCTGACATTCCTTAAGCTGAGTCTCTTTGCCTTTGTAAAATCTGATATTTTGGCTCTTTTGAAAACAGCAGTTCCGGAGATCACATCCTCTTGCATTTTTCCAATAGAGAAGGCAAAGGGATAAGATGCCTTTATCCTTCTTTTGTATGAAACAATGTCATTAAAACCTAGACCTTGCTTGTCCTCTTGAGAATTGATCTTGGTATACACATTTTGTGCATATTGGTATTTTTTGATTAAAATCTCCTTTTTCTGCAGGGATTGATGTAAAATTTCCCTTTCTCTTTGAAAATAGTCTTTTAAAGCAACAGAGTTTAATCGTTCATTTTCAGATTTAGCAACTTCTTCAGCTTTTTGTTTCAAAATATCTTCAAACTCTTTAACCCTTTTTGAAAACGTGCTTTCTTTCTTTTGTTGTAAGACTTCTAGCTCAGATTTCTCTTTGGATATTTCTTCCTTTTCCTGTTCCAAGAGAGTTTTCTCTCTCTTGTAGAAGGACAGATCCTTCTTAGCTAGCTTTCTTAACTCTTTTTCCTCATAAAGCTTTTGTTTTAAGAGTTGAAACTCCTCAGTTAGTAATGACACATGCATCTCAAGTTCTGAGTCAGACTTGGATTCAGAGGAATGTACCTTGGCACTTGGTCTGGTTGTCTCCAGCGCTCTGTTGTCTGGCTCTGTTACGGTTAGGGCAAATGCATGAGCTATATCTTCTTCTTCAGACCTTTCTATTATTCCTCCGGTCATCCAATCAACTTCTCCTAGACTTCCATCATCCACAACAACAATGGCTTGCTCTGATTCATCGTCAGAGGATGAATCAGAGATCCAATTCTCCATCTCAGCAACATAGCTTCTTTCTCTGTAGTTGTACTTGTATTTATTCTTGTAATAATCTTGATCTTTTACAAGTTTTCCTCTACAATTAGCAGAGAAATGGCCAGGTTTGCCACATCTAAAGCAACGTCCATCATTCTGATTGATGGGTTGGGCAGCATCAGCCTTCTGTGGAGCAGGAGCATTGAACTTCTGTTGAGGTTGCTGTCTCTGTTCTATCGGAGCTCTGTTGTGTTGGTTCTGTTGTGGGGGCGCAACATAAACTTTGTTCTCATCTTTCTCATATCTACCTCTTCTGTCGAATGCTCTGTTGCCAAATCTCTTGTTAAATTGTTGAGTGATTAATGCAAGAGATTTAGCAAACGCATTTATATCGTCATCCTCATCTGATGAGTTTTCTTCAGTATCACTTTCAGCTACCAAACTCTTCTTACCCTTCTTCTTCTTGCCTCTGCTAGAACTCTCTCTGTTGGACTTTCCTTCTGTGGATTTCTTTGATTCAGAAACCAACGCAATAGGTCCTGCAATGGTGGATTTGCCTTTTTGCCTGGCAACATCCTTCTCTTGTGCGGCCAGAGTGCCATACACATCAGTAAGAGACCATGCATCTAGATCCTGGTTAGCTTGTAAAGACATGGACAGATTCAACCATTCATCATTCAAACTTTTCAGGAACAAAACATTGTTATCTTCCTTCGACCTAACAACCCCACACTTTCTACATTTGTTTATCAAAACATTGAATCTGTTGTAGGTTTATTGTAAGGTTTCCTCAGGAAGTGCCTTGAAATCGTTGTATTCATTTATACATTGGGTCCTTCTGTTCTTTTGGGTTTTGATACCACCCTCAAGCTGATTAAGAAGTTGATCCCATATTTCTTTAGCAGTAACACATGAATCTAGTTCTTGAAATATTTCATTAGGAATGGCCATAATCAGAAGTCTAACTGCTTTTAGATCATTTTCCATTTTTAATGTCTCTTCATCAGTGAACCCGGTAGTTTTGGGTTCAAGGTGAGCAGGAATCTCAGCAGTAGTTTATGTTGCGGGTACACGTGGAACCAAAACCATGGGTTTGAATGGTCCATCCGTGACAGAACACATTAAATCTCTGTCCATCCCATCAAGGAAGTTAACCATCCTAATCTTCCATTGAGGATATTCATATCTCAGAAGAGTAGGAGGTTTGGTCAGAGAACCAGCAGTATAAATGGCATTTATATTGTTATTAGCCATTTTTAGAAAAAACAGAGTATGTAAGTTTTCAAGGGTTTTAAACTAAAGTAATCTGAAAGTTTGATGACCAGTGATCAATGGAATAGTAACTTGAGTAGATAAGATCTTTACACTAGACTTTGAAAGCTTAAGATGACATTAAATAAACTCTGAAAAACTTGTAATAAACTTTAAATAGTAAAAAAACAGAGTATATTGAAGCTTTGAGACACACACTTAATCAACAACAGTGAATCAACCTTGGTAGATTGGATGCCTTGATTTGAGCAAATCAAGCAAGCTCTGATACCAATTGTAGGTTCCCAGATTCACGTTGCATCACATTAATGGTAATAATATAGACAGCGGAAGCATTTAAATATAAAGCCATTAAAGTGAGTGATTATGTAAATGATATTGTAGTAGTGAGAATCAAATATAGAACAGGATAATGATAACAAGATCAAGTAAGAAACGCTGCTCATATATTGATAATGGATAACACCAAGAACAAGATCAATGGTGTATCCTGAAATCTCACAGGGAACAATATCGTACGGAGGTAGTGCTCGGGATTCCTGCAGTGTGTGCTTAAACAATTGTGGAAAACTATTCTTCCCAAAAGCTTACAATCGTTTGATCCACTACCTCTCTATTTATAGCCCTGATAAAGTGTAGACAGTGTACTATCGTACCCTAGAATGACACGTGAAAAGTGTGTCTCCTACTTTTAGGGCATACGTGGAAAGTATGGACACTTGTCTAACACTTAGGATTTCTTACGAGACTTAAGCTAACAAAGGTCTTCAGTCACCAGAGCTCCTTTGCAAGAGCTCTGTTTGTCTTCTGTTGATGCGCGGTTCTTCTGTTGGAAGTCTTCTGACAGAGCTCTGTTGAGCTCTGTTAATCCACCATAGCTCTGTTGAGCTCTGTTGGTCTTCTTGTTGAACTTCTTCCAAGTCGTGTCTGATCTCTGTTGGTCTTCTGACTTGATAATATTTTCAATACTTTTACATAACAGATACTTGGGGCTAACACTAATTAAACACTAAATTAAAACATTACAATACGAATTAAATACTAATTAAATTAAAACATCAATTATAGAGATTATATAGTTCACATCTCATTGAATCTTGGTTGAGAATTTGAATAATTTCTCCTATTATGCCCAGGTTGGTTGCATAGTCCACATCTGTGAGGTTCGTCAGGATGACGAATGTCCATCTCATTACGAAATCGGTTTGCACGCCTCCGACCTCGATGCACAGAAAGTTTCGAGTAATATGTTTCAATTTTCCAATCCGACTCCAACCAATAATCAATGTGAGAAATTCAAAAAAAAATACGTTATTAAATATATCTCATTAATACCTTTAAATAATACATGAACTTTAACATTTAAATATTGGTAATAATTTAAAGGTATTAATGAGATATATTTAATAATATAATTTACCATTCATTTTTCTAGTTGAAGAATAATGAAAGGAAAATACGTTCAATCAACCAAATTTATAACACAAAAAAGTAATTGATTAGACAAGTCTTCTTATCAGTTTTTTTGAATTCTTAAGAAAAATAACAAAAATGTTTTTACTTTTGTAGACAATTGTTTTAATCAAGAGGAGTATTAATAAATAGTGACATTTTTTTGTTGTTTTTTAGTTTGAAGATTATTTAACTTTTCTAGACAATTTATGATAAAGTTGTAGAAGTTTATAATTTAATTATATAAGTTGTCAAAAAATAATACATGAACTTTAACATATTAAATATTGGTATTAACTTAAAAGTATTAATGAGATGTATTTAATAATATAATTTACTAAAAATAATATATAAATCTTAATTATATATTTTAAATAAATCAATTCATATATAATATATAACAAAGGTTAAAAGTAAAAAATTTAAAAATAATAGAGAGAAATTAAAAGTAAGATGTAAATAAAAGGGTTAAATTTGTAAATATATATGATTTAAAATGAAAATATAGAAAATCATCTTAAACTATTTTTATGCAAAATAGCGAATTAATATCTAAACCCTAGTGTAACTTGCTAATACAATTTAAAGCGTACAATAATAAAACACGTGGCATGCATACCAACTTCTTAAAAAACCAAGTAGAATTCGCATACATCATAAATTAATATGTAGTCGCAGAATATCGAAATATTTATATAATTTGCTTCAACATTAAGGTGACGTTTGGTTAGCAGATTGTGAACGAATCTTATGGAATTGAAATGTTGAATTCATTTGACCAAATTTCATTCTTTTGTTTGGTTAAAAAAAATTGATAAAAGGAATCTCTAGAATCCATCAAATTCCACAATCAAAGGAATTCAACATTCTTTAGCAACTACATGGTATTTTGATGGAATAAATTACCAGTTTTCAAAATACCAAATATACCCTTCGACTTCACCAGATATCGCATATGCTTTCATTAGGGCTAGAGTTTTACGGGATTTTAGCAATTGAGGTTGAAGAAGAAACGGCCTCAAACCACCTCGAAGAATCAATGGCAACAGAAACAACAACCGTAATCAATGAAAACTTGTTTGAAAATACAACTATTAGTCTATTACTGAAAAAATATGAAAAGAGCTATCAAAATTGATACCCAAATCAAACGTTGTAGAAGAAGAGGACATGTCTGTCCCGTCCCAAATCAGAGGATTCAGAAGCCCCAGTGGGAGGGGGGGGGGGGGGGAGTGAAAATGGGAAGGACAATTGATGATGTGGTGGAATACTCAATTAATAAAAATTTCTTTTTCACCCCTGATTGGAAATTTTCTTTCATATTTAGTCCGATTGAACCTAAACTTATGTCTTCACTTCTCACTTTCACTAAATGGCATACTTGACCCATTTCAACTATTTTTTTTCTTCATATTTTTGGTTTAATAAAATAAAAACTCATTTTATGTTATTTCTCTTTTCCTTTTCCTTTCATATTTATTTATTGACCTTATAGTTAACGAACAATTTGAATGGACATTAGTGCAAAAGAACAAATTCATAAGAATCTACATACCTGAAAGTTTCTTATGTAATAAATAAAATTAAGGGACCAAACCCATAATTTTAGAATTACCTTAGGAACCAAATCCATAATTTACTCTAAATATAATTTATTACATTGAAAAGTTCTCACATTTTAACGTGATCAAAAATAGTTAAAGCATCCACACACGTCTTGCACAAGATCTTGCAAGATGACATGGTATGCCATGTGGCTTGCAAGGTCTTGCAAGTTTAGCAAGACATTTCACAAACAAATATATATAAAACAAGTCCATTTTTGTTTAACTTAATTTATTAATTTGTTTGTTTAAACATTAATACTAATATGTTTATTAATTTAATTAATTTATTAGTTTATTTGAACATTATTTTTTTTATTAAAATTTCTTACCCAAAATTTATTTTAAATAAATGATATTTTTATGCAATGTTTTTTATTTAAACTATTAAAATAAAAGTACATTAATATAAAATATTACTAAAATACAAATACTAATAGATAAAAGAAAACAAAAGTAAAACTTTAGTTATATTATATTTTATAATTAATTTATTAGCTATATTATAATTATCCATATTATTTATATTATAATTTATTATTTTATAAAAAATGTTTGGTCTTGTATGGGTATAGAACGTGTTATTGCAAAGCTGATATAACACTTTTAAAAGAATGGTCTTGCAAGGGTGCAGATAGTCTTACGTGCCAATTAAGTTGCTATCGACATCACGTGATATATATTTATATTTAATTGATTTATATGATATTTTTTTGAAATAATTGATTTATATGATTTAAAAATTCATATAATACTAATTTTAATTCCACTAATCAAAAGGCAAATCTTTTAAATTGATCAATAATGAGGAATTAGGAATATTGGGGACCAAGCTACTTCCAAACCTTTCTAGTCCTTTTCAAATTAAAAATATCGAACAATTTTATAATAACTATTTTATTTTCTCCATATAAAACTGCTATTTGGTTTATCATATATTATATCTTAGTAAAAAAAATCATATATTATAGCATAATAAAAGTGACAATGGCATGTCATTCATAGGCATGATGCATGAAACATGATGTCACATACTCTTGCATCATGGTCCATGTCATATGAATCAACTAATTAGCTAATCAAATTATTTAACATTTATAATTATTATAATGTTTTATATATATAAGATTCGGTTAAGAAAATTATGGGCTGTTTACAAAACGCTTATCCGGGTAAGTGCTTACCAAGTCACATTAGCTTACCGGATGAATATGACAAAGACCAAGAATTTTACCCGGTAAGAGCGGAAGCAAGGACCGAGAGTCGAAAGTAAGGACTGAGAGTCTTACCCGGTAAGTGAGTGCGGCGACTCTTACCACGGTTAGCGCTTACCGGCTAAATTTTGCATACGATGACATTTTGGTGGACTAAAATCTTACCCAGGAAGTAGGTGATAGTGTTGAATTTTACCGGTAATTACTTACCCGGGTAAGTGATTAGGTAAACGACTCCTTAGTGTTAGCGTTGTATGAAAGATATTAACTTTAAAGGGTATTTTAGTCATTTACTAACAATCAAATGTCTTTATATAAGTTTGTTTTAAGATGATGAGAGTTTATTGTTCTTAACGATGTTTGATAGGTTTTAAAAGTGTTTGTAGAAATAAAGGTGTTTTAAGAGAGAGGGTGGGGGGTATCGGTTGATAAATCCATACATTCATCATAAACTATTTTTGTGCAAAATATCGAATATCTAACCCTAGTGTAACTTGCTAATACAATTTATAGCGTACCATAATAAAAAACGTAGCATGCATACCAACTTCTTAAAAAACCAAGTAGAATTCGCATACATCATAAATTAATATGTAGTCGTAGAATATCGAAATATTTATATAATTTGCTTCAATATTAAGGTGACGTTTGGTTCGCAGAATCTGAACGAAACTTATGGAATTGAAATGTTGAATTCATTTGACCAAATATCATTCATTTGTTTGGTTAATTTTTTTTATAGAAGGAATCTCTAGAATCCATCACATTCCACAATCAAAGAAATTCAACATTCTTTAGCAACTACATGGTATTTTGATGGAATAGATTACCAATTTTCAAAATACCAAATATACCCTTTGACTTCACCAAATATCGCATACGCTTTCATTAGGGCTAGAGTTTTACGGGATTTTAGCAATTGAGGTTGAAGAAGAAACGGCCTCAAACCACCTCGAAGAATCAATGGCAACAGAAACAACAACCGTAATCAATGAAAACTTGTTTGAAAATACTACTATTAGTCTATTACTGAAAAGAATATGAAAAGAGAGCTATCAAAATTGATACCCAAATCAAACGTTGTAGAAGAAGAGGACACGTATGTTCCGTCCCAAATCAGAGGATTCAGAAGCCCCGGTGTGGTGGTGGTTGGGGGGGGGAGTGAAAATGGGAAGGACAATTGATGATGTGGTGGAATACTCAATTGTGGGTGAGTCGACGAACGTGGTGGAATACTCGAAGGATGGCGATGAAGATGTCCTCAAGGAAATTGACGTACCTAGTGATGACGTGGCAGCGGTGGAGTGTGGTGGTAGTGAGTTGATGACTTGATGTGTTCGGTTAATGTCGGCGAAGGTGAGGGAGAGGAGGCGGTGGTTAAGCGGAATGGTGAATTGGAGGTGGTGGAGGAAATGATTTATTAAAGTATTTTTTTTAGTTAACCCCGTGTTTGCAAGTCCTATTAAGTATTAACCCCGTTTTCCATTGTTTTCTTTCGTTTTTTTCACAAAACTCTTGGTAACATTTATCCTTACCAAATGAGCCAAGAATCACGCAAAATGGTTCATAAAGGAATTCGTATTTTGATTTCAAATGTTCGATTTCTAACCGAGAGTGGACAAACTTTGAACATGAAATCGAACCTTGTAAACGGGATATGAGTCATGAGACTACTTGGGTTTGATAAAGAACTTAAAAATGAATCCAAATACATAAAAATCACAAGCATTTGTTGAGTATTTTACCTTGAATCGTGGAAAACCGAAACTCTAGCATGAACTTCAAGCACCGATTTCTCTCTCAAACTCCATCATTTTTTAAATGGTTTGAACGAAAATTTTCATTGATTGGTAGTCTATTTAAATCTGTAAATGTTTTTGGCTTTTTCACTGCTTAATAGAGTGTCATTTTCAAACTGTAGATCTGCAATAATTACAAAACATGTCCCTCAACTTTGGACCAGTTGATGTCTGCACTAACCCTGAACTATTAAAGAATGTCATTCGGCCCCCTGCTTCACTTTTTTTGGCCAAAATTTCTTTTTCATCCCTGATTTGAAATTTTCTTTCATATTTACTCCGATTAAACCTGAACTTATTTCTTCACTTCGCACTTTCATTAAATGGCATACTTAACCCATTTCAACTATTTTTTCTTCATATTTTTGGTTTAATAAAATAAAAACTCATTTTATGTTATTTCCCTTTTCCTTATATTTATTGACCCTATAGTTAACGAACAATTTGAATGGACGTTAGCGCGAGAGACCAAATCCATTAAAATCTGCATACTCGGAAGTTTCTTATGTAATAAATGATATTAAGGGACCAAATCCATAATTTGAAATACCTTAGGAACCAAATCCGTAATTTACTTTAAATCAATATATATATACATATATTAAAGAAGAACCAAAAGGTATTGTGGTGGCATCATGATAATGGAGTATTGAGGTATTGGTTAATTGTGGTTAGGTTTAAGATATTCCACATTGGTGAGAGGTAGAAAGATTGGAGTATAATGATATGTATAAAAAGGAATGATAGGATGTCATTGTGTCAACTCATGGGGTTTGAGTCATGAGGTTATCTTATTTGGATGACCCTATTTATGCAAAACAAATCTTATTATAAAAAATATTTTTGTTGTGGTTTAGTTTTAGATATCCAACATTGGTAAAATGTTATAAGATTGAAAAAAAGATGTATGTAGTGTCATTGTGTCAGCTTATGGGGTTTGAATTATAAGATTATCTTATTTTTACAAAGCAAATCTATTTATGCAAAACAAAAATCTTATTATAAAATATGAGAAACTGTATGAAATATGGTGAGTTTGATTATTGCACGGTGAAAATATGAGAAATTGTATGAAATATACGAGTATATATTGACAAAAAGAGATGATGCCTTTTTGACAACTCATTGGGTTGAGAAATTTTAACCGACCTTTGTTTTGGAAATGATAATCTTCCAACTATTCATAACAACAATAGTGATTATAAGTGTATGATATGTCGTTTGAGTTTTAAATAGCATAACAAGAAAAACATTACCGAAACATCTCAAAATGTTTGTAACAACAAAAGATTATCAATATATAAAAATGAACCAATTAGAGAAATACATTCTTCATTTAAAATTGTGTCTCATTATTCATTAACAAGAAGAATTACGTTTTATCTTAACTCGATCAAGTACGTTCTTCAAATATTTATCGATACCGCGCAACGCAATGGATCTATCAAAAAATAGTTATGTGCCAATTATGTTGCTAATGACGTCACGTGATATATATTTATATTTAATTGATTTATATGATTTAAAAATTCATATAATACTAATTTTAATTCCACTAATCAAAAGGCAAATCTTTTAAATTGATCAATAATGAGGAATTAGGAATATTGGGGACCAAGCTACTTCCAAACCTTTCTAGTCCTTTTCAAATTAAAAATATCGAATAATTTTATATTGAAGACGTTACTTTCACCTTTAAATAAAAACAATGTTTAACTTACCATATATTTTTAACAAGAAAGTTAATAACTTCCCTTAAAATAAAAAAATGAAGATTTTGGGCTAATATTTTGCTCTAACAGTTTTCTCAAAACTATCTTTAAAATGAAGAAAGTTGGAGAGAGAAGTTTTTTTTCTCCAAATATGAAGATCACTCCAAAAATGATTACCAAGTGAGAGGACCAATATTTAACTTCGAATATAAATATGTAGAGAAATAAATAATATTTTAATAGATGAATGAAATATTTTAATTAATGTTGCCTTCAATGACCTTATGCTTAAACAGGTTGGAGACGGCAAAAGTACGATGTTTTGGTATGATAATTGGAATTTGGACAGGTGACGGTAATCTAAAGGATTTATATCGTAGACTTTTCGCCTTTGAAAACGATATCCATACTAAGGTGGCGGGTATATTGGGAGAAGGAGGCTCCAAATGAGATTGACGTAGAGAAATCCGTAGCGGTAGATAAGCTGATTACTTATCGCAGTTGTCTACGAAACTGGGAAGTTTCCACCTAAACTCCCTAAGAGACAGATGGAAATGGAAACTTTCTGAAGATGGTGATTTTTCGGTCAAACTCACAAGGAAAAAAATCGAGACTTTGATGTTCGAGAATGACGATTTCACAACTAAATGGAACAAATTAGTCCCATCAAAAATCAACATCTTTTGTTGGAGAGCCATGCAAGGACGAATCCCTGTCAAAGCAAGACTCGCAGACATGGGTATAGACCTCGATGATACATTTTGCCCGCTATGTAAGCAAGTCGTGGAGACTGTAGATCACAACCTCTTCTTGTGCGCCGTTTCTGTTGTGATTTGGAGAAGTCTGGAAGGTTGGTGGCAGTTTCCGTTCTCATCTTTTCAGTCGATTGGTGCAGCTTTGGATGGAATTAAACTGGCCCACATCTCTTCGCTGAAACGTCATTGTTTGGAGGCTATTACGTTCATTACTTGCTATTCTATTTGGAGCCTCCGAAACAGAACTGCTTTCGATAATATAGAGCCTAAGAAGGATGTTGCTTTGGATTTGATTATGAATAACTCTTTTAGATGGATGTTGTATAGGCACAAGATGAGCAAGAAAGATATGCTCTTGTGGAGAACATCTCCCTTTAATTGTTTTGGACCTTTGTAATTCCTTCCGCTAGCCTCTTTTCTAATGAATAGCCGTTTCCAAAAAAATGTTGGATTCTCCGAAATGAGAAATTTCTTGGAGATGAATGTATTTTTTTTTAGATTTTGGTTTTGGTTCTCAATTTTGAAAAAAAAAATTGAGCAATCTATTTGAGATGCTCTAAGACATAATTAAAGAGACAATTTCTTCAAATTTACTTGAAAATAGATTAGTTTTAATTAGTATTTCATATTTAACATGTTTAATATATTTAATAAATATGCAAATTGAATAAAAAATATTGACTAGTCAATCTAACGTAGATGGTTTTTCGACTTGTATTAAATATTAAGTGTTTTTTCAATAAATTGAAAATAAATTCAATACCACGCTTGCATTTGGAGGGAGATGACAATGGCATGGCATTCATAGGCATGATGCATGAAACATGATGTCACAAACTCTTGCATCATCATCCATCTCATATGAATTAATTACTTAGACCATCTTCAACACTTATGTTAAAATGGAAAAAGTGGGATTTTAGCATTTTTAAGCTCCAACAGCTATGCTATCCTCTATGCTAAAAAAAGAAAAAAAAAGAAAAAAAAAGAGATTGTAAAAATCTCTAAATTTAGAGAAATCTCTATTTAGATGAGTTTCTCCCAAAACTAATCATTACCTCCAAAAAGCAAAAAAAAATTCTTCCAAATTTCCATATATTGAACATTTTATTAATATAATTAAATAAATTGAACATTTTAATAAAATAATTAATACTAGGGTTGCTAAAATAACATAGCTGTTGGAGTTAGATGCAATTTTTTTAAGATTTTGAAGTTTTTTACTCTATTTTAGAAAAACTTTAGCATAACTGTTGGAGATGCTCTTAAAAAAGAAATAACATTTATATTATCGTAATGTCATCTAACGTGTACCTCAATTAATTCTAACAATCATAAAAAATGAAAATATATATTGGTTTTATAGAACCCGAACTAATGATCTCTAAAAGAATTTCAAAATGTCCAAAGATTATTGATAGTTGACTTAACTTCACAATGTTTATATCATCATATTATGTTATGCTAGATGTGTATTTTTAATATTGTAATATATAAAGTTTTCTAATAAATGAGAAGAAAAAATAATGTGAAATTAAAAAGATGAATCCAAATCTATATGTATATTAAAGCAAAACCAATAGCCTTTTTACGTGTCATCTCTACAATGCAGTATTTCAAATCCTTGCTTCCACATTTTTTTGAGATTCTCAATTATTTTTTCTACATGATATTAAAGCACAATACGATTCATAAAGGCCCAATGCTGTCCATTAAAGCTTAAACCGTTCCATAAGCTCATAATGGTCAATTAAAGCCCAATACGGTTCATTAAAACCCAATACGTCCCATTAAAGCCCATATTGGTCCATTATGCCCATAACGGTCCATTGAAGCAAAAAATGATCAATTAAAGGTCAATACGGTCCATTAAAGCACAATATGATCCATAAAGGCCCAATACGGACAATTAAAGCCCAATACGGTCCATTATAGCACAATACGATCCATTATAGCACAGTACGATCCTTTAAAGCTTAAAAGAATATATTAAACCACAAACAAACCCATTAAAGTTCAATTGAGTTGATTAAACACCTAGTAAATCACTGAAACCCCAATAGGATCCATTAACGGTCATTTGGATCCAATAAACCCCTGTTGGATTCATTAACGACCATTTAGATCCAATAAACCCCTGTCAGATCCATTTGGTAGCCCAATACGGTTCACTAAAGCCCAATACGGTCCATAAAGCCTATAACGGTCCATTGAAGCCCATAAAGATCAATTAGTATGTATCTGACCATATATATATATATATATATATATATATATATAGAGAGAGAGAGAGAGAGAGAGAGGAAGGTTCAAACGAGAATCGTAACAATTTAAGAAAACACGAGGAGCATTCTCAACTAACCATTTGATTTATTAAGGGAATTAAATGGTAAAGGTGAATAATTGATTTTTTTTGCATTATTTAATTTCTTCGCTCTAATCATCCATCCATATAATCAAATTTGGTGTTGATCGAAATTCTTTCACATTTACGCAATTAACAACTTTAAAATAGTTTGCTAAAAATTATCCTTTTATTTACAATTTCTTAGATTTTTTTAACTATTTAAAATCGTCATTTTATATAAAATTTGATTGATATTTAGTTGACAAGCGGTGAGTTCATATGAGAATGCTAACTATTTAAGAAAACAAGAAAACAACCGCTATGTATAAAATCATATATGATTCATGTACAAAAACATATATGATTACGCGACTTTTCTCTCCACTTTAAGTCGCAACCAAAGTCGCGACTTAAAACAAAATCACATATGATTAATAACTAAGTGATATCAGATTGTAAAACAATATCATATATGATTTACTAAAACAAAATCACATATGATTAATAACTAAGTGATATCAGATTGTAAAACAAGATATGATCACACATGATTTACTAAAAAAATCACATATGATTAATAACTAAGTGATAGCAGATTGTAAAACAAGATCATCTATGATCACATATGATTTACTAAAACAAAATCACATATGATTAATAATTAAGTGATATCAACAGTCTTATAGTACACATATGATTTACCAACTAAAACAAAATGACATATGATTAATAACTAAGTGATATCAGATTGTAAAACAAGATCATATATGATTAATAACTAGTGATATCAGATAACAGTATTATAGATCACATATGATTTACTATTGTTTCCTAATCACATATGATTTGATAGGTGTTCCTAACAAACATTTCATCAAAACTATAAGGGTATGAATTGTAAATATTAAAAATATTTTTTATGTAGTATATATGATATATAATAAAATAATTAAATCAAAAAATATTCAATATTAGGCTCATTTCAAAGGTATCGAAGAGACGATTACAATGGTGTAACTTGTTAAAATTAAAACGTATTTTAACGTATTTTAGTTAATAAACGATTATATGTGTTAATATGATGAATGTGTAAAATTAAAATTAGAAAAGTAAAAGGTATAAAGTAAAGTAAGTAACTAATTATAGGGGTTGAAAGTGTAAATTTCAAATTAAAAATCACCATTGAATGTGGCGCACTGTGGGTGGAAAGCTACCGCCTATAATTACTGAATTGTTTAAGTCCCTAATTAGTGGTTGAGAATGCTCCTCGTGTTTTCTTAAATAGGTGTTGTCCTCGTTTGAACCCACCTCTATATATATATATATATGTGTGTGAACCGTTATAGGTATGTGACTCACTATACACATGAACATAAACATATATGTATACATGTTACTCCCTCTGCATATAACCATAAACATATATGTATGCATGTGAAGCATTGTGAACCGAGTGTATATACATGTGAACTTATACATGTGTGACGCAAACATAAATTGCCATGATCACTACTGGTGTTCATGGATCTGTTGTTTGGGTTCATCATATGTTTACAGTGGGCTTAGACGTTATGTGAAACGAATATATATACTCGTGTCTACTTCACCTTTGTGAACCGAATGTATATACTACACATTTTAATTTGAAAACTGTTTATTCGCCGATATGTTCTACAATAAAGTAAATTAGGTTTGATTTATCATTAAATATATCTCAAATATTTAATTTTCTTTAATATTTATATAATTAAAAAATTATTATATTTTTGGCGGATTTTTTTTTTAAATTTATATGTTTTATTTCCAGCGGATTTTAAAAAATTAATTTTTAATATATTTTCGGCGGATTATAAAAAAAATTCCTTTTAAATTTATGTAATTTAAATTTTTGGCGGAATTTCGGCGGATTTAAAAAAATTATCTTTTAATTAAATTTCCGGCGGATTATAAAGAAATTTAATTTCCTTTTAAATTTATGTAATTTAAATTTCCGACGAATTTTCGGCGGATTTTAAAATTTAATTTTAATTAAATTTTCGGCGGATTTTCGGCGAATATTTAAAAATGTAATTTTCATTTACATTTATGCGATTTAAATTTCCAGAGGATTTTCGGCGGAATATAAAATAATTTTTAATTTCTTAATTATTTTTTAACTAATTAAAAAATTTCTGACGGATTTTCGACAGACCCAAATTTAAAAAATAATTAATTATATTCCGCCGAAAAAATGTCGAGATTTAAAATAATTTTTTTTTGGGATTTTCGACGGAAGTCAACGGACTTTGACTTTTTTTAATTTCCACCGGAAATTTCGTTTTGTTTAGTAGTGAGTCGATTCCTCTTCTCCTCCTCATTATCAACCCACTAGGTTTTCATTTTCCAGTCTCTTGTCACCTTCCAAATCAATAAACCCTAAACTTCGCCCTCTCTAATAGCAAGTTGGCAATGGAAGCTTTTTAACCAAAAACATCATCAATTGGGGGATCTGAACCGGAACAGGTAACAACTTGGTGTCGTCCTCTTCAACAACGACTTGGAAAATGAATCTCTTAAGGAAAAGCGCCATCAATCGGTTTGTCAGGTAACATATCTAAGATCCATGGAAGAAGGAGCAACCATCATCGGGAGGCTCATGGGTTTTAAGTTCGGTAATTTTAGTGTCCACAGGAGAATGAGTAACAATTTACAACCGTGCATCTGAAAATGAGATACCACCAAAAAGTGAAAAGAAAATGCTATTCAAACCAAGATTATAAAAATAATAAAGGGTGAAATTGTGAAAGAAAATTTTAAGATTCCAAGAAAACTAAGTTTTATGGAATATTCTTTTAAGATCATAATTCACAACACCCATGCAAGAAACAATAAGAAGTGAGTAATGAGGTCAATTCTGAGTTGACCCATTTTAAATTAGTCAAACCTTCATATACATATCTTCAAGCGTTGACTTATATTAGTCAAACAAGAAACTACAAAAACCACTAACACACCATTGATTGTTGCTTCACTTCTTATGAAAAAAGAAAGCCATATTTATTTTACAAACACACAATATCTCTAATTTGTGTGTGTGTGTATATATATATATATATATATATATATATATATATATATATATATATTATAATAAGATTTTCAATCCACACCCATATTTTTGCAAGAAAACATCCATGCAACAGTTTTGATGGAAAACTATTTGTTATTTAATTAATTATATCACCATCATTCATCCATGGCTTACATTTTTAATTTCATATGATTTATTTCACTTCTTGTTGTGTTTTATATTATCATAATCAAGAAGATCCTCTAACAACTTATCATCCAAACATTCGAATTCGAACACTTCTCGAGTAGCCGCCGCCGCCGCCGACGAAGAAGAAGCGGCGGCCGCCATGGTGGAGTTAGCATTGTAAGAAGCAGCACAGAAAGTAGGAGGGTATTCCGCCGGAAAATTCAGCACCGCCATGTGACCTTTCATATCAAAAGCAGCCTTATCATAAGCTCTTGCAGCTTCCTCCGCCGTGGCAAACGTTCCCAACCAAACCCTAACACCTTGTTTGTTAGAATCACGTATCTCCGCCGCATACTTCCCCCATGGCCGACGTCTAACTCCCCGGTACCGGACCTCTTCTCCACCACCTCCGCCGTGGCTGTCCTTGGAAGCGCCGCCGTGGTCCATTTTAGGGGATTTTCTTGATCTGCTGCAGGTGGTTAAAGAAGCTCTGGTGGCATTTATAGTTGCATGAAAATGGTTCATTGATTTGAAAAACAATGAAAAGGTTAAAAGGGTACCTGAAAATTGGAATTTGGAAAGCAATTGGTGGTCCAAAATGGTGTAGAATCTAGTAGGGTTGAGGTGTGAGAAGTTGAAGAAAAGTGGTTTGAATTTGTAAAGGAATTGGGGGAATTGGAACGTGCTTATTCGATTGAAAAAGATAGAGATTGCTTTTTGGTTTCAGAAAGATACATCTTTGCGCATATAGCTGCTTATATATAAGAGATATGCCTGCATATACACACACACACATATATATATATATATATATATATATATATATATATATATATATATATATATATATGTGTGTGTGTGTAGGGTTGGAGAGAAAGGGACTGGGTTCAATGGTTATTCCAACCAATAAGAATAGACGACCCAGCTATTTGAGAAGTAACACTTTTAGTCCCTAAATTTTTACTAATTACATTTTTTTTAATTTTAAGAATAAACTGTTCTCGACGGTTCTGTTTGATTTCTTAAGCGTTCGGTAAAATGATTATTGCAAGTTAAAGTTGTATAGTCGTATAAAAAATATTTTCACAAGACTGATTTGAATCCTGGGTATTTGATATTTTAGGAGCCGAGCTCCTCCTAAAATGTCAAATACCCAGAATCCAAATCAGTCTTACGAAAATATTTTATAAAACTTTCATAATTGCACATAATACTTACTTATTTACTTGTATACTAATTTTTCCTGAGATTATTTGACTATAATCGTATATTATTTGGCAACCAAAATGCCATCTAATTACGAGAGTATTTTATAATTAACCGAATAATAAACTTATAAAATATCACACGTTACATATTTATAACAACACTTATTATAATTGTCAATAGACAATTAGTATAATGATGTATACAAGAGGTGATATCATGATGATGACGTCATTTATCATGACAATTAACGATCACTAATTTTCTACTAAGGTGACCTAGGTAGCCTTTTAAAATTAATTAATTAATAATATAAATTGGGGATTGGAGTATAATTAAGTTATGTAAGTGAGGTATTAAGTTATGTAAGTGAGGTGATGTGGGAGATTACACATCTTGCTTACGTATCCAATGCATATGTAATCGTACACATTTTTACCAATGTTCTAAAAGGCTTGTCGCGACAGCCGTCATGGTGGGCCGTAGCTTAAGGTTTGTGTCTTACGCTACGTTATGCCTGTAGCACGCCATGACCGAATGTGCGGTCTTTTATAACACGATATTTGATTTTTTTACGTTTTTAATGTCTTATTTGCTAGTTTTTAATATATAACATAATTTAACTTGTTTATTGTCATTGACTCATCGATTAATAGAACAAAACAAATGTTTTATATATAATATTGTGTATGATATAGAGATTTTCTGCCATAAGTCACGCCTAAATAAACGTCATAGCTTCGCCGTGGCTCCTAAGGCCCGAGGCTTGGCCTCGCCGCCACGCCACATCTCACACCATTTGAACCTTGATTTTTACTCTATTTTTATAACAATTATATTACAAAATCAGAATTACACGACGTCAAAAGTGTTTAAATATGCTATATAAATACTTTTTGCATGTGTTGTATCTAAAAATATTGTAATAAGTTTATATGGCATATTCACACGTTTGGATTTAAGCATTTTATCTAAACACGTTATAATAAGTTTATAAAATGTTTTTTTTGGCACAAGTTTTGTAGAACATTAAAAAAACGTCGTATTAGTTATTTTATAGAACACTATTTGAAAAATACCCTTATAAAGACAAATGTTTTATAAAATAGCTAATGTGACGTTTTGTATTAAAAGTGTTAAGACACCCAAAAACGTCATATAAAATTATTACAACGCATTTAAATATGACGCTTTATTTTTTGTTCTACAAATTAAATTTTATAAAACAATATATTGGGATGCTTAGAAATTGGTGGCGTCCCATAAACCTAATTTTGTTGTTGTGACTTTTGAGAAATGTCATAAAAAGATGAGTTTAGGACACTTATTTATAACACTTTTTAGATAATGTCTTATAAAAGAACAGTTAGCTGATAGCTAATTATCAGCTACGAGCTAGTTTATGAATCAACAGCTAGCTTATCAGCTAGTTTGCCAAACATAGTCTTAAACATTTCTTGTGTCCTATAAACCCGATTTGTTATAGTGTGTTGAGATATTCAGTAGTATAAGAGTTGGACAAAAAATTGTTAATGTTTACGCGACATTGAACACATTTTGTATCGCAGCCAAAACCCCGACGAAATAATAACAGAATTTACAATTTATTTATTGATTATAAAAATTAAACATGTAATTATTCTTGAAGTGTGATATCATGAAGATGACATAATTAATGATGGTGATTAATGATAATTAATCTTTAATTTGCAGGACAAAATGTAGATCCTAGCTAGATAGGTTAGTGGGGATATTTAATTAAATAACGTTTTAATTTAATTTGATTCGATTAGATTAGATTTATGTTAAATAAAAGTCAAAAGAAGTAGGAACCTACGTTTCGTCTATTCATCAAAATTCAAATTCGAGAAAGCCTTTAAAACTTGACCACTACAGGAGTTAGAAAAATTATATTTTTATAAGCTTCTAAAAATAGAGAAAATAGAGTTTCGTTTCCTATTTTGTTCAAACAGATTTTATCTTGTATTCTAAAATAGAGAAAACTAACATTAAGGGACCGTTTACTCGAATGCTTACCCGGTAAAAATTCAATTTTGTACCAAGACAAACCAACAGGGCCGTTCCTGATATTTTGGAGGCTCTATGCGAAAACTAGATAAGTCCTTCATTTTTTTTAATTAAATTATTTTTATTATACGTCAACGTTTATTTGATAATAAATCGACGAATAACTCATTTTTGTCTCTGAACAATGTTCATCTTTTCTTCTTTTTGACGATAAATTTTAATTTTTAATGTTATTATGTTAGTGTGGATGTAAAAGTTATAGTTTTTTTTAAATGTTAATATTTTTTAAATTTCATAACCTCCTATAAGGTGTCCGTAAGAGAGGTAGGTGGTAAGAAAATAACATGTATGTGAGTGAAGAGGTGTATAAATAGTAATTCCCTTTGTTGGTTCCCGTTTTGCTTTAAACAAGATTATCAGATCTATTAGTTCAAGTTAATGTTTGATGCGGAAGCGTATTTGAAGAACTAACAGATAAGTTTGATAGATTTAGACCAAAATATAAATAAACAATGAACAGGAAATAATATTTCAAAGTTTACTGAATATATATTAAGAACAGATTTAAGAACAATGAGTAAGAAAAGCTTCAAAATAGATATGACTCTTAAGGTGAATAAGCTTTTTGTGTTCTTAAGATGGTCGATTTATGTGATTGATTTGATAAGGAAGAACTCAACATGAGTCTTCCTTATATACTACTCTAAAGGGGACCATAAAGCATATGCTACTATTCAGACGGTACTGATGAATAGTTGAACGGATGTCGTGAACAGTTGCAAGAACGGCATGAACAGTAAGACGTGTTGTATTGCATTTAATGCATCATACGTCTATTATGTACTAAGCCCTACTGAGTCCAATCAGAGTTTGACACGTCGACGTTGGACAGGGCATGCTACCATGCAAGTTGATGAACGGGTCCTGTAACAGTAGCAAGATATTATAAATATCTTCAAGTCTTTCAGTGAGGACCATAGAGGCTCTGTAATGAGTTACAGAGGTTCTGCGGTCTGGTCCTCTGTGGAGCAGTCTTCACCGGATTCCGAGTCTTTGGTCTTCTTTGCGCGTATGACAGAGCTTCTGTAGCGCGCCTCTTTAGCTTCTGTAGATTCTTGATCTTGAGCCCTCAGTAAGTCCGGCAGAGCCTCTGTAAGAGGCTTTCTTCACTTAGTCTATTTTCACTACTTCTAAATACTTCTATGATTAGAAAGATTGAAGCTAACAATCTCCCCCTAAGTAGTGAAAAATAAAAAATTTAACTTCGTGTTTAGTTAGGCTAAGTTAGATAAGACAGAGGTTAAACAATACCTCGAAGGTTCTTTCATTTAGAAATATGTCAGAGGCATTTTACATTTGAGTACAATGAAAGATAAACTTTGACTTGGTTTGCAGGGATTGGAGGTCTGAGAATCAGATTTTGGCATCTTTGAAGTCGTCGTAGCTTCTGTTGTCTCTTCCGACTCTTCTGATCTCTTTGTAGAAACTGATGCAGAGTTCTCTTAGGCGGATTGTGGCATCAATCTCTCTGATGAAAGTATCTGCAACATCTCTATCCATTTTCTTTGTACCTCTGTATTTTACAAGGCTTGTTCTGAACTTGTTCAGAGTACTAGTTGAGTACTTCTGATAGTCCATGCACACAAACAGTTTAACTTCGCCTTGTGGGTTTTGAAATACTAACCCAAACCGTGGTTCTGTGATGATTGAGTTAGGTACGGCGTCCGGTGGGCAGCGATCCTCTGGTGGTCGTAAATCCAGATGTTTGAGACCAAGATCCTTTCCCAGCTGGAAATCTCTCATGTTGTAGAGCAGAAGCTTTTCCCTCATCGCTTTTCTCAACACTTGATAGGCTCTGGTGTTTGCCTCTGTGTTGTAGTTGTCCTTTGTCCATTGCAGAAGATCAGGTAGATCATAAGGATTGATATTTCTTAGGTCAGCATCAGCGAAGGTGGTTTCTGAATTGTCTTCTCTTCTGACTTTGTAAAGATTGTACCTGACCCTTGGATAGGTTCTTGTAAAGGAGAATTTGCAGAAGATTACCTTTTTGATCTTGTGGATTGAGAAGACATCTGCTTTGGTTCTTGGCTTTGTCCTTGTGAAGATGTTCTCAAATTCTTCTCTGATCCTTGGATCTGTCACATGATCTGTAGGATGATTGGTCTGAAAGGATTGTTTAAAGAGGTATTTGTATACCACTTCTTCCATCTCTTCATGTGTTGGACCAGGTTGTGGTACTTGTCTTCCGAGACTCTCCATCTTTTGAACAACTTCTGCAGCTCTACCAGTTAGAAGAATGTCTGACAGAGGCTTCAATCCATATGCCCAGTCAACTTCTTCAGGCTTTGGAGTTTGAAAGGTATCAAACGCGCTTTTCATTAATTTTTCTGTAGGCTTGGGAAATGACTTCTTTTTCTTGGGCTCTTCTGTCAGTATTGCTTTGCCCTTATCTTTGGCTTTTGGAGGTGCAAAACCTGTTTCTTCTGTAGGTTTGGAGGTTGGTGCTTCTGTTGGCTTGATGGGGGTTGCCTCTGTAGGTTTTGACACTTGTTTTTTAGAGGACTTTTGTGGCGTTGGTTCTGTTAGCTTTCTTTGCTCTGTAACCTCTGTAGGAGGTTCTTTGGTGACTTCTTCTGTAAGCTCGGTTTCTGTGGATTGAGGTATGTCGAATCTTCTTGCCATTTTGAACGCTAGTGTGAACCTTTGACTTTCTTCTTCTCTCTGTGACATTCGATCAGTCATTGTATTGTGCATCTTTTTCAGATTGTCAGAAGCAGAGGTCGTTGCTCTTTTTGGTTTGGTGGCAATTGACTTTCTTCTTGGTATGGTTGGGGGTTTTTCTGTTGAAGGACTTTCTTCCAAAATGATTACCACAGGGGTGGTTGTTGCCTCTGTGGGTTGCTGATCAGCTTCTGGAATATTTGTTTCTTCAGGACTTGATTCCACAGAGATGGGTGTTGTCTCTGTGGTTTGTTGAGTTTGTTGTTGATCTTGGGTTTGTTCTGGAGGGGCTTGATTGATTGGTTCTGCTGCGATTGGTGGAGTTTGTATTCCTCTGTTCGTAGCTTTCTCCCTTGTATTCTCCCCCTCAGGATTATCTGATGGACCAGGATGGTCATCATCAGAATCATCCTGACTCTTATCAGAACTACCCTCTGCTCTGCAAGAAGCTTTGGTTTTCTTCGGTAATTCTGCTCCTGCTGCTATCAACTTTTCACAGACGTCATCACAGAGGCCAAGTAGAGTCGCAAGCTCTGCCTCTGTTTTAAAACGCATTCTGCCAACACTTTTTCTGAAATCCTTGACAAAGTTGGCATTTGCTGTTGTGAAGGAGACAATTAATTATGTGACATGGTTTATGACGTTCTGTCCTAGCTCTGTTAGCTGTGCTCTGGTCATGTAGTCTTTTGGCTGCATCATTGTCGTGTTGCGCATTGCCTCTGCTTGTACTTGTTTTAGGGCATTCTATAGACCTACAGGAGTAATGCCCTCTATTCTGTTGGATTGCGTATTCATTTGTTCAAGGAAGTTTTTGACAGAGTCCTTGAACGCAGAAGTTGCATTTGTTCCGATTTCTTGAGCGGCAGAAGTGGTTGTTGCTTTGGCAGTAGTTTCGGCAGAAGACTTCATCGCTGAGATGGCAGATTTTACCTCTGTGGACAGATTTTCCATTTTGGTGTTTAGTTTCAGGATAGCCGTCGATGTTGTCTCTGCAAAAGATTTGAAAGAGCTTTGCAACTCTTTCATTGTTTGGTTCACAGAGGTGACAAGGGTTTGGAACTCATCCCTTGATACTTGTGTTCCTTGTGTAACCTCTGGAGGAACACATTCGTCTCCAGAGTGAGTCCCTGTTCCTGGGACACCTTCGTTCACCCTTGTTTGTACGATTGGGGTGGAAGGATTTCCATCTGATCCTTGAGCAGAAGCATCTTGTGCTTCAGACTCTACAGAAGTTCTGTGAATGACATTGTCTAGATCCACTTCAGAGGTGGGTACTAGATTATCCTTCTGTTGACTCGAAGACTTGTCTAGAGTCTCTTCGTCGTTGTGCTCACTACTTCTCTCTGAAAGAAGTGTTGTCCCTAGTTGTGTGTGTGTGGCAGAGGAAACGAATTCCTCTGTAGGGTGTTCTGTTGTGATTTGGGGCGATGGATCACGAACTGTAGGTGAGTCTCTCTGAGAAGACTCCCTAGGAATGGATTCCCCGGTTTTTGTGGGCGCAGAAGTCGAAAGAGTGACTTCTGGCTGGTTGGGTTGGGTTTTGATCGAGCTGTGCTGCTCTATTTCAATAACTCCTTCTGCAGCTAGACTTGCGGAGTTAGATATGTGGGTTGCACTGGGAGGGGGTGAGGGATTTGTGCCTTCTTCAACTTCGGCATCTTTTTCTTTTCCCTTTTCTTTTTCTCCCATTTTCTCTATGATTTCCTTAACCTTTTCTCTATTCCACTCTGTTGCGTTCTTTTGATTCCGTTCTTTGATAGCTTCTTCTGACATGTCTATTTCCTCTATTCCTTCTTCTGTATCTGTGCTTGGACTCTTTCTGTGGACGTCCAATCCTTGTTGAATGAAGGGGTTCTGTAGGATAATAGGTGTGTTAGCTGGTTGATCTTTGGGTGTTGTGTCATCTTCTTGCAGATGTGTGTCAATGCCAGAAATGGAGAAATATTGTTCTTCTGGGGAGTGGTGGTCGAGAGGTTGTGCCGTCCACCCTGCTGTATTTAGGGTGTTGGCAATGTCAGGGTTCTGTAGGAAGTCGTTCAGGTCTCCTTGGTGAGCAAATCTATCTGGAGATTGATAGGGTGATTGATATTCTTCTGTTGCCATCCCTTCTTCTGTATCTTCTTCTGCAGTTCTTTCTTCTGCGATTTCTTCTTCTTCTTCTGCAATGGTAACCAACTTTTCAAGTGATTTACCATGCTTCTTTTTGGTTTTCCTCCTCTTGGGTTTTGGTGCCCCTTCCTCTGTGATTTTCGATTTTCTTTTCTTCCTCTGTTTTGGGGAAGATGGAGGAACAGAGGAGCCAATTTCTGTGGCATGAGGAGGTGAAGGTTGATCTTTTGCAGCGCTTGTAGAGGTGCCTTCTGCAGTTTTTCTCTTCTTTGCTTTTGGAGTAGATGCAGAGGTTTTTGAAGAGGACTTCTTTCCCATGAGCTCTGCACGTTTGCCTATGAAGCTTAGTTGTATAGCCATGTGTTTTTCCAATTTCTGATCTTTTTCTTCTTGAGTGGAAAGAGGTTCTGCAATCATTGTTCCTAGGGGGACACCTAAACGCGGGGGTGTCATAGGACTCGGTTTAGGAGTTCTATGATCGCGTATATACTATTTCTTAAGGGTTTTATTCGAGGCATACTTCAGAAGTTTCCTTGACAAAGGTCTGCAGTGTGTGTAGCCATCTACATGATCAGTGGGGACATTTTTGCTCATTGGAAACTGTTTGGGAATTGGCCCTTCCATTGGCCATTTCTGTATTAGCAACAGAGGTTCGAACAATACTCCCAATATTCTTTGGAATTGCAGAGGTGGTAGAAAGTTGGGATCGTTCTCTTTGACCCGTTTGGTGTTGTTCTTTCTGTCGATGGTGTTGATGATCTCTTGCATCATTATCGTCGCGTAATCGAGTGGAAGATCATAGTACACCCCATACATGATGGTTAAGATCTGATGCGAGGTCTGGTCAATGCTGCCTATCTTCCCTGTCAGGCATCTGTTAAGGATAGAGAACAAGGTGTTCCACAGAGGTGGTAATCTGCCTCTGCGGAAGTCATTTCTCTTCCGTAGTTGTGTGTTGTACCCAAGCATTTCTACGAAGCGACAGAGCTCGTCGTCTGTTGGTTGCTCTGCATATTTCTTCAAACCAAGAAGACCCCTCGTGGGTAGGTTGAACTCAAGTGAGAACATTGTTCTGTTGAACTTGATTTCAAGATGTTCAGATTTGTCAGGTCTTGAAATGTACCCTTTGATAATAGAGTCGTCTTTATCAAATCGGCAGCTCTGCCAAAACTGGTTCAGATATCTGACTGGTATTTTCTTTGGGGTTCTTGAGAGTAGAGGGAAGAGGATGTGATTTTCCATTATGTTCAGAAGAATGGCGTGGGCTTCGCCGAAAGCAGTGGGTGAGGGGACCAAATAGCAGTTGTTGGATTTGATTGGTAGTACCTTTTCGAAGTGATCCTTAGCTATGAAGTTTTGCAGATGTGTTGTCGGAGCAAAGTCTGTTGAGTCGTCGGAATCTTCTAGTTCAATGTTCTGGGCAGGGTTGGGGTTTTCTGAATGTTCAGAATGAGCCGGTGAATGTTCTGGTGAGGTCGCCGGAGAGTGTGCAGGGGAGATAGCTTGAGAAGATGAAGCCATTTGATACTGAGAATAAGAAACTTGCAGGTTTTTGCAGGGTTTCGCCGGAGAAGAATGAGAGTTTGTAAAAGGTTTATGAGAGGGTAAACTTGGTTTTTATAGGAGGGTAAAACGGTAGAATTCAAAAGAGTAAAATATATGGCAATGGATTAAAATTTGGAATCCGTACTCGAGTTAGAACGGCGGGTTCAACTTTCCACAGAAAACGTTCCATGTACGCCCAATGAAAATGGGACACGTAGGCCATGTCAGAAGATGACATGACGTCGTGCGCGGCCCATTAATGCTAGGCGCGTGGGGTTATTCTTAGCCATATGTAATTCACTCTCAGTAAAAGTAACCGTTATTACTCCAGAACTTCTGTACCTTACAGAAGCTCTGTGAACTTGAAAATCTTTGTTGTTTATCCCTTTCATATATCTCATTGTTATCATGACTTCTGTGGGGTTCTTCTTTAACCAAAACATTTGTAAAGGCATTGGAGAGGATAAAATCGGATTTTTGTCAAGAAATTTGCTTCGCAGAGGTTTTGTGGATCTGTTGGAACTTGCAGAAGTTCTGTGAGGGCCAGCAGAAGCTCTATGAGGGAAAAAATCTCATAACAAAAAATTTATTAAAATTTTTGATCATCCAATTTTTGATTTGGTTTAAGAGGTGTTTTTCGGACATATTTGAAAGTTTGTGTCCGAGAAAACTGTTAAAAAAACGGTTTGTTCGAGAAGGTCATGGTCTGTGTTTTCGGTTTCCGAGATAACATTCCAAAAGATCGACAGAGGGTTAATTTGTGATCACAGAGCATATTTCTTGCAGAACCTCTGTTGAGCTCAGCAGAAGCTCTATGACCTTAAATTTCTCCTAATTCGAATTTTGTGAAACTTTTTGAGCTTTTGATTTTTGAAATGCTATTCACAGTATATTTAGGACATATTTGACAATTCTTGTCCTAGAAAATTGTTTTCCAAAAACCTTTTGTGCGAGAGACATACCTTTTGGTTCTTCTTTTCTCGGCAGTGATATCTGACTTCTGTCGATATGGAGTCATCGACATTTTTCTTTGGCTTTCCCTTGAAAGTTTTATCTCTTTAGATCATTTCAGGATTCCCTTCTGCTCCCCCTTGATCTAATCACCTCTGTAGATCAAGTAATTTCCTTTTTCTCCCCCTTGACCTATGCTTGGATCAAAGAATGATAAGTTTTGCATAGAACATAGGTCATGTTTTCCAGAGGTTCTATAGGGGTCGTCAGAGGTTCTGAGTTGACTTACAGAAGCTCTGTGATTTTAAGAACTATTTAAGATTGAGAACTTACAAACAGAAATAAATTAACTTAAAGCAAAAATAAAGGAAATTTGTACATATTTACAGAAGATAAAGCTATACTTACAGAGGATTGTCACACCATGTTTATCATTCCTAACTTACCCACCAAGAAATTGAATCTTTTCTCGTCTAGTGCTTTGGTGAATAAGTCAGCGAGTTGATATTCTGTTGGCACGAAATGCATTTCAATTGTACCGTATTCAACATGATGTTTCAAGAAATGGTACCTTATATCGATATGCTTGGTTTTCGAGTGTTGCACAGGATTGGCAGAGATAGCAATGACACTTTTGGAATCACAGAAGATGGGTATTTTGAATAGGATGTGGCCGTAGTCTTTTAGTTGAGTTTTCATCCATAGAACCTGAGAACAACAGCTAGCAGCAGCAACGTATTCAGCTTCTGCAGTGGATGTTGAGACACAATTCTGCTTCTTGGAGGTCCAACTGACTAGTTTACCACCTAGGAATTGGCAACTCCCAGAGGTACTCTTTCTGTCGAGCATGCATCCTCCATAGTCTGAATCTGTATAAGCTTTAAGACTAAAACCAGAGTTCTGTGGATACCAGAGACCGAGATTTTTGGTCCCCTTTAGGTATCTAAAGATTCTCTTCACCGCATCATAATGTGATTTCTTAGGATTAGCTTGATAACGTGCACAAAGACATGTGGCATGCATGATGTCAGGTCTGCTTGCTGTTAAGTATAACAGAGATCCAATCATGCCTCTGTAGAGAGTGCATTCTACAGAGATACCATTTGGATCTAAGAATAACTTATTTCCAGTGGCCAATGGAGTTTTCATTTCAGAGGTATCAGAGAGTTTATATTTTGACAGAATGTCAGAGACATATTTGGCTTGATTTATAAAAATTCCCTCTGAAGTTTGTTTGACTTGAAGTCCGAGGAAGAATGTTAATTCTCCCATCATACTCATTTCAAACTCACTCTGCACGAGTTTTTCAAAACTTTTACACTCTTCTGAATTAGTAGACCCGAAAATTATGTCATCCACATAGATTTGTACAAGCATTATCTCACCCTTTTTATGTTTATAGAATAAGGTAGTATCTGTTGTACCTCTGTTGTAGCCATTGACTAGAAGGAAGGTAGAAAGTCGTTCGTACCATGCTCTTGGAGCCTGTTTCAGTCCGTATAGAGCTTTTTCAAGGTAGTATACATGCCTTGGAAACTTTGAGCTTTCAAACCCTGGTGGCTGATTTATGTAAACCTCTTCTTGGATTTCACCGTTTAGAAAAGCTGATTTTACGTCCATCTGATAGACTTTAAAACCTCTGTGGGCTGCGAAGGCTAAGAATATTCTTATTGCTTCGAGTCGTGCGACAGGGGCAAAAGTCTCATCGTAGTCTATGCCTTCTTCTTGTCTATATCCCTTTGCTACTAATCTTGCTTTGTTTCTGATGACCACTCCATCTTCATCCTTCTTGTTTCTGTAGACCCATTTAGTCCCAATGGCATGTTTCCCTCGTGGCAGAGGTACTAAAGTCCATACTCTGTTATGCTCAAACTGCAGAAGTTCTTCTTGCATGGCGTCTACCCAATTTGGGTCATCTAGGGCTTCAGAAATCTTCTTTGGTTCTATCACACTGATAAAGTTAGTAAAAAAACAAAAATTAGCAGTGGCAGACCTGGTTTTTACTGAGTCAGAAGGTTCTCCGATTATTTGGCTTGGAGGATGGCTTTTTGTCCACTGAGTTGTGTGTGGAAGATGATCATCAACGTCCTCGAACCTTTCGTCAGCGGATTCTTGTGTTTCTTCTTGTGTAGCCTCTGTCGTTCTTCGTGCATTGGTAGTTGATTCTACCGTTTGTGGAAATATTGGTATGAGTGGTGGTGGGGTTTGTTCCTCTGAGGACGTATAGTCTTGGTCCTCGATTTCCTCTGTAATTGGTTCTTCTGTGGATTGTGAAGTTTGTTTTTCAGCAACTTCTGTGGTCGTTTTTCTTGATGTTTCATCTTCTGCATGTTCTTCTTCGGCAATTGCATCTGTAGTATTTATAGAAGAAGATGAAGCATTATTTGGACCTGTTAGAGTCATACCTGTAGGATTTTGTCCGACAGAGGATGGTTCTTCAGAAATTCTGATGGTTCCAACAGAAGGATCAATGTCATTGTTGAACATCTCTAAAAATAGAAGATCCAAATCTTCTTTTGTTTTTGAGATGTCAGAGGATTTCCCTTTAATTTCAAGTTCTGAATTGATTTGTTCAGAAGTCATTTGGAATGAATCATCAAAAGAAACATTAATGCTTTCTACAATCTTGCGAGACTTTGTAAGGAAGGTTCTGTAGGCTTTGGAAGTGGCAGAGTATCCAATGAATTTGCCTTCATCAGCTTTTACTTCAAATTTTCCTCTCGAATCTCTGTCGTTTAAAACAAAGCATTTGCATCCGAATACATGGAAAAACTTGATGTTTGGCCGCCTTTTGTGAAGTAATTCGTAAGGCGTCTTGAGTTGTCTTTTCACAATGGTTGAACGATTCTGTGTATAACACGCAGTAGAAATTGCTTCTGCCCAAAAGTTCATTGATAATCCGCATGCATATAGCATAGTTCTTGCGGCCTCCACAAGTGTTCGATTCTTTCTTTCGACTACACCGTTCTATTGTGGAGTTCGAGCGGCAGAGAAGTTCTGTGATATTCCTTCTGTAGAAAGATAGGCTTCAATGACACAGTTTTTAAATTCTGTGCCATTGTCACTTCTTAACTTCTGTATTCTGCAGTCATAAAGAACTTGAATTCTTTTCATTAGATTTATCAGTATAATTGGAACATCTGATTTCTTTCTAATAAATTCAACCCATGTGAAACGTGAATACTCATCAATTAGGACAAGTATGTATTTCTTGCCACCTAGGCTCTGTATAGCAATGGGACCGCAGAGGTCGACATGAAGCATATACAGAGGCCTAGTGCAAGACACGTCTGTTTTGCCTTTGTGGGAAGCCCTTTTGTGTTTTCCCATTTCACAGGCCGAACACAAGTGATCCTTATTGAATTTAACATTTGGCAAACCTTTAACTAGATCGAGTTTTACTAGTTTATCCAGGGTGTGAAAGTTTAAGTGACAGAACCTGTTGTGCCATAACCACGCTTCTTCACTTTTGCAGGCTACTAGGCAAACTTTGTCCTTGGATTTTGAAGTAAAATTCATTAGATATAGATCACCTCTTCTTTCAGCTCGCAGAAGTTCCATTCCTGTGTTTTCACTTTGTAGAGAGCAGAAAGTTCTTTTGAATAACACATCGAATCCTGTATCACAGAGTTGAATTACACTGAGTAGGTTGTGTTTAAGGCCATTCACATATGCAACTTTGTATACAGAGACGTTTTCCTTCTGTATGACTCCATAGCCTTTGATGTGTCCCTTCTTGTCGTCTCCAAAAGTTACAGATCCACCATCGTGTGTTTCTTTGTACGTGGATAGTAAACTTCTGTCGCCAGTCATGTGCCTTGAGCATCCGGAGTCAAGATACCAAATTGGCACAAACCGCTTCTGTAAGACAATCACAGAGACTTAGGTACCCATAACCATATGGGTCCAATATTGTTAGAATTTTTCAAGTTTGCCTTAACATTCTTGAAATACATTTTATCCTTTGTAGAAAGATCAGATTGTTTCTCTCGAGGTTTTTGACTTTGGAGTTTGAATTTTAGTAGAGAGTAAGCAATCTGGACTTGAGAAGTGATTATTCAATTTGAACATAAGATCAAAGCAATGACATTATTTAATAAGAGACGTGATTTGTTTGAACTTTTCATTGAATTTATTGAACTGAACCACAGAGGCATTACATTCTTTCTTAACATTATATTTTGTTGGGTCACCAAGGATTTGAAATTGACTCACCGATGTTTTCCCTAAAACTCCTACTTAGAATATTTTAGTTTGGTTCTTTGAATGACTTGTACAAAATATCAAATGTTCGGTGAAGTCGAAGATCAACCGAAACCAAGCTTGAAGACTCTCTACTTGTGGAAAATAGAAGACTCTCGGCAACATACAAACAAGTCATCTCCACCGAATTGCCTGAACAGTTTCGGTGGCCATGTTCTCCGCCGAAAATTTCGGTGGGCTCCTTCACCACCGATATGTTCTCACAATTTCGGTGGTCGCACTCTCTCTACCGAATTACCTGATCAATTTCGGTGGGCTCCCTCACCACCGAAATGTTATCACAATTTCGGTGGTCGCTCTCTTTCTACCGAAGATCCCTTTATTTCGGTGGAAACTCCTTCGGTGCTAAAGTCTTGAAGGAAAGATCTTTTATTATGGGACAGAATCCTCTAGCAGATAAAAGTGACAGTTTGTCTCTTTATCCATTATCAGTTAAAGTCCTTTTCCTCTGCATGAGCACTACTGTCTACACCCAGTAAAAAGTGACAAGGACTTCTCAACTCTCCAGAAGTCAACATCCTCAGCAAGTTGGAAGATGACAAGTGTCCCAAGCATTTAATGCTTGTGCACTCCTTGCCACTATAAAAGGGAGAAGACATCCTCATGCAATCTTACGCTTTCTGAAATTCTCTGAGTGCAAGTTCTTCATATTGCTTGATAACCTTATAGCTTTGTTCTAAGTGTTCTTAGTTGTTTTGTTAGTATACTTTGTGTAAGATTGTTAGAATAGTTTATCTGTTCTTTTCCGCAACAGTCTTAAGTTTCTTTGTGTAATTCTTTTTGAAAGTTTTTCAATAAAAAGAATTAAAATTGTGAAAATTTTGAGTATTGTATTCAACCCCCCCTTCTACAATACTTGCTTAGCCATCTGGGACTAACAAGTGGTATCAGAGCAGAAAGTTTAATTCCATAAACTTGATCTGCGATGGCTGCCTCTTCTTCTTCTACTGTTGAAAACTCTTTTCAAAATAACTTTTCTGAAAATGGGTCCATCTCAAAACCTCCTAAGTTTAATGCTAACAACTTCTCTTTGTGGAAAAGCCGCATGATGTTGTTCATGGAAGGAGTGGATACTAGATATCCAACCATTCTCAAAGAGGGACCCATTATCCCCAGAGTTTGGGCTCGCTATGAAACGCAGAGGCCTGGTAAAAAGACTGTTGAAAAAGAAATCTCTAGTGATTCTGATGAGGAAAAATCCAGTGCTACTGGTCGTTATATTCTCAAAAACCCTAAAAAGTATACTGATGAGGAAAAACGTTTGGTCACTCTTGACTCCAAAGTAAGAGCTATTATTGCACTCTCTCTTCCTGATGAGGTCTACCACTCTTTGGTGAACTTTGAAACTGCTAAAGAGATGTGGACCACACTGTGTGTTCTGTACGAAGGTACAAAGGAAGTAAAGAAATGTAAGAAGATTGGTCTTATTAGAAAGTATGAACTCTTTGCTTTTGAAAAAGGAGAATCTCTTCCTAGCTATTATAATCGCTTCAACTCTCTTTTAAATGATCTAAAGTTGTTGGGCAGAGTATATGATAATGAGGAAGTCTTGTGCAAGTTCATGGAGTGTCTCCCAGAATTTTGGGAAAATATATGTACTTGCATCAAAACTACCAAGGACCTTGAGTTCATGCCCTTAACTGTTCTGTATGGTACTCTCTTCAATTTTGAGCAAACCAAGTTTCAAAGGAAATCTTTCATCAAAGAAATAAAGAGCTCTTCCATAGCTCTTATCAGTGAAAATTCCAAGAAATCTCAAAACCTCCCTAGAATCACCTATCCTTCATCTGACTCTGATAATGACAACCAGTCTAATTCTACCCACCAAACGGAGGCATATCTAAGTGATGCTGATGATGAAGGTGAGGATATTATGGTTGAACAATTGTCAGATGAAATGGCAATGATGGCTGGTTCTAAAAATAAATTTCGTTCTTTCAACAAATCCAGAAGTTTTAGAAAAACCTCATCTTTTAAGACTTCTTCTGATAAGTCTAATGAGGAGTGTTTTAATTGTGGCAAGAAAGGACATTTTGCATCTGAGTGTAGGAGCAAGCTTATCTCCAAGTCTAGAAACCCATCTTCTGAGAGTCTCTCCTCAAAAAGGGAAAAATCCAAAAATTTGCCTTTCAAATCAACCTTTCCCAAAAAGGAGTCTCATTCCTCTTTCTTAAATCATCAGGAGCGTGCTGAGAAATATAAAGCCAAGTACAAGAAAGAGAAGGAAAGGAGTGAAGGTCTGGAAAGAAAAAGGAAGGGTCTTATGGCAGAAACTCACGAGTGGGATGATGAAGATACCTCCGAAAGCGACTCTCAAAATAGGTGTTTCATGGCTATCTCTGAAGAAATGGAAGTTTCTGAAAAGGCTACCTCTCCAATGGCTCTTGTGTCGACTGAGTGCTCGACAGCTTATGCTCAGGTACATCCGTTTAATAATATGTCAGATAAAGAAAAGATTGATGCCTATGAATCCTTAACTCAAGATTTTTATTCTGTTAAAGACAGCAAGAATAGAAAATCTGCTCAAGTGAAAGAACTCAAATCTGAACTTGAAATTTGCATGTCTAAGCTTAAAAGGTTTGAGGAAATAAAAAATGAGCTTGAGGACTTGAAAACAATAAATCATATGATCTCCAAAGAAAAGAACTCCCTTTTTAAGAAACTTAAAAGAGAGCAAGAGGTTGTGAGAAAATGGACTGATTCTTCAAAAAATCTTGAACAACTCTTTCAAAGTCAAGTAAGTGGAAATAGTAAAATCGGTCTAGGATTTGGCAAAGTTTATTCTGAAACTTCTTCCCATGCACTTCTTCCCTCTTCAAGTGTGTGGGATGATGCCTCTGATTCAAGTTCTTGTGATTCCATATCCTTAAACTCTTTAGATCTGTGTGAAGCTCTAAAATATGGAATGTTCATTAAAGCAAAAGAGGCATCCTCAAATCAACCTTCTGAAAACCCTGACTCAGATGAAGTTTCAAAACTCACCCTTGATCTCTCAAAAGGTTTAAACATTGATGAAGTCTCATCCTTTAACTCCTCACAAGTCACTCTGTTGAAAAGACCTAAGTCCACCGACGTCAACACCAATGATCCTCCCATTCCTCTCCTTGAAGTGTTAAAATCTATTCACATTGATGAGTATTCTGAACCAAATCCCTCAAAGATTCCCAAAAGAGAAACTCAAGTTCACACAAAAGGTTTTTTAGCTTCTGACAAAGGGAAATCGGTGGCTGTCTCTGTGGCCGATTTCCACCCCAAAAGTTTCCCTTCAAAGAATTCTCATGGTAACTCTTCCTTTCTTCAAATTCCAAGATCAGTACTGTTGAAAAGGTCAAACCCCACAGAATCCTCCAACTCTCCAACTAACAACTCTGTCAAAGGAATTCTTGGGTCCAAACCTCCTGCTTTGTTCTCTCATAACAAAGTTTTAAAAACCAATGCTAAAAGCCAAAATAGGAAAAGTGTTCAAAATGTTAAAAAGGTCTTTATCTATAGAAAATGCTATAACTGTGGTGACACTTTTCACATGGCTAAGGACTGTCCCAAGGAAAGAATCGAAAGAACCAAACCTAAGGACCCCTCGTCCTCTTCTAATCCTAAAGGACCCATTACAAAATGGGTACCAAAGAACTAATCTGTGTGCATGCAGGTTTCTGAGCGCCATCAAATATGGTATCTGGACAGTGGGTGCTCACGCCACATGACGGGAAACAAATCTCTTCTTATCAACTATGTGCCTGGAAAGGATCCATCTGTCACTTTTGGTGATAACTCTAAAGGCTACACCAAAGGCTATGGAACTCTCACAAATGGATCAGTCACTTTCAATAAAGTGGCATTTGTTGAAGGCCTCATGCATAATCTTCTCAGTATTAGTCAACTGTGTGATCTTGGATATAAAGTTATCTTTGAACTTTGTATTTGTACAGTTATGGACAAGAACTTCAATGTGATGTTATCTGGAAAAAGGATGGATAATGTCTATGTCATTGACATGGGACTAAGCAACAATTCATCAAATGTCTGCTTTGTGTCAGATGACTCATCCAAAAGAAACTGGTTGTGGCATAAACGTCTTTTTCATCTAAACTTCAAAACTCTCCACAAAATTTCAAATAAGGAGTTGGTGTCTGGCATGCCAAAGCTGAATTTTGTCAAAGAAAAGCTGTGTGATGCATGTGAAAAAGGGAAACTCACCAAAACCTCCTTCAAGACCAAGCAATGCTCCTCCATCACTCTTCCTCTCCAGATGCTGCACATGGACCTATGTGGACCAGTCAGCACTCCTAGTCTAGGAGGAAAAAGGTACATTCTTGTAATTGTTGATGAATTTACCAGATATACTTGGGTGTCTTTTCTCAGGTATAAAAGTGATGCGACTGAAGAAATCATCAACTTTGTCAAGAAAAATGAAGTTCTGAATGGCCAACTTGTTCGGTCAGTAAGAAGTGATAATGGCACTGAATTCAGAAACAGTGCTCTTGAAGACTTCTTTACTGAGAAAGGAATTTCTGAGAACTTTTCTGCAGTTCGAACCCCACAGCAAAATGGAGTGGTGGAAAGGAAAAATAGAACTCTGTGTGAAGCTGCCAGATCCATGCTAAGTGAATCTAATTTACCTACATATTTTTGGGCTGAAGCTGTTAACACTGCTTGCTTTACCCAAAATAGGTCTGTGATCACTAAAAGGCATGATAAAACCCCATATGAAGTTTTCCATGGCAGAAAACCGAATATTGGCTTTCTTCATGTGTTCGGCTGTGTGTGTTTTATTCTGAATGATCGTGAAAATCTTGGGAAGTTTGATCCCAAAGCTGATGAGGGAATATTTGTTGGATACTCTCTATCCTCCAAAGCATATCGTGTGTTTAACCTCAGAAGAAAATGCATTGATGAGTCTATCCATGTCAAATTTGATGATCTTAGATCCTCATCTCTGTCAAATGATGAGGATGAATTACACAGATGGATCTCGTCATGTATCGGTGATGCCCCTCTTTCAAACCCCACCGATACTCACTTCACTCCCTCCATTCCATCCCCTTCACTTAACCAAAGTGGGTCACCATCATTTTCTCCCACCGAAATTGACCAACCCACCAATGCACTTCCTCCCACCGAAAATCATCCCACAAACATCATACTCCCCACCGAAAATCAGCCTTCACCAACCACCGCAAATCCTATCTACCACCAAACCTCTGATCCCACTACTTCACCTTATCTCACTCAATATACTCCATCACCTCTACCCCCTGCCTCAAAATGGACCAAGGATCACCCTATTGACCAAATCATTGGTGATCAGCAAGCAGGTGTCCAAACACGTAGAGGAGTTGGAAATATTTGTCTCTATGTGAATTTTCTCTCTCTTATTGAACCCAAAAAGATTGATGAATCTCTAGCAGATCCCTGTTGGATCACTGCCATGCAAGAAGAGCTTTCTCAATCTGAGAGAAACAAAGTTTGGAGATTGGTTCCCAGACCACGAAAGAAGACAATCATTGGAACCAAATGGATCTTCAGGAATAAAATGGATGAAGATGGTACTGTTATCAGAAACAAGGCCAGACTAGTAGCTCAAGGATACAGACAGGAAGAGGGCATTGACTATGATGAAACATTTGCCCCTGTTGCAAGACTTGAAGCTATAAGGATCTTTATGGCCCATGCTGCCTACCGAAATTTTAGGGTCTTTCAAATGGATGTTAAAAGCGCCTTCCTCAATGGGGAACTTGCAGAGGAAGTCTATGTGAAACAACCTCCTGGCTTTGAAGACCCAACTCATCCAGACTATGTGTACATACTTGACAAAGCACTGTATGGTCTCAAGCAAGCTCCTCGTGCTTGGTATGACACTCTTGCCAACTTCCTTCTAAAACATGGCTACTCCAGAGGTAAAATAGACAACACTCTTTTCATCAAGGAAACTTCAGGTAATCTCATTCTTGTCCAAATCTATGTTGATGACATCATCTTTGGTGCCACTGATGAATCACTTTGTGATGAGTTTGCTTCTCTCATGATGAGTGAATATGAGATGAGCATGATGGGAGAGCTTACATTCTTTTTGGGCCTTCAGGTCAAACAAACTTTAGAAGGAATCTTTATAAATCAAAGTAAATATACTCGTGACCTTCTGAAGAAATTCAACTTTGTAGATAGCTCTCCTATGAAAACTCTCATGGCACCACCGTTGAAACTAAATGCTGATACTAAAGGTGTATCTGTGGATGTTACCCTTTATCGAGGAATGATTGGTTCTCTTCTCTACTTAACTGCTAGCAGACCGGACATTATGTTTGCTACTTGTCTTTGTGCCCGTTATCAGGCAAATCCTAAAGTATCACACTTAAAGGCTGTAAAACGGATTTTTCGGTATCTCAAGGGTACCTTACACTTGGGTCTTTGGTATCCCAAAGACTCAGGTTTTGAACTTACTGGGTATTCAGATTCAGATTTTGCAGGTTCCCAGATTGATAGAAAGAGCACTACAGGAAGCTGCCAACTTCTTGGTGGTAAATTGGTAAGTTGGTCCAGCAAGAAACAAAACTCTGTGTCAACCTCCAGTGCTGAGGCTGAATATGTAGCTGCTGGCAGCTGTTGTGCTCAGATCCTATGGATGAGAAACCAACTCAGGGACTACAATCAATTCTTTTCTAAAATCCCAATTATGTGTGATAATTCCAGTGCAATAGCTATTGCAAACAACCATGTTCTTCACTCCAGATCTAAACACATAGATATCAGGTATCATTTCATCAGGGACCACATTTCCAAAGGTGACATTGAAATGTACTTCATTCCCACCGATTTGCAGCTTGCTGATTTATTCACTAAACCCCTTGATGAAACCAGGTTCAACTTTCTTATAAGTGAACTTGGGATGTGCACTCTACAAGAATAACATGTGTTTATGCTCCACCGATCTCACATCGGTGGACACTTCCTTTTCCACTTCTAACTCTCCACCGATCTCTCATCGATGGACAAATCTCTGTGCCTCTCAACCACCTCCATTCTCTTTCCATCCACCGAAATCTAATTCGGTGGCATCTCTCTCTTCTCTAACACTTCTACCGACTACCCTTTCGGTGGAATCTTTCTAAACTTCCACCGAAATCTGTTCTCGGTGGAATCCTTCAACTCCTTCACCGATGTCTAAATTCGGTAGGATTTATCTAATTCGGTACAAATCTCCAATCGGTGGAACCCTTCTAATTCAGTACAATCCTTCACCAAAATCGGTGGAACCCTTCAAATCGGTGGAACCCTTCTCAAATCGGTGGAACCCTTCAAATCCTCGGTGGAATCCTCACACCGACTCTCCACCGATTTCCCCGAATTTCCACCGATCCACCACCGCATCTCCACCGATCCACCACCGAATCTACACCGATCCACACTCTTATCTTATACGATTCCCAATGTGTCAGTGATGGGAGACCTTTCACCTTTCACCTTCCCTCTCGCCGTTTTTCTCCCATCTCCCAATAAACATCATCATTTCTTCATCCTCTCTCACCTCTATATATACGAACGTGCCTTAAACTCTTTTCCCTCTCACCTCTCTTCTCAAAACCTGAAATCCTTTTCCCTCTCATCTCTCTCTCGAAAAACCTCTCACTTTCCATTGCCATGGCCTCCTCCAGATATGCCATACCCACACGATTTGAAGATCTTAAGTTTAATCCGTGTAATCACGTTGCCCGCTTCGATCCAGATCCAGCTCATCCCGAGTTCTCCACTATCGCAAAGTTCCTCACTCGCTCTCCTCTTCTTCATGCATTTACTTGCAACCCCAAGATAAGTAAAATGCTCATTGGAAAATTTTGGTTAACCTGTGTATATGACCCTTCCAACGAAGCCATTCACGCCTCCATTCTTTCCGACGACGCCGGTGATCACGACCTTACGTTTGGGGTCGATGATGTTCGTCTCGCTCTCAAGATTGACGCCTTTCCCGACTACGAAGAAATGTTTTTGGACACCGTACATGAAGACGTTCTTCTTGCCACCGGATACGTGCTCGACGACTCCTCCAAAAGCTCCAAAGGCCCCGGTACTCTTCTCCGCAGCAAAATGGGAGGCATTTGGAACTTCTTCTTTGCCCACGTTATCCATTGCCTCTCTCGCAAAACCAGTGGGCATGATCAATCGCCATCATACATCAACAATCTCGCACATGCCCTCATCTTCCAAAGAAAAGTCGACTTCGCCCAATACTTCTTCTCGGAGCTTGTCGAGGTTATCAAGACTCCCAAGAAATGTTACGTTGCATATCCACGTTTCATCTCCATGATCATACAGCACAAACTCTCTACGGCTTTGGAGTCAGATCGCACATCCCCTTCACCGCGATTCTCTTATGAGTGGTCTTCTCCGTGTGTAGGCACCAAAACTCTCAACGTTAAACCGCTCGCCACCGATCGCCCCTTACGACCAGGTATGATCTCTTTTGCTCTCTCTCCCGATCTACATTGGGGTGATGCGGAAATTCTCGGGTTTCATCACCTAGAAATTCCCGAGGTCACCCCAACTGTCGTGGCCCCTTCTCCCTGTTCCCGAGTTACGTCGGGTGGCACTCAAAAGAAACGACAAAAGGCCACCGACACCTCCGCACCCGCTTCTCGAACTACGCCACCGAGAGTTCCCTCGGAGGCTTCCCCGGTTCAAACCCCTTCTCATAAGCGGAGGCACTCATCTTCCCCTTCGGGATCTCTTCCAAAGAGGTCTCGGAAACCATCGGCCCAACCGACTAATCCAACTGTCGATTCTCGAAAATCGCCAGTTGTTGAACTTCATCCCTCCGGGCCAAGGGAATCCGTTACAAACCCCACCGAGTCCTCTGTTGCCTCACAAAAGGCCTCAGTTGTACATTTGGAGAAACCTCAACATACCTCCCCACTCGTTTCTTTGAGTGGTGGAGATGACCTCGAGGTCTCTCCTCTCGAGGGTTCTGATTTTTCACTTCACAGCCTTTCACCCGATCAGTTTACGATCGATGAAATTGCACAACCCCTTCAGGGTTCCCCCCCACAGTTTTCACCCCCCATGATTTCTTTGCTTTTCTTTTAGCGGACACTGGTTCTCCCCGAACCATCCCGTCCCCCGAAAAACATCACAACGAGTCTCCCTCGCCGAGGCAACGATCTCCACACCGATCTCCTTCACCTCCCTGACCTCCCCAAACCCTCTACACCGACGAGCTCGCGCCTTACTTACGAAATCCCCTCCCCGAAGCAGATCCCCTTCGCATGCAGTTTTCGTTTCCCGAAGTCGGTGGTCAGACCTCGTCACACTTAGACCGACCTTCTGCTTTTCTTCAATCCACAATCTTCTTGATCTCCCAAGCCAACTCTCGAATAGCATTGCTCGAGTCTCAGTTACCTCGACTTCTTCTCGATGCCCTCACCGAAGCTCTGCGACCCTTAAATGACAAAATCTCTTCACTTTCTACCACCATGGAGTCTTTCTCAAAACCCTCCACCGACTCTCCTCACCATGAATGGGAAATGGATATGGGTGATTTCTCTCTGGTTCCCGACACCATCTCTGATAGCTTGGCCTTCCTACACTCCAAGTTTAATAAAGTGTTCTTTGAGATGGGTTTTAAGCTTCCGGCTGTTTCTGAGGGGGAGAAAACCTCAGCTCCACCGAAATTGCCATCCATAAAGAAATCTTCCAGTAACAAGCCTCCACCAAAAACCCCTCCACCATCACCGAAAGCCTCATCACCGAAATCATCTTCTCCTTCACCAACATATACAGGTACCACCGAAGCCTTAGACCTTGATGCATCAACTGAGGGGGAGCAATCCAGCAAAGCTCCCAAAGACAAAGGCAAGAAAGCTTTTTCGGCAGAAGAATTGGCTAAAGAAGAAAAGAAGAAAAAGGAGTTGGCAAAGTATGGGGCTCGACCTAAAGGTGCTGAATCTCTTAAACTCAAGCCTGCTTCTCAAATAATCACCACCGATCTCGGTCTCTCCCTTCAAGAAATTGAGGAAGCAAAAATCGCTCAAATCAACTTAGATAAATCCAGAGATCTCTCCCTTAAAGCTGCCGAAGAAGAAGCTGCAAAAGCAAAATCCACTGATGCCATTCAAATCCAAAAATCGGTGCTGAGTGCCCTAGAACAAGAAAAGAATGATGAAATTAGCTGGTACAAAAAGACCATGCACCACCGAAACAACAAGTCACCGATTTCAAGTGTAAAGATTGCCACCTCCAAAGCAAACCCGAAAGACATCAGGCTGATCATTGACAGAGAAGATGGTTCGATGAAGAGTGTGAAAGAAAGTCATCTC
The DNA here is from genome assembly GCA_033807775.1 of Saussurea involucrata. NCBI lineage: Eukaryota > Viridiplantae > Streptophyta > Magnoliopsida > Asterales > Asteraceae > Saussurea > Saussurea involucrata. The sequence continues at coordinate 231,620,578 of CM066314.1, forward strand.
CAACTCTTCGGTCTCTCGGAATGGTATGAAATCTCTCAACACCTGGTCAGGAGTCCAAATCCAAAGAAAGACATCTTTGTCAAATACATTGATGGACTGATGGGAAAGATGAAAGAAATCAAAAGAAAGCACAACATCACTCTTTCCACGGATGAAAGAGCCAAACTTCAATCCTTGAAAGAGAAAATCATCCTTCCTAAAGTTAAAAATCCTCCTGACTCGGTCTTCATGGAAATGACAAGAAATGGTCAAATCCCAAACGTGAACAATCTAAACCTCACAATACCAACTTCGGTCCCCTATCCTACCACAACCTTGAGCCTCTCACCAATACCAGGATTGTTCTTCAACGATGGTCTCGGTCGTCGGTGCTTCTTCAGATTTGCCCAGATACCCATCGCCGATACTATCTTTCTGGAAGGCATCCACAACCTCTTTCCTAACATCCCCGAAGCTCAACCTTTCTATCGAAACCTAATGGAAGAAATCAAGCGCCGACAATCCTCAAAGAAGTAGGTTCTCTCTTGTGGTGCTTATAAAAGTTAGTTTCTCATTTTGTAAATTGTACGAGAACTAATCGTAATACAAGTATCTCTCTATTTGAATTTTATTTCGGTACATACTTTATTTTCCTTTACTTGTAAATACTATACATAGTATACACTCATACAAAAGAAACAGATAAAAAAGAACAAAAAGAATGGTCTATGTGAAAAGAACCCAAAAAGAGTAAAAAGGGTCAAAATGCTTTTACTTTTCAAATACTCTTAAATATTCTAAGAAAGGAGCTCAAATTCAAATAGGGGGAGATTGTTGGGTCACCAAGGATTTGAAATTGACTCACCGATGTTTTCCCTAAAACTCCAACTTAGAATATTTTAGTTTGGTTCTTTGAATGACTTGTACAAAATATCAAATGTTCGGTGAAGTCGAAGATCAACCGAAACCAAGCTTGAAGACTCTCTACTTGTGGAAAATAGAAGACTCTCGGCAACATACAAACAAGTCATCTCCACCGAATTGCCTGAACAGTTTCGGTGGCCATGTTCTCCACCGACAATTTCGGTGGGCTCCTTCACCACCGATATGTTCTCACAATTTCGGTGGTCGCACTCTCTCTACCGAATTACCTGATCAATTTCGGTGGGCTCCCTCACCACCGAAATGTTATCACAATTTCGGTGGTCGCTCTCTTTCTACCGAAGATCCCTTTATTTCGGTGGAAACTCCTTCGGTGCTAAAGTCTTGAAGGAAAGATCATTTATTATGGGACAGAATCCTCTAGCAGATAAAAGTGACAGTTTGTCTCTTTATCCATTATCAGTTAAAGTCCTTTTCCTCTGCATGAGCACTACTGTCTACACCCAGTAAAAAGTGACAAGGACTTCTCAACTCTCCAGAAGTCAACATCCTCAGCAAGTTGGAAGATGACAAGTGTCCCAAGCATTTAATGCTTGTGCACTCCTTGCCACTATAAAAGGGAGAAGACATCCTCATGCAATCTTACGCTTTCTGAAATTCTCTGAGTGCAAGTTCTTCATATTGCTTGATAACCTTATAGCTTTGTTCTAAGTGTTCTTAGTTGTTTTGTTAGTATACTTTGTGTAAGATTGTTAGAATAGTTTATCTGTTCTTTTCCGCAACAGTCTTAAGTTTCTTTGTGTAATTCTTGTTGAAAGTTTTTCAATAAAAAGAATTAAAATTGTGAAAATTTTGAGTATTGTATTCAACCCCCCCTTCTACAATACTTGCTTAGCCATCTGGGACTAACAGATTTCCTATTACAAGAAGATCTATGAATACTAGAATGTTGTTTGCAAAAGTCTTGTTTAGGTCCTGCCTTCTGTGACTCTCTTCTGTGGTGAACATCTTTCTTCACTGTCACAGAGGAAAAGTATATGTTAGCTTCAGGCCTTTTTCCCTTTTGTTGCCAAGTGAGATTCTCTTTAATTTTCCTTAAAGGTTTTGAAAATTTTGAACTTTTAGGATCTACAGAGGTCTTTTTTAACATATCAAGCTCAGCAGAGGTTTTGACTTTTAAATATATGTTCAGAAAATCTGGGCAGATAGGTATCTCTGTGATTTTCTCTTTTGGAGAAATAGTTATGTTAAGAACTTCAGAGGAGATTTTAACATCCTCTGTGTCATAGTGAACTATCCCTGATTTAGAATCAGTCTCCGAGTCTTCAGAGGATGAATCGTCCTCATATACAGAGGTTGAGTCATCTCTTTCGACAGAGGCTGGATTTTCTGAGCAAGTATCGTACGAGCTTTCTTCCTCTGTAGAATGACTTTCATAGATGGCAGAGGTATCTGATGAGATCTTTTCAGCGAGAATTTGATCTATAGAAGATGTACTCAGATTTTCTAAAACATTTGATTTTAAAACTTCCAAAATTTCTTTTTCAATAGATTTTTCTAGTTTTTCTTCTGAAAAGATGGGTTTAAACTCAGGAGCTTCTGCTGATAGTTTCTTTTCATCGTTTATCATGCAGACAAAAGCGACCTGTGTTTGAGTCTCTGGTTTACCAAACTTTAAGATACCAATCTGATCTTGTGTTTTCAGATATTTCTTTGGTTTGATTCCTCTATTGACAGAGGTTGAAGATGATGAATCTGTGTTTTCAAACCATACATTGATCATCTTCGTATGTTTCCTCAAGTGAGGTTCTGCAGAGACTTTAACCCTTTTACTTACAGAAAGTAAGTTTGGAAAGTTTGGTTTGTTAGTTTTTCCCAAAACAAATAGAGAAGACAGAGGTTTTAGTTGTTTATTTTCAACTCCTAAGGTAATATCACTGTACCCTATACCTCGTCTTGCTATTTGAGAGTTTACTTTTTCATACACCTTCTGTGCATCTTTATAGTTTTTAAGTAAAACTTCTCTTCTTAAAAGATCTTGCCAAAGTACCTCTCTTTCTTTTTGAAAGTATTCTTTGAGAGCTCTTATGTCTGATGTTTCACTTCTTGAAACTGAAAGTTCTTTTGTTTTGATTTTTAAAGCATAGGTCAGATCAGAAATTTGTCTTTTTAAAGGATCTACGTTTTTGCTCCAATATTTTTCGATTTTTTCTTTTTCTTCAAAGATTTTGGCCTTTTCTTGAGTGAGAAGCCTTACTTCTCTCTCATTAAAGGTCAGTCTTTTCTGAATGCTTTTATTTACTTCTTTCAGTTCATTGTTAAGTTCAAATAGATCATCATCTACAGTATTAATATTTGAGGTAGAGTTTGAAATGGATACCTCAGTGTTAGTGCCGGAGTCAACTTCTGCCATGCCACAGAACAGGGCATTTGTGGGGAATTCATCGTCAGAGGTAGAGTCTGACTCGAAGTCCTCCTTGCTTGCCTCAGAACGCCCTTTGTTTGCCATTAGGGATTTTTGCGCATAATACTCAGCCTTCTTTTTGTAAAAAGCTGAGTCCTTCTGTGGGCGATTTTGTCTACTTCTGCATTCTTTAGCGAAATGACCTGGCTTGCCGCAGTTGAAACAACCTTGGGAGGTGTTTCCAGTTCGATCTTCGGACTTCTGTTGGTCTCCACCTTTCTCTGTTCTGCATTCGTTTGCGTAATGACCAGGCTTACCACATTTGTAGCATTCTTGTGTGTGGCCTACCTTGTCATCTGATCTCTGTCGGTCATTTCCTCTGTAGCTTCTTTCGCTCGACCTCTGTTGGTCATCATTTCTGTAGTCTGACCTCTGTCGGTCACTTGATTCTTCTCTTCTTCCTTCATCTCTTCTACCATCATCTCTTCTACCAGAATTCCTTTGGTTATTTCTAAACTCTCTTGTCAATAGAGCCATTGATTTAGCTAATGACGCAAGAGTTATTTCTTCCTCTTTCAGCTCGTCTTCTTCGCTATCAATTATTACCATCTTCTTTTTCTCCTTCTTTTTCTCCTTTGTAGATCTCTCATTTCTTGGTCTGTCCGTAGCCTCTGTAGATTTACTAACCAATGCGTATGGTACAATGGTTAGTGTTTTAGCTTGAGCTATTTGAGGCTCTTGTGCGGCTAGTGTTCCATATAGATCAGAGAGTGTCCAGGAGTCTAGATCTTGATTTGTTTGTAAAGACATAGACAACTGAAGCCACTCATCGTTCAGGCTCTTTAGAAACATGACGTTATTTTCTTCCGTGGTTCTGTGAATACCGTACTTTCTGCATTTGTTTATGAGAGAGTTGAACCGATCGTATGTTGTTTGCAGCGATTCTGTTGCAGAGGCTCTGAAGGCATGATACTCGTTTATGTATTGTGCCCTCCGGTTCTTCTGTGTTTTAGCACCCCCTTCCAGTTGTCTTTCTAATTCTTTCCAAAGATCGTGCGCTGTTTCGCATGCATCTAAAGATTGAAATATTTCGTTGGGGATAGCCATGATTAATATTCTTTTCGTTTTCTGTGCAACTTCATCTTCTGCCTTATCTTCATCTGACCAGTCTACTTTCGGCTTAGGTTTCTTATGTTCAGGGATTTCAAGAGATTCGTCAGTAGCTGGTACACGTGGCATAGTTATCATAGGAACCGGAGGAAGATTATAAAGATATTGTTTGAGATTTTTTTCAGTACCCTCAAAAAAATGAACCATTCTTATTTTCCATTGAGGATACTCATCTCTAAGAAGAGTAGGAGGTTTAGTTAATGAGCCAGCAGTAAAAAAGTTATTGGTATTTGTCATTTTGAGAAAAGGATAATCTGATGGAGGATTTATGAGTATGAAGATCTAAAAGTTTTTCTGGGTACAACTAATATCCAGAAATCTGGTGATGAAGAGAGAAAATAATCTATCAGAAAAAAATTGTAAAACGAGGATCACTTGATATTGAAAATCAAGCTTTGCTCTGATACCAATTGTTGGTTCCCGTTTTGCTTTAAACAAGATTATCAGATCTATTAGTTCAAGTTAATGTTTGATGCGGAAGCGTATTTGAAGAACTAACAGATAAGTTTGATAGATTTAGACCAAAATATAAATAAACAATGAACAGGAAATAATATTTCAAAGTTTACTGAATATATATTAAGAACAGATTTAAGAACAATGAGTAAGAAAAGCTTCAAAATAGATATGACTCTTAAGGTGAATAAGCTTTTTGTGTTCTTAAGATGGTCGATTTATGTGATTGATTTGATAAGGAAGAACTCAACATGAGTCTTCCTTATATACTACTCTAAAGGGGACCATAAAGCATATGCTACTATTCAGACGGTACTGATGAATAGTTGAACGGATGTCGTGAACAGTTGCAAGAACGACATGAACAGTAAGACGTGTTGTATTGCATTTAATGCAGCAGACGTCTATTATGTACTAAGCCCTACTGAGTCCAATCAGAGTTTGACACGTCGACGTTGGACAGGGCATGCTACCATGCAAGTTGATGAACGGGTCCTGTAACAGTAGCAAGATATTATAAATATCTCCAAGTCTTTCAGTGAGGACCACAGAGGCTCTGTAATGAGTTACAGAGGTTCTGCGGTCTGGTCCTCTGTGGAGCAGTCTTCACCGGATTCCGAGTCTTTGGTCTTCTTTGCGCGTATGACAGAGCTTCTGTAGCGCGCCTCTTTAGCTTCTGTAGATTCTTGATCTTGAGCCCTCGGTAAGTCCGACAGCCTCTGTAAGAGGCTTTCTTCACTTAGCCTATTTTTCACTACTTCTAAATACTTCTATGATTAGGAAGATTGAAGCTAACACCCTTTGTATAAAATTGATCAATCATTATTGTAATTACGAAAACACATAACAAAAATAACCTTTCATTAATCTATTGTCATTAAAAAAAACTATATTAAAAATTAAAAATGTTCCAAAAAACATATATAGAAAAAATCAATAAATGTTAAAAAATCTAAATTCTATTATAAAATAAATCATTACAAAAACATTAAACAACCAAATTTATTCAAAACATCTCTAACAATTATTCTATAATTTTTCTCAAATAAAATATACATTCAACTCAAACAGTTACTTTATTTTAGTAATTTCGGCATTAGTTATATTATTAAAATCATAACACATGTAACCTTACTAGTCAAAACAATTGAAACAAAATATCTATTTGCTAAAAGTCACGTGTTAAAAGCCTCTACTTTATCTATTTTAACAAATACTAAAAATTATAGATCGTCTAAATATTTAAAACTGGAACTTTTTATTGAAAAAAAATTAAAGAATAAAAATAAAAATAAAAATTAACAATTTTAGAATTTGACCTTAAAGAGTAAATTATAAAAAAACTTATTAGAAAAATTATATATTTAAGTTAGGGAAGGGAACAAAGGTTGCCTGATAAGGGACCTGATACCTCCCCTATCAGACGCGTTTTAAAACCGTGAGTCCAGGTGTGTGGACAAAGCGGACAATATCTGGTACGGTTGGCCTGGGATGTTACAAATGGTATCAGAGCCGGGAACCGGACTGGTGTGCCAGCGAGGACGCTGGGCTCCCAAGGGGGGTGGATTGTAAGATCCCACATTGGTTGAGGAGGGGAACAAAGGTTGCCTGATAAGGGACCTGATACCTCCCCTATCAGACGCGTTTTAAAACCGTGAGTCCAGGTGTGTGGACAAAGCGGACAATATCTGGTACGGTTGGTCTGGGATGTTACAACTCCGTGGGACACTTTGTCCAAACACGGGTGCCACGTGGGCCCTAGCCCGCGATCGCGGGGCCCACCGCGGAAAAAATGGGTATTTTGGTAAACTGTCCGAGATTTTGGGTATTTTGGTAAGTAAAAGTCAAACTTTGGGTATTTTGATTAAATTCCCTTTAAGTTATCCTTAAAAAAGAATTAAAAATTGCTAAAACTTCGTATATGTAATTATTCGGAAAAAATCTGTAATAAAAAAAACTAATTTAAAAAAAAATAAACGACCAGGGGATTCAAACCTGGAGAAATGCGGAAAAGACGCATACATCTCATCACCCTTGTCGTTGCCATTGCGCTATGAGCCCTTTTGTTTTAATATTTGTATTAATTAATTTATATATTAATATTATTACAGGTAAAAAATTAAAATTATTCGGGGCCCTCGATGATCGGAGGCCTTGTGCGGTAGATCACTTTGGAAACACCCCAAGGGACGGGCCTGCAAACCAACCAATTCTCATACCAACCGTACCAATTTAATTGGTACCATTTTATGTACCAATTGTAATTGGTTGGTACACGGTATATGGAAAAACCATGGTATCGTACCATGTTCACCCCTAACTAAGACCCAATGTAGGTCAATAAGATCCATTGAGATCCATTATAACACAATAAGACATTTTATGGCTTATTAAGACCTACTAATATCCATGATGACTTATTACCTAAGTTTACAACACACATATTATATGCTATTTATACATTTATATATCATTCATATATACACATGCATGTATATATATATATATATATATATATATATATATATATATATAACACATATACATCATATACGATTTCCAAATATCACACACATTAACTATAAATTGATCACATATTCACATGATATCAATATATACACAAATACACAATATGCATGCATAGATCAACAACCAACACATGTACACATACCTACACACACACACACACACATATATATATATATATATATATATATATATATATATATATATATATATATATACTGACCCACAAATACATATAACACTTACACATGTGTACATATAACACATAAACATAAGAAACACGAAATACAAAAAACATCCGTCACTAATCTGTCACTGATTAGCGCGGATAATCTGTCACTGATTAGCGCGGATAATCCGTCACTAATCAGTGACGGACACGTGGAATTTCATTTTTTGTGAAACTCCACGTGTTCGTCGCTAATCCGTCACTAACTGTGACGGATTAGCGACAGACATATATATATATATATATATATATATATATATATATATATATATATATATATATATATCATTTTTTAATTACTTATTCATTGAGAGAGAGATTAATTTGTTATTCGTTTCCACCAATAAAAATGAATTGTTATTATTTTATATAAACTTATTTTAAAAGTGTATTGGGATGATAAATCTATAGAACATATTAGACCATCCGCATCAGTGCAAGACCAAAGTCCTTTCTATTTAACTAGGTTTCGGTACCGCGCGTTGCGCGGTAGTGATAAAATTCTTCAAAAAATATTGAAGTTAAATGGGTCGATGATCATATATATATTTCAAAATAATGAGAATCAATATTACACTTGATATGAAGTTGTTCATAATTCTTAGTTGTTGCTTTTGATATATATAATTAAATAATAGCTAAGAATTTCTACATCATCAAACTTTGAAATTGACTCAAAATGATAAAAAAAAATTGAGTGGGACTATTGATTATAATAATGAGGTGTATAATTAGTATTGTTTGTCATAACTCGCAATATTTCGATTTATCCCTAACATATAATCCCATAAAATTATTATATTCACCATGCAACCATAATATTGCTACCTAGTTTTGTTTATTTGTGGGGCATTTTGGTAAATTTCTTATATTTGTTATAATGTACTCGTTGCAACTTCGACTAAAAGTTCTCCATGAAGTACCCGTTCCCAACCTACAGTTAGACGAAAGAGTAACAAAAGTCGTATGACTACTTCGAGTATATGCGAGCCTGATTGAATTGTTAGTTTTTCCATGTTCGAGTTTTTTTGATTTGCTTGAGACTGTTTCTTCAAAGCTTAGTTTCTTAGTAGAAAATCTTGAAAAAGAGGTTTTAGTCATATTATATCAATTCCATGTGTGTGTGTTTCTATCGTTTTTGTACATATTACTATATTGATAATAATAAGTTTTAGTTTTGATTATAATTTTAACTATATATATTGATTCATAATAATTTTTTATTTTATGTATTGATTTTAGTAGTCATATTAAATGTAATAAATGTTGATTTAATTAGTGAAATTAAATGTAATAAGCGTATTATTTATCAATGAGAGAGTTGGTAATAAGTATTTGATTATATATTAAATTTATTAAATAAGGGGTTAATAATAAGTATTTAATTATATATTGACTCTAATTTTATTCATATATATTGTTTTTTAAATAATATATATAAAGAGTGTTATATAAAATAATATAACTGACAATGATCATAAGTTATTATATTGATGTGAATAATAGTCATCTTCAATTATTTATTTTAATTATAAACATTTTATTATTTAAAATACACATATTATTATATTCAATTATCATCTAATTAGAAGTATACATATTGATCGTAATTTCATTTATATAATGAGTTCTTAAATATGTTGACTATATATATATTCCTTGAATGTTATGTGGAAAAAAATAGAATAATGTGAAATAAATTAAATAAACAAATTTAGGTGTAAACAAAGACTATGAATAGATTAATTAATTAAACATTTTGCTAATAACTACATCAAAAAATGCAAAATTTGAGGAGAAAAAAATTTAGGATTGAGATGCCTAGAAAATGTAATCTCATTGTTTAAAAAAAATGTCATCTCATGTGGTTTTTCTTATAAAATTTCAAATTGGAATATAAGAAAGTATGTAGACATAAAAAAATTAGAAAAAAGTCCACAACAAAAACCAAGGTAACAATTGTTAATAAATTGAATGAAAAACCAAAAACTTACAAAACATTAAGAAAATGCAAAATTTGAGGGGAAAAAAAGAAGAAATTTAGGATTGAGATGCTTAGAAAATGTCATCTCATGTGGTTTTTCTTATATAATTACAAATTGAAAATTAAGAAAACTATGTAGCCATCAAAGAATGAGAAGAAAAATCCGCAAAAAAAACCAAGGTAACAATTGTTAATAAATTGAATGAAAAACCAAAAACTTACAAAACATTAAGAAATGCAAAATTTGAGGGGAAAAAAGAAGAAATTTGGGATTGAGATGCTTAGAAAATGCCATCTCATTTGTTTTTTCTTATAAAATTACAAATTAAAAATTAAGAAACTATGTAGACATAAAAGAATGAGAAGAAAAATCCACAACAAAAACCAAGGTAACAATTGTAAATAAATCGAATGAAAAACCAAAAACTTATTTAACAAAAATATGTAAAACTCACAAAACATAAAAAAATGCAATTTTTTTATTGAAAAAAACAATGATATTGATTGGGAATACACACATATATACATATATCAACACTATATTACTCACATAAATTATTACCTGGAAATTTTATGGAGGATGAACAACAATATCGACGGAAAGAATTCTACAAAGAATAAACAACAAACAAACAAACATACAAACCTAAGACAACATAATATAGAACATAAAAGTTGTTAATTCCATGTTATGGAGCATTAGGTTGTAGTTTATATATAATTTTGTTGTAGGTTTCTCTAATTAATAAATGGAAAAATGAAAAGACTAAATTAATGTCTATAAGAAGTTAGATAGTTTGGAAATTAAAGCTAATTAAAGTGGAAGAGAAATTACCAAAGAAACCTTCATATAATGAAATACACAATCTTCATTTAGGGATAGAATGGTCATTTATGAGAAGTTTTTTATTTACAAAAAAAATCAAAACTATGAGAAAATAAAGAAATGTGAAAGAAGACTTCTCATAATGCCACATAAGCAACTCCACATTTTGCTTTTATATATATATATAGATTTGCAATAACATCTCTTACATCAATGCAATGTCATGTCATCTTGCAATGTCTCTAGCAAGATGGATGTGGATGCTCTTAATAATAAGATGGATATTAGGGGTGAGCATAACCGGGTACCCGGCTAAATTTCATGGAACCGGAACCTACGGTTCCTAGAATGAAGGAACTGGAACCGCTTACATCGATTCTCTGTAATTTGGAAGCAGTCCCGGAACCACCGGTTCCGGTTCCAATTCTGAGTACCCAATGTCAAATTTTTTTCCCTAACAATTCATACAATAAAATTTGTAATTTTAAGTTTATTGAAAACTATAAAGTACCAACATAAAATAATAAATACAACAAATGGTGAAAACTAATCCGATAAAACTAATTAAACTCTCGAGTATTGAGCCTTTACGGTAACAAAGCGACTTCCATAACAATTTACGTCTTTACGTCAACACCTCAAATAAAACATTTGGATGAAAACGAATAAACTAAACAAAACTAATACCACATCATTAAATATTTAAATATAATAAATATATATGTAATTTTTAGGAACCAGAACCGGAACCGGTCTTAATCGGTTCCGTATTTTAGGAACCAGAACCGGAACCAATCACATCGGTTCCGGTTTCGAAACCAACAATTCTAGAGAGGTTCCGGTTCCAAAGACGGGTACCCAGTTCCGATGCTCACCCCTAATGGATATTGAAATCCTTAAAATAGAGAATCTAATGGAACTAAATATGTAACTTATATTTAGAGATTTTGATTTTTGGTTCTCTATTTTTAGGAAATTATAGAGAATCTTTTAGAGTTAAGTGTAACTCTCTTTAAAGATTTTGACTTTTGGTTTTCTATTTTAAACAAATTATGTAGAATATGTTGAATATGCTCTAAAGAGACGAAATGTGGTCAATTGATATAAATCAACTTATTAGGAAAAATCTAAAACACAGATTCTTTAACTTAAAAACAAATTTCCATTTTCTCTATTTTACTTCACCAAAATTCTTTATGTTAAGAACTTTTTAAGGGTTTAGGGTTTAGGGTTGGCGAATCTTTCGGTTCTGGCATTGGAAAGGGAAGCTTTCAGACAATTGCCCGATCCTTTTGTGCGACGAAGTTTGGGACTTTCGCCCAAAACCCTTCAGATGTTTCGATGCTTGGCTGGATGAACCCGATTTCAATGAGACGGTTAAAACTGCTTGGTCTAAACCAGTCAAATCTACCATTCATGATAAAGTTTTTCGGGATAAACTAAAGAAGGTCAAGGAGGAGCTAAAGTCATGGAGCAAGAGGTGATTCGGATTTGGCCAACGCCAAGAACACGACTTCTTGTCTCGAGTTGGAGGTCAAAATTCGTTCTCTTTCTAAAGACGAAATTAGTGATTGGAAAGCTGCTCGAGCGAAATGGGTTGACATGGACTAAAAAAAGTCCTATTTTCTTAGGCAAAAAGCTAGATCGAAATGGATCCTCGAGGCAGGGCCGTCCCTGGGGGAGGGCGGACCGGGCGTATGCCCAAGGACCAAAGGAAATACGGGCCCGATTTTTTATGTATATATGTGCTATATAGTAGTAATTAAAAAATTGTAAATAAAAAAGACAAAAAAGTTAGTATATAAGAGCATCTCCAACAGCTTCCCCATTTTGGAGAAAATGGGGAAAATAAGGATTTTGGAACACAAATAAGCTCCAACGGCTTCCCCAAAATGGGGATAATAGGATTTTCCCCAAAAATTTCTCCAAATATGGTGAATACTCCAAATATGATTACAAGTGTTTTTCCAAATATGAGGAATCTGTTGGAGATGGGTGTAATTTTTTTTGGGGATTTTGACTTTTGCTTCCCCATTTTGGAAATTTTTTGGGGAAGCTGTTGGAGATGTTCTAATAGGACCCAGAAATAATTAAGCATTATACCCAAACATGTATTAATTAATTACATTAGATAATAAATTTTGTAAAAAAATAGTTGGTATTTCATTTGCTCATTATTTCTCTAAGTTTTTTTTTAATCTAATACTAATATCAAAAAACTATTTTTGCCTAGAAACCTTGCTATATATTCCATTACTCATCTTTCACATACTATTTTGATTATTCCATCTGCATAAATTTTATTTTTGTGTTAGAATATAGTAATTTTTTGTTATTAACTAAGAAACTGCTATATATTGAAAACGATTATCAACTATATGAGATGATCCAACTTAAATCTATATGCAGGATTTCAAACTATTTTTTTCATACATTATTGACTCCTTATTACCTATATTGAGTGCATCAATCTTAAGTACTCTCTTATCTCTAAAACGAGAACATATTCTCAAACTATAACATCAACATGGACTTTTAATTCTAAGATTGATGGTTCTAAAAAAGTTTGTTTCAACTCTAAAAGTTTAAAATGGTGATGAAAACCATTAACACCAGGTAACATGTAGAAACCCAACTGATTTATGTTGATTTACTTAAAGTGTTATTTCGAATGGTCAGATAGTGACCTCAAATGATTTCAATCTATGTATTAAAGACATATCATAAGATGCGTTTGATGGTGGAACAGATTGACAATGTTATGTAAAGAGGATATGGTAGATAATATTAGTTTAAAAATAATTATTGATTGATCTTGAGCTAAAATACAGCGAAAAACAGTTTTATATAAATTATTATTTCTTAAATTCAATGTTATTATTGATGATATCAACAATATAATGAAAAAGATTGTAGTTATCGAGGCCCATTTTTACACCTCGCCCAGAGCCTAAATAATGTCAGGAACGGGCCTGCCTCGAGGGTGACGAAAATTCCAAATTCTTTCACTCATCTCTCGAAAAGAAGTTTCTCAAATGCAACGTTGTCGGGATTTCTATCGGGGGAAATTGGTGTGAAGACCTCGCTCTAATCAAGTATGGGGCTCATAGATATTTTGGCTCTAGGTTTGAAGAAATACATACAATTCGATCGAAAATTTGAAGCAATTTGTTTCATCGTCTGGATCGTGGAGAGATTGATTTCCTCAAAGCTAAGTTTTCGTAGTCAGTCGTTTTAAATGCCATAAATCTTTGCGGCAACTCGAAAGCACCCGAGCCCGATGGGGTTAACTTTCGGTTCATCAAATGATTTTGGCATCTCATGAAGCTGAAAATCTTGAACGCCACAAATTGGTTTTGGGAAAATGAATGATTAAACTTGTAACTTTTGAGTTATATTGAATATAATGTTTAAAGAATACCGATTTTTATTTTTCTTCATTTATGTTACAATAATACATTTAACTTCATTTCATTAATTATTAACTTTTGAGTAATTATGATATTGAAATTAAACATTGAAATACATTTTAAGTATTAAATTTACTTGAAAAACACTTAGCAAAATCTTAAAAAACCAGTCCCTCGAAAAAACGATCCCAAGTTCCGATCAAAATTTCAAAAGTCTGACCAAGACCGGTACCAATCGGTGCCGGTACCTCAACGGTATTGGGTCAGGTTGGGCTGGGTTTGTCCATCTCTTCTTGTTTGTTAGTATCAATTTTTTTAAAGGGTATCCTAGGCTTTACCTAGACTAATCTCTGACACTAATTGACTGCTAAGTATGCAACCCTGAGATAATTCCTCAGTGGCTACAAGTTTCCAACGCCTGGATTCGAACCCGGGGTAGATGGGTTTCTGAGCCACATCCCCCAAGACCTTAACCAGTACGCCACAAGCCTTGTGGTTTAGTATCAAATTGTTGTTACCGTGAGCCATGGATGTTGGTTTGGGCTTTTGACTTTTGATCAAATTGTTGTTACCATGAGCCCATGAATGTTGGTTTGGGCTTTGATTTTTGATACTGGGTTCAATATTTGAATAGCCATTTTGTAAACTATTTATGAATGTTGTAGCTTTTCAACTGGTTTCTCATCTATTTAATTCAATCTTTCAACAAGAAAGAATGGTTGAAATTTGGAAATAAAAAAAACATAGTATTTTTACGATATATGTATACTATAAAATTTTACATCCCGCTACATAGTACGGATACAAAACCAACATATATTTCACTAAAGTTTGTCAAAGTAATTCATCGGAAAAGTAAATCTTGCCGGAGCCGAGGCTACCGGTTTATTTGCAAACGTGCTTTTATTATACAAGTTTATTAACAAGAACTCCGGCTTAGAGCCGATAAGGGTCCAATGGTGTTCCGCTGCGAGGAAGTGGTTTGCGAAGGTAGGCCAAGTAATCGGCTATGAAGTTGTTGTATTGATAAGATTTGAACAGTTGGGGACTCGTCGACGTAACCAATTCTTCTGCCGGTTCTACAATAACCGGAAGACCAGGATTTGGACCAAAAAACGTAACAATGGATGTGCGAGCCGCAATTGAACTTGTGACCCCACGATGTTCCGCACTCTTCAACTTTCCATTACTTATAATCTACACGGGAAAGGAAAAAAAACAAAGATTGGTCAGAATCGTGTTTGTGATTTGACCAACGTTTGTGAACCAAAATGTAACCAATATATGGATTATCTCATGGTTCGATTAATGAACCATGAGCTTAGATTATATATAATCATTACCTCGAGTTGGTAACCAATATTGACCACAAAAGCATTTGGAATGGGGTTAATACCCATCCATTTCCCATCTTTATGCATTTGTAACCCATATTGGTCTTGTTGAAGGAAGGTTATAAGGTTCGGATCGGTGTGACCACCGATGCCCATGGCTAAACTCGGGTTCGGGCATTGTGGGTAATGGTTAATCGCCATTGACTGTTCCTGGTTCACTGCGTTGAAGTGCCCTTCGTTAAGTCCCAATCCTTCCGCGATCATATCCAAAATCTTGAACCCCATTTTCCGAACCTCAATAGCATATCCTCCCACATCCTCCCTAAAACACATAAATGACTTTACTATCAAAATCTACCGAGATTCAGCCATACGCCGCTCAAATTAACCAAAAAGACAATCAATATTTATAACACACTACAACAAAATCGAGTCTATTGGACACGAAGAGTGTTTTAAGTGTCCTAATAAATTACTTGAAAGTACCTAATAAGTTTTATGTGTTTTACCAAGTTTTTTGGGACACTTTTAAAACAAAGTGTCCTACAAGGAGATTATTTTATAGTGTCATATAAAACACTGTTATATGACAATTTTTCAAATAATGTCATATAAAAGGCCTAATATGACACTTAGTTCAAAATTGTCGTTAAACAGGTTGTTAAGACGCCAAAAAACGTCCTATAAATCTATTACAACACTTTTAGATATGACACACGAGTGCATGGTCATATAAACTTAAGTCCTAAATTAAATAGCCTATTAGAATATTCGGGCATTTTCGGTGTCCTATGTATAAACCTGAATTTGTTATAGTAGTTAGCAAGTTACCGATATCTAGCTGGTTTTTCGGGCCAGGATGGTGTATGTTCTTCTAAAGGATGGCATGGGTGCTTCAAAGTGTCTTTCCAGAAATGAACATCTTCTTTGGCGTAATTCAAACCGCTCGTATAAAGCGAACACCCTTTACCAAAGGTTTCGGAATAAACCCTTAATTTGTCGTCAACCGGCATGTTAAAGAACTCATGGTACAAAACCCTCATGTCTTCCATCATCTTCTCCGAAACTCCATGATTGATCACCTATTAGGGTTAAGTTCCTCAAGAATCTTAGATTAGAGATTAGTTGAATCTATATATCAAAATGCATGGGGTTAGGACTTAGAAGAAAACCTGAAATAAACCGAATTCTTGACAAGCTTTTAGAATTTGTTGGATGATATCTGATCGATCGATTTTAGGGTTTTCTTGAAGATCGATCACCGGAATCTCCTTGCAAACTGAAACGAAATCTCCAGGTCTTCTTTCTGGTGGCATTATATAATCTTTAGGAACGGATTGAACTCCATTAGACCAGCTAGAAACCAGTAAAGCCATGGTTGAACTTGATGATGATTATGTGGTTGTAGCAAAATTAGGTTTGCAGACTGGTTTTATAACATCAAAATCCGCCATTTTTTGCTAAAACCGAGGTTTGGAACCAAA
The DNA here is from genome assembly GCA_033807775.1 of Saussurea involucrata. Classification (NCBI taxonomy): domain Eukaryota; kingdom Viridiplantae; phylum Streptophyta; class Magnoliopsida; order Asterales; family Asteraceae; genus Saussurea; species Saussurea involucrata. The sequence continues at coordinate 231,637,262 of CM066314.1, forward strand.
CTTTGATCGCGATGTGTAAACTAATGATTGGATGGTGAAGATGCGTTCGGCTATGAATTGAAGTTAGGTTAAAGAATTGGATTGTAATGACGAAGAAGTCATGCAAGTCGAGTTAAAAAAAGATGTCATCTTTAACAATGTTTGAAGGTAAAACCAAATTAGAAGCTTCTTCCTAGGATCATCTTGAGGTTTGTTATATATATATATATATATATATATATATAGGGGAGGTATCCGTTGCAAACCAGTCAGATTAGGGGTGAGCAACGGACGGATCGGGGCCGAATTTCCGATATCCGATCGGGGTTCGGATGTGGTATGCAAAACCCGAAATCCGTCCAATATATAATCGGGGGGATCGGTTTTCGGGGCTCATCGGGTCGGATATCCGAGTTCGGATATTTCGGATTGGGCCTGGACTCGGCCCATGTTTTTTAGCCCATCTTTACCCACTTTCCAGGCCTGTTTTTAGACCTGTTTTCAGCCACATTTTTACCAACTAATACTATATATAAGTCTACAATATATAAAAACTAAACAAGTTAAGTAGTCAACACTCAACAACAATAATTCCAAAATTACAAAACAGAATAAGTGTTTATAAACAAATAAGTGAAATAGTGAATAACCAAAGTCCAAAATACGAAATGTCCAACTCCAAAATCCAAATCACCATCAAGAATTCAAGCCAAATAGGCAAATACCAATAGTCCAATATACCATAGTCCATATACGATAATCCATTAATCCGACTTCCTAAAGTTCCAATTCCAACCAAACATCCAAACCAATCCTGTAAGTGAACAAGTGAAACAGACAAACATCCAAATAGTTTGGTAAGAGACGGTAACAAAAAATAATAATTAACCATAAATATTAAATAGAATGATAAATCAAAAAACCGTACCTTCAAGGCTTCAACTCACGAATGAATTTCAAATTCGTTCAAATCGTTTGAAGCTTGTGTACTAGGAGTATCTTCAGTCACACGAGTTGAAGAAGTTCCACTTCCAAGCCTCAAATTTTCCATTTCTGCACGATTTAAAATTAAAAGCAACAAATTTTAAACTTTAAAGTGTTTATTTTAATCTATAAATTATCAAACTCATAAATTAATATCGTACGCGTACCTTTCTCAAACCTCTCAAGATCCTCTATGTTTTCTTCCACCGCAATTGGTTCAAATGGGCCTCTTAACCAATCTTGCGTACAGAAAAGTGCTTCAACTATTTTAGGAGTTAGAGAACTCCTAAAATTATCCAACACTCGCCCACTTGTACTAAAAGTCGATTCGGATGCAACGGTAGAAATGGGTACGGCAAGGACATCTCGTGCAACTTTGGAAAGGATGGGAAAGCGTACACTATTTATATTCCACCACTTAAGCAAATCAAACACTAACCCATTATCATCCACAGTTTGCTCTCCTAGATAAACATCCAACTCATTCATTTTTCTATCTGAGGTCCCACTGTCAGCTCTTTGCTTCTTCAAAAAACTTTTAGACTTTGATTCTTTTCCAAGAGGAGGGGCTCCTTGTCTCGATTGCGATTGGGTTTGGGGTTGGGATTGGGAAGGTACAGAAAATTCTTGCAAATAATCCTCAAACAAAGAAGTGAGTTGAGTCTTTACCTTCCGAAAGCACGCTTGACCTTTTTCTTCACCAAACAATGTACACAACTGGGATGGCATGAAATCCACTTTATCTCTTGGATCCATAATATTTGCAAAGAAAATCAACAAGTTCATCTTTTCCGGATCATCCCAGTATTTATCAAACTTCTCCTTCATTTTGATACCCATATTCTGTTTATAGAATGCAAATAAAATAAATTATTACAATTTAAATAAACTATAACAATGTAGATAAATATAACAATGTAGAATTGTAGAGAAATATACCTTTTCAGTCAAATTCTGAGAAGCAATCATCTCCTTAAGCGTGAACTCCAAATCACAAATCTCGGTAAAGTAAGAATTGGAAGTGACATACAGAGAGCCTGAGATTTTTAGCGTCATCTCATAAAAGGTCTTCAAAAACGTCATCTCATAAAAGGTCTCTCGCAGTTAAGGCGTTAAGCAGTGCTTAATAAGAAATTAAGCACAGTCTGCACAGAGCCACAGAGGGAACAAGGTGGTTCAAGATTTGTTAATTAACACTTAACACAACTAATTAACAATGTTAACACTTAACACTTTATAGAACTAAAAACCCTAGAAATTATAACTTAGGTCTTAGAAATTAGAATAGAAGATTAGAACTTAGAAGCTTACAATGCACTGTGGTCTGTGGAGTGTGGAGGGCGGGGCGGCGGTGGGCGGCGGCGAAGCGGCGGTGATGGACAATGGCCGGCGGGAGGTGTGGGTGGTGGTGGCGATCGCGATTTTGGGGTTTTCTTTTCAGTGCAGACGACGTGAAATCGTGAATGAAATACAAAAAACAAAATACTGAATAATATATTAGATTTAGATTTATTAGATTTATTAATAATTATATATATAATTTATTAATTTATTTAATTTTTCGGATATTCGGACGGGTCGGGGGGGTCAAACCCATACCCAACCCGAGGCTAATTTATCCGATCAAATTCACGGGTCGGGGTCATCGGGGTCGGGTTTATCGGGGCGGGGATTTCGTCAAATTCACGGATCGGGTCGGATCGGATATCTCGGATATCCGACGTTTTGCTCACCCCTAAGTCAGATTGTGCAAACCGTACAAACTCATATCCACCAATCACGTAATTTTTCTTTATCCATAAGGGTATTTTAGGGCTTTTAGCATATTTTTTCATCTCCACCAATCACGTAACTTAATTTTTTATATCCATAACTTCTTTTTTTATATTCATAAGGGTATTTTAGGGCTCCACCGGAAAATATAGATTCATGAAGCCAAATTATATATATTCATAAAGCCAAATTTTATATTCATGAAGCCAAAATATAGATTCATGAAGCCAAATTAAAAAAATTGCAGATTCATGAATGTAGATATGAGTTTGCACGATTTGCACAAACTAACTGGTTTGCAACGGATATTTCGCACATATATATATATGGCTCACTAAAATGTAAACTATGAAAAATATGTAAACTAATCTAGACCATTGATCATTTCAATCAATGGTTCTAATTGGGGCGGTGGCAATCATGTAATATCCTATGAAAGCGATGGCAAGATGGTCAAAGTAGAAGTATGAAAAGGGGTAAAAAGGACCAAAAAACGTAGACTGGAATTGGGATAAAATTGGTAACCGTGAATTTAGGGATTGAGGTGTATTGTTTCCATATTTCACGGCCACATAACTCCAAAGAGAAGATACGATTCTGTGAAATTAATTGATTCAAACATTCTGAATTTTTTTTTTGGCTTTATTCTGTGAAAAACGAAAGAGACATCGAAGAAGATGGATGGCGAACCGAAGCGGATTAGAGGTTAGGGTTCTTGTAAGTGTATGAAATCGTTCGATTTTGTTCATATATTGACAAGAGTGGTTGATTTCTGCAGGGAGGATGAAGAGTGATCGCGTGAGGCTGCTCACATCCTTTTCGAAGTTCAAGAATGCACGGGATAATCCTGTCGACATTGACATGGGGGGCGTTTATGTGAATGCACCTCAAGAAGAATGTATGAAAACTTGTTGTGATAGTATGTGATGTGTGAAAACCCCAAACAATTAATTGGTTTTATGCTCTGTTGACTGAAAACCCCAACAATGAATGAAAAAAATCTTGTGATCTGGGTAAAAAATGGGGATTATGTGACGATTATGTGGAAAAACGGCAAGCAATTTCGTGTGAAATCTGTCAGTTGCAAACGGCAAGCAATTTCGTATCATTAGAAATAACGGTTTTGCTGCACAATAGTTTTTTTATGCAGAATTGTTTGTTAAATTATGTGAAATTAACATGTTTTTAGAAAACTTGTTGTATGAAAACCCCAAAACAAATTATGAAAAAATCTATTATGTTTGGGGTTAAAATAGGATTTGGGAATTATGGGACGATTGTGTGAAAAACAAAATGTTCTGCAGAACAGTACTTTTATGTGAAAACATGATTCTTTTAAAAAAATGTGTGAAATGCTGAGAAATATCAAAAGTATAAGAAATACCTTCTGTATGAAAACCATAAACAACTTATGATAAAGTTGTTGTGTTTGTGGTTACTATTTCTTTGGGATTATGGTGTGATGGTATGAAAAAAATAGTAGTTTTGTGTGAAATCAGATTGTGTTAAATGTGACAGTTGCATAAATAAGTCGATTACATAACATCAGAACTAACTCTTTATGAAAACAATCTCTTGTATAACTGTTTCAATCATATTTCATATATGAAAAAAGTGTTATGGTTATGAAAACAGTGTCATATAAAACTATTTCAATCAGTTATCGTGTTTTTATATGCATAAACAAGTAGTGCTATAAGATAAAATATTAAAGAAATTCACATTTTGGTAATTACATATGTAACAAATATAACGTCGTATTGTACATATGAAAATTGGATCGAAGAGTAATCACATCGACATTTACTGATTATTTTCATATCAATAATACCTGCATATTTCACATATGAAAACAGGAGGTGTATGTATGAAAATTCACAACAAAAAACACATTACCTTTAGCACAGATGGCTTATCATTGCTTCGTAAAAAAAATCAAAAAAAATATAAAAAAACATCGAGATACACAATTTGTCAACAGATGTTCCGGAAAATCAAAAATAAACTTATACATCCACGTTAAAAAGACTTATGAAAATAACGTTATTGTTCTTGATCGGTGTAACGTCGTGGGGATCTTGGCAATCCATTAATTCAGACTCTTGGATTACATCTTCATCACCCTCTTCATCGGAAGCTACTGAAATAACGAAGTCGGCGAGAACATCTTCGGCCATCATCTCATCGTGTATACTTTGTTCTCCATTATTTCCTTCTTCATGAACGTTCGACATGCTGACGACTAATCCAGAAACTAAAAACGGTGAAGATATTTTTATGAAAAACCTTTAGTTTTGCGGTTGTGGGTTTGAAGCATAAATTGCAGTCCGATTATAATGGAGAAGATGAACATCAAGTCTTGAGGAAGGAAGGAGAATCTCACGGATTATTATGAAAAAATAATAAAAAAATATTTAGATAAATTCCTTCCTAAAATATATGTAACTGCCGTAATTAGTTTTAATATGTAAATGAAAAATCTGCCCTTCCAGTGATATTATCAAGATCAAAAAATCAATGGTTGGGATTAGTTTACATAGTTTACATACATTTAGGAGTTTACATTTTATTGTCCCTATATATATATATATATATATATATATATAGAGAGAGAGAGAGAGGAAGGTTCAAACGAGGAGCGTACCTATTTAAGAGAAACGCGAGGAGCGCCTTCCATGTACTAGATCACATGTGATCCACTACTACCGAAAAAATCGGGTAGGGCGACCTAGTTCGCGAGTCGGCCAAGTCGTCCGGATCACATGTGATTTTAGTTGTGAATCACATGTGATCCACTACATGGGCGAAAGCCCCCCGATCAGTTGTGAATCACATGTGATTCGGCAGTAGTAAATCACATGTGATTCAGTACATGGGCGTTGCTCCTCACGTTTCTCTTAAATTGTTACGCTCCTCGTTTGAACTCGCCTCTCTCTCTCTCTCTCTCTCTCTATATATATATATATATATATATATATATATATATATAGAGAGAGAGAGAGAGAGAGGCGGGTTCAAACGAGGAGCGTAACAATTTAAGAAAACACGAGGAGCACCGCCCATGTACAAAATCACATGTGATTCACAGTACAAACCGCGGGACAAACCGCGCGCTTTGCATTTTTTAATCACATATGATTTTGTTGTGAATCACATGTGATTTTGTACATGGACGGTGCTCCTCGCGTTTCTCATAAATTGTTACGCTCCTCATTTGAACCTTTCTCTCTCTCTTTCTATATATATATATATATATATATATATATATATATATAGAGAGAGAGAGAGAGAGAGAGAGAGAGAGAGAGGGGGAGGGGGGATAAAAACTAAAAAAACAATTTCATTAATTGTAGGCATATGTAGAATGATTATAAAGGTGCTCCCCAATTTTTCAATTTTTTTATGGTTTTCTTTTGAACCAAACCCTATATATATAGGAAGAATCATGCGAGAAGACGAGAAATATGATATCATATATGATTACACGGCATGTTGGTGTGTTTAATCATATATGATTAAACATCAATGTATTGTCAATGGAACATGTGTTTAATCATATATGATTAAGCGTGTGTATCATATATGATATAACACTTATCGCCTTCTCGCATAAGGTTTAGTTTCTCGTTTGAACCTGTCCCTATATACATAGTCATATGTTCAAACGAGAAGTGCTAAATATATGAGAAGTAGATAATTAATCCTAGTCCTTTGTACGGTCAAGATCGTCTTTGACCGGTCCAAAATTGCAGCCTTGACTGATCAAGAATTGTGGCTTTCAAAAATTACGGGTTTTCCAAAAATAGAGGGACAATTTCGTAACTTTTACAAATAGGCGGCAAACGAGTTCATATGAACTATATGTTCATATGTGAACCTGTGTAATTCACATATGAACTCTATTTTAACTTATTCACATATGAACCATTATGATTAACATATGAACCACATATGAAACCTTATGTTCATATATGAATCATATGAACTAGTTAACAAATTCATATATGAATTAATTAACGAATTCTCATATGAACCTATTTAAATAGTTCACGTGCGAGCTGATCAACGGGTTCACATATGAACATATAGTTCATATGTGAATCACATGAGTTCACATATGAACTTGTTTGCCGTCTATTTGTAAAAGTTATGAAACTACCATTATATCTTATACAGACCATGCAGGGAATTATTCGGTGTTTCATAGTCAAAGCCGTGAATGTTGACAGATGAAGGCTAGGATCACTTCTCTACTTCTCATACGAGAACACCTTCATTTATAACTATGGATGTCTTGACCAGTTTGCATACACCTAGACTAATCCAAAGTTAATTCGCAATGACAACTTCCTAACTTCAATTCACCTGTGAATTCTCCAACAACATTTCTTCAAAACTAAACAAGAAACATCAATAATAATGAAATCATAAAACTTCAAGAATGTGGTTCGGCTTTTTTTATAACCGATATATGGATACATTTAGCATTTAGTAGGCAAGATACAATTAGCAATGTATAGGCTACATTTAGCATGCCACTAAATAAATCAACTCTTAGGTGCTGTTTACCAAACGCTTACTCGGGTGCGTACTTACCAATCAAATTTACACTATCACTTACTTACCGGGTAAGATTTTAGTCCACCAAATCGGTTTGAAAAGGGTATCTCAGGCACAGCCCGGAATAATCCCTGACAATTTTGAAACTTAAAGATGTCTTATCAATATTGAGGACGCCTGGGATCGAACCCTGGATAGATGGGATATTCCACCACATCACCCAAGGCGATCAATCAATGCGCTACAACCTGATTGACACCAAATCGGTTTCATATGCAACAATTCACCTAGTAAGCGCTAACCGTGGTAATAGGACTTTCGGTCCTTGCATTCGCTCTTTCGCTCTTACTGGGTAAGACTTTTGGTTCTTGCCATATCAATCCAGTAGATAATGTGACTTGGTAAGCGCTTACCCAGGTAAGTGCTTGGTAAACGACCCCTTAGTCGACTTTCTATTTGATCATTTGATACAAAACTAAAACATGCGAAGAAGTCACAAACACATCATACATATTGTTAGAATATATATTAAATCTCATATATATATATATATATATATATATATATTGTAATACCCCGGGTAAGTTCGTTAGTTAAAAATATTTTCCGTTAAATTAAGTTAACTTTAAAGTTAGATTTTAGGGTAAGATGGGGTTAAATTTATAAGTTTAGGGGTATTTGGATTGATTAATAAGTTAAAAAGGTATTTTGGTCATTATTGAATAGTTTAGGGACCAAAGTGGTAATTTAATTAGATATTATCCCTGGATGAAATAAGATATTTCATAAAAACAGAAAAATCAGTGTGTGCAAGTGTGTGTGTTTGGAGAGAAAAAGAAGAAGAAAGAAAAGAAAGGGTTAGGGCTTCAATTGGTATGCTTGGAAGTGAATCTGAGGTATGTCTCTTTATATTTTATGTTTGTAATTGGTATTAAAAGGTTTCTATCGGATTAGAATAGTTAAATACACATCTGAGGTTGATTCAGTCGATTTCTGGGTCAAAATGAGATAAACAGTCAGAGGTGTCTGGATAATATGAAGGTATCCGGGTAGTTTCTTGGGTGGTGTCCGGGTAGTTTATTGATAGTGTCCGGATGATTTGTTTGAGAGTTTCCGGGTGATTTAGAGTCCGGATGGCATCCGGATTCCTCGTGTTGTCCGGATTAGTCGTGCTGTCCGGATTACTGAGGTTGTCCGGAAAAGTCTTGTTGTCCGGAAAAGTGGTGTTGTCCGGGTTGTTTGGGTTGTCCGGATAACTTGGCTGTTTGGGTAATTTTGAGGATAAAAGTTATGTAGATGTATCTAGAGTCCATAACCTGCTAGTAAGTCTTATACATAAGTTGGTAAGGAGATATTTGTATGTAAATGGTTTCAGATTCTGAGGTATTTGGATAAAGGAACGGATAGCTCGGAGAAAGGTTTGGAAGCATATTGTAAGCATTCAGGTGAGTTTTGCTTTAAACGTTTTCAACTGGAATACATATATGTGTTTATATATGTATGTGAGTATGTGTATATATATATGAGATGATTATGTGGTAGGAATATGTTTATGTGTATATAAATGACAATATGATGTAATGAGGTATATATTGTATTTATATAAGCTTTGCACTACACGAGTGCACTTGTTGCCGGGTTTCGGTGAGCGGACCGGTGTGTTGCCGGGTTCCGGTGAGCGGACAGGTGTGTTGCCGGGTTCCGGTGAGCGGACCGGTGTATTGCCGGGTTCCGGTGTGCGGACCGGTGATGTGTCGTAGTTGTTGTACGACGTTGATTTATTAGTTGGCTTGCTACCAACTAATATGGTCATTTGTGGAGGAATAAGGTGGATGAGATGTACACGATGCACGAGTCTGGATTGGTATTTAAATACGTGTGGTATGTTTATATTTTACGAAAGAATTATCAAAGGTTTATCTAAACTATTTTAATACAAAGGATTTACATAAAAGGGTTTATAATGATTTTGGAAAGGACCGGGATTAACTCACTAGACCCGTTTGGTCTAACCCTCATTTTGTTTTCAAAAATATGTTTTCCAGGTTAAGGATCGACAAAGGAAAGGATTAAGTGTAAGGAGCATTTGATGGGCGCTGCTTAGGAAGCTTAATGTATTTTGTAGTTTCGAGACCGAAGGGACCGTTTGTGGTTTATTTTGTATCTTTTATTATGAATGTAATGAAGTTATGCAATGTATGTTATTTGAAGCATGTTTGGGAAACCGGGTTGTTACATATATATATATATATATATATATATATATATATAGAGAGAGAGAGAGAGAGAGGTGGGTTCAAACGAGAACGCTAACAATTTAAGAAAACACGAAAAAGGTCGCCCATGTACAAATTCACATGTGATTTTACACTACACACGTACAAAATCACATGTGATTTTACACTACACACGTACAAAATCACATGTGATCGCGCGACTTGCCACGGGACCTGTAAGCCGCGGCCTAGGCCGCGCGTGTCCAGGCAGTACAAAATCACATATGATTTTGTACATGAACGGCCTTTTTCTTGTTTTCTTAAATAGTTAGCATTCTCGTTTGAACCTTTCTCTCCCCCCCCCCCCCTCTCTCTCTCTCTCTATATATATATATATATATATATATTTTTTTTAAAGTCCTTGAAAAAAAAATGAAGAGGAAATATTTATTTTGTTTCACCGGATATCGATAATAGTGTTTTTTTAAGGAAAACCCGGCAATATTATAAAACAGAAAAAAGGCAAACAGATAATAGTGTTGTAGTATACAGACATGACAACTATCGTTAAGGTTTGATCTTATAAGCCTCCATCAATGCTTCGGTATCTCCTTTGTTCTCTTCATAGAACTTGAGAAAATCTTTGTATTTGTATGGTCGATAAAGAGGGACACAAGTGTCGATCAATGATTTGGCCGGTTCTATGATGCTCTCGTGACAAGGATTGATGAAGCTCACAATCGACGTTCGAGCTTCCCTTGAGTTTGTCACCGCTCTATGTTCAGCACTTTTGAGCTTCCCATTGCTAATTATCTACAACACAATCTCAACAATATATCTAATCTTTTTTGGGTCGAAAAGGTGAGTACTTATTTTGAAGTATTAAGCGTCGTATTGGTTTTTTAGAAGAAGTTTCTTTTTATAAGATATTTTTTCAAATACTGTCATACAAAAATACTAATAGAACGTTTTTTACTTCAAATGTATCGTAAAACAAACTTGTTATGAATACCCAAATACGTCATAACGTCCTATTCGAACACTTTTACGTAGGATGCACAATAGTTTGTGCTTATAAACTTAAACCCTGTAAAGTAGTTTACCAAAAATTTAGACATTTTCATTTCTTATAAAACCAATTTTGATGTAATGATTTTCGAAATAGATATGGTTGAAACAATTACCTGTAATGTAATTGGTGACCGATGTTTTAACCACAAAAGCATGAGGCAACGGCTTAACTCCAAGCCATTGCCCATTCTTGAAAACCTGAAGCCCATAAACGTTTTCTTGTAGAAGCACTGTTATGACATTGGGATCAGCATGTTTCGGTAATCCCAATGTCAGATCCGGATCCGGGCACGAAGGGTAGTGGTTAACCGCGAACAATTGATCCCCGGTCAATTCTTCCCCAAAATATCCACGTTCGAGTCCTAATCCTTCACGAATCATCTCCAAGATCCTCAACGACAACTTCCTCACTTCATTCGTGTATTTCCCTACAACGTCTCTTCAAAACAAAACAAGAAACATCAATAATCATGGAATCATAAAATCTAATATTATGATTCAGGTTCTTTTTACCGATATCTAGCAGGGTTTTCGGGCCATATATGAACCCATTTATCTAAAGGATGACAAGGGTGTCTTAAATGGTCTCTCCAGAAATGGATTTCCTCTTTAGCGTAGTTATAACTGCTTGTGTAAAATCTGCAACTTTTATTCGGATCTTCTGAATATACTTTCGCCTTCTCCTCATTCGGCATTTCTAAGAAATCTTTGACTACTTCCATGGTGTCGTCAATCAAATCTCCACAAACTCCTTGATTGATCACCTGGCTATATCAAATGAATCTTATAACTCCGCTTCAAAAACTGCTCCTAAAATTCTAGAGTGTGTCATTTCTAAAAGTGTTATATATGAACAAAAATAAAGTGTCATATCTATAAGTGTTAGAATAAGTATATAGGACGTCTTTGGACGTCATAATAACAAGGTCTTTAAGACATATTTAAAATAAAATATCGTATTAGCTATTTTATAAGATACTAATTGGAAAGATGTCTTATAAACAAAAGATAAGTTTACAAGACCTTTCTTCAAAATTGTTCTATAAAATAGTTAATACGACACTTTATTTAGAAAGTTTTAAAAATGTTGTTACAACGTCAAAACGTCATATAAACTTATTATAACACTTTTAGATATGACATTTTATTATTTAGTCCTACAAAACACTCTATTTACGACACTGCAACAAAATTTGGTTTATAGGACACCAAAAATGTCTAAGCGTTTTACTAGGCTATTTTAAAAGAATTATTTTATAGAATTAAAATAACAAAGTGTTCTATTCTAAAGGTGTTTGTAATAACTTTATAGATCATTTTTAGGCGTCGTAAGGCCATCAGTACCGCAGCCCTCAAGCCCTCAAGCGCCACATCAGCTTTTCTCCTAATCCTCTCCTCAAGCCCTCAAGCCCTAAAGTGGCGTAGCGCTACCCTCAAGCCCTCTTGCCACCTCATTTTTTTAATTCTTTTATTTATACATTTAATTATTTAACAAATTAAAAATATTTATATATTTTTTAATAAATAAAAATAAGATAAATAATAAAAATAAAAATTCATATCATTCATTAAAAAATTAAAAATTACAAAATACAAAACACTACCAATTATGATATTTTTTAATTTGCTCTTTTCTCGCTACCGTAGCCATCAAACGGGGCCCGAAAGGTGATCATGCGGGGTTATGAAAAACTCGAAGTCTTTATCAAATCGTTTTGCTCGTTCGTGTTCCAACTTTTCTCGTTCGAGTTCGAGTTTTTTCATTTTGTACTCCATTGTATCATCAATCTTCTCGTTGAACGTCGTCAACAACTGAGTAACACTTTCGTTCGTATTCGACCCGCTCGTATTACTCGTTGATGTTTTTTTTGCCTTGTTTCTCCCGATGGGTCGTTGAAGTTGCTCGATGAAGTTGTCGTCATCGTCATCATTGGAAGGGTTGGTACGTTTTTAACCTCGCGATGAAGTTGTCGTCATCGTTGGAACGGCTCCCCATTTTGGATATTTTTTGAGGACTTCCCAAGCTTGTTCGTGAGTGAAAGCAAACCCAAGTTGTGTTCGGTACCGTTCGTGTGCCGTTCGTGAAATGTCGGCCTCACTCATTCCGCTCCCTCTATTAGTGAGCAAGTTGTTGTAGATGCCGCCAAAAGAATTTATTCTTTTATTGAGGTCGTTGAACTTGGTGTTGAGTTGATGAGTTGTTCTATAATTTCCGCGACCCATTAAACTAAAGAACACTTGCCCGGCACGGGTCCAAAAACTTTCTACATTTATGTAAATTCAAGTATAAGAATATTAACAAGAATAATAATAATATTAATAATAATAATAATAATAATAATAACAATAAAAATATTACCACCGGTTTGTGCGTTACCGACAACGGGGTCCTCCGAAACGTCAACCCACGCCGACACTAACGCGAGTTCCTCCTCTTTACTCCACATCTGTTTGGCGGCTCTATTTTCATATTGTTTGTTTTTTTCCTTTTCTCGTTGGTGTCGGGTTTGATGGTTCCGGGATAGATTGTTGTGTGTAGATGGATTGTGGTGTGTGCGGGCTATAATGTTGGGTTTCCGGAACAATGTCGTCGTCGAGATTGATTGCGGGTGAAGGAAGATTGTAGTTGGCCGGAGTAAAACCTTGTTCAATCAAACCGGGACGTGTAAATTGGTAAGGAAATTGTTGGTGAAATTGTTGGGGATATTGTTGCGAAAATTGTGGCGGATATTGTTGCAAAAATTGCGGATGATAACCTTGTTGTGTAAACGCTTGAAAACCAAGCTCCGGGTCTTCTTGCGGTTGTGGTGTATCCGGTCGGTTACGACGGGATGTAGGTGTTTTGTTTGGATTCATGATGAAATTTGAGAGAGTTTGAGAAAATTTGAGAGATTTTGGTGTAAAAAAATAAGAGGTTTGGGTTAATATATATAGTGTGATTAAATTGAAAAAAAAATTAAAAAAATATATAAAAATTCTAGCCGTTGCTAGCCGTTGAAAATTTTATATTTTCAAAATTTTAAAAAACAATAAAAAAAAGAAAATTCATCGGGTTTCTCGGGTTTTCAAACCCGCATGCCAAGCCCGCAGAGGAAGCCCGCCACCCCCGTACCGTATCCCGCTCGAACCCGCAGGAGCCCGAGCCCGAGCCGAGCCCGAAGGCGGTACCGAAGGCCTTAATAATTGTTTAAGGACATTTTTATAGAAAAGCGTCATATTAGTTCTTTATAAAAACAAGTGTCTTGTGAAAATAACTATATGTAGATTATATATATAAACAAATGTTAGTTGGTAAATATAATTATCTACAAATCGTATTCATATCATTTGCAAAAATTAGTAGAATTTAATTGGTGGATTTTAATATAAATAAAATGAGTAACATTACACACTACTACAAATATGACTTTTATACGCACCTAATTATACACGGTTTTTGTCATTTTTATAAAAACCGCGTATAAAGGACGAATCTGAACCCTTTTTACGCGGTTAAAGTTGAACCGTTGCTACAAATAAGGTTTTATAAACGGTTCAGAATTAACAACCGTGTATAAAGAGTACTTGACAATTACAAACGGTTACATCGAAAAAACCGCGTACAAATGTTAACTTTTATATGCGGTTGTGTGTAAATAACCGCGTACAAAGAGTTATTTTTATACGCACTTATTGCTACAAACCCGTGGGTAAAAGATAACTTTACGCACGGTTTTCAGCAAAAAATCGCGTATAAAAGTAACCCCTTTATACGCGATCGTGTGTAAATAACCGCGTATAAAGGTGTTACTGTTTATGCTCGATTTTTTACACACAACCACATATAAAATGTAATATCTACACGTGGTTTTTTACACAACCGTGTATAAAAGGTAATATTTGTACGTTGCTTTTTACACACAACCACATATAAAAGAAACCCCTTTGAATGCGTTTTTTACACATAACCGCATATAAAAGTTTGTATCTAGGGTTTTTCTGTAGATACAAAAAAAAATGTGCCATTTTTTCTACCCAATGCGGCTCCATCTCGAAAAAACATTTTTTGACGACTTTTGACAACTTTTGGAGTGTTTTTGTGGTCTTTGATATTATTTTTCAACAAAAGTAAGATACGATCAGTATCTTATAATTTACATTAAAATGTAGATTAGAATACTAATAATAATAGTAATAATAATAATAATAATAATAAAATTGAACGTTGAATCTTATAACATAAATGATAATAATAATAATAATAATAATAAATAATCAATAATTATAACCCTAAACCCACGACTCAACCCATACTCTCTCCATAAACGAGCGATGACGAACGATGATATCTCCATTTACGAATATGCTTCCGACGATAATATCTTCATGGACGAAGTAACCAATACGTCTTCAATGCCAGGTCTGATTCTTAAAACCCTAAGTCTCGATTTCTCGTCTTCAATGTCGGTCTCAATTTCTGTTTAGTTAGTAGATTTCTCGTCTTCAATGCCAGGTGTCGATTTCTGTTTAGTTAGTCAACTTCTCGTCTTCAATGCCAGGTCTCAATTTCTATTTAGTTAGTCGATTTCTCAAACTGTTAGATTTTAGCCAATTTGAGGTATACAATGGTTTTTGTATGGGTATGGGTGCTTGGTACTAATGATTGGTGGTATGTTTGTTTCTCGTTAGCCAATTTGCCACATTTGTTCCATTTTTATATGACTTTTTCGTTATAGTTTATGAATCTTCTTCCCATTCATGTTTGTATGAAATCAGTGAAGTGGATAAAGAAATTGGGTACCATATTTGCATCCAGTGAGGAAATTGTTCTCCTAAAAGTTACACATGAAAGAGTTGGCCCTTCCACAAAGATTTCTCAGAGTATAGCTAATCTGTGTTCAATTTTTATCATCAATCTCTCAAGGTATGTGTTTCTTAAATTTCGTTTATTTTATTTATATATTGTACAAATCACTTTATTTTGTTTATAACACCTAGTTTCAAATTTATATACAGGACACATGGACGACCACGGCTCCTTTCACAACTATACAACTAGAGGAGATGGCTTGCAATATCGCGATATCGTTTAGTTTGAATCGCATGAAAGATGGTAAAATATGGTAACGAATGGGGGGATTGTTTTAGAATTATTAGACTTGATTATACGATAAAAAGTATTAGAATGTTTGATTAGTTTGAGATGTTACATTTGACGATATTTAAAGTTTAATGGTTAATGGTTACGACATTTACGTGTCTAGTTAGATTTTTGTATTTGGAATTGTATTTGAAATGTTCCATTATATCAATTGGAATTGTGTTTGAAATGTTCCATTATATCAATTGGAATCGTATTTTGAAATGTAGTTTATCAGATATAATGCAGTTTCCTAACATTTGGAATAATGGATTGTACCAAAATCGAGGAAAATATTAAAACTATAAATATAACTAATTATACACGGTTCAAGTAAAAAAACCGTGTACAAATGTCTGCATTATTTTATAAATGGTTATATTTATAAACGGTTTCATCTAAAAACCATGTAAGATAGACACTTTTATAAACGGTTTCATCTAAAAACCGTGTAAGATTGTGACTTTTATACGCGGTTAGTAGGACTTTTTTAAACGGTTTCGTCTAAAAACCGTGTAAGATTGTGACTTTTATACGCGGTTAATATTACCTTTCTAAACGGTTTTGAAACCGTGTATAAAAGTTGAGTTTTATACGAGGTTTTGAAACCGCGTATAAAAGTCCGATACTTTTACAAACACCGGCCATATACGCGGTTCCAAAACCGCGTATAAAGCCCAAAACAACCGTTTATAAAAGTCATATTTGTGGTAGTGACAATTGGTCAGTGGATAATTTTTGCATTGCTTGTATAATTTATAACTTCGCACGATTTTTTTTTGAAGAAAGAGAGCGGTATCTCTGACAATTTTGTTAAGAAGGAAACAAATGTACACTTACATGGCATGATCAGCCACACGTATGTTCACTTTCCAAATTAGAGATACATACCCTAGAGGTTGTCATGGACCACACTAATCTAACCAGCTAAACAAAGGTGGTTGAAACAACAAAGGTCTAGAGTTCTCGACAACCTTTGCAAAACATATGCATTTCCTTATTATAACAAATAGTTAAACTTAGCGACCAAGTTTTCCAAACTATTGTCGTCATCAGAGACAACTATACAACATAAACATTTAACCAAACGATAATCATAATACAATTTGTTAATAATTGGTATGAGCATAAGAATGACGTAATATAAAAACTCACATTTTCATCGATAAAAACCATACAAAAATAATCAAATCCTCATTTCTAAAAAATAATACATTTTTCTTCATTTATGTTACAATAATACATTTAACTTCATTTCATTAATTATTAACTCTTGAGTAATTATGATATTGAAATTAAACATTGAAATACATTTTAAGTATTAAATTTACTTGAAAAACACTTAACAAAATCTTAAAAAACCAGTCCCTCGAAAAAACGATCCCGGGTTCCCTATCAAAATTTCAAAATTCTGACCAAGACCGGTACCAATCGGTGCCGGTCCCTCAACGGTCTTGGGCCAGGCTGGGTTGAGTTTGGCCATCTCTACTTGGTAGTATCAAATTGTTGTTACCATAAGCCCATGAATGTGGGTTTGGGCTTTGATTTTTGATCAAATTGTTGTTACCATGAGCCCATGAATGTTGGTTTGGGCTTTGATTTTTTATACTAGGTTCAATATTTGAATAGCCATTTTGTAAACTATTTATGAATGTTGTAGCTTTTCAACTGGTTTCTCATCTATTTAATTCAATCTTTCAACAAGAAAGAATAGTTGAAATTTGGAAATAAAAAAAAACATAGTATTTTTACGATATATGTATACTATAAAATTTTACATCCCGCTACATAGTACGGATACAAAACCAACATATATTTCACTAAAGTTTGTCAAAGTAATTCATCGGAAAAGTAAATCTTGTCGGAGCCGAGGCTACCGGTTTATTTGCAAACGTGCTTTTATTATACAAGTTTATTAACAAGAACTCCGGCTTTGAGCCGATAAGGGTCCAATGGTGTTCCACTGTGAGGAAGTGGTTTGCGAAGGTAGGCCAAGTAAACGGCTATGAAGTTGTTGTATTGATATGATTTGAACAGTTGGGGACTCGTCGACGTAACCAATTCTTTTGCCGGTTCTACAATAACCGGAAGACCAGGATTTGGACCAAAAAACGTAACAATGGATGTGCGAGCCGCAGTTGAACTTGTGACCCCACGATGTTCCGCACTCTTAAACTTTCCATTACTTATAATCTACACGGGAAAGGAAAAAAAACAAAGATTGGTCAGAATCGTGTTGGTGATTTGACCAACATTTGTGAGCCAAAACCAAACCAAATCAAATCAAACCAATATATGTCTAATCTCACGGTTCGATTAACGAACCATGAGCTTAGATCAAGTATAATCATTACCTCGAGTTGGTAACCAATGTTGACCACAAAAGCATTTGGAATGGGGTCAATACCCATCCATTTCCCATCTTTACACATTTGTAGCCCATATTGGTCTTGTTGAAGGAAGGTTATAAGGTTCGGGTCGGTGTGACCACCAATACCCATGGCTAAACCCGGGTCCGGGCACAGTGGGTAGTGGTTAATTGCCAGCGTTTGATACTGGTTCACTCCGTTGAAATACCCTTCGTTAAGTCCTAATCCTTCCCTGATCAAATCCAAAATCTTGAACCCCATTTTCCGAACCTCAACAACATATCTCCCCACCTCCTCCCTAAAACACATACAATAAAAACAAAATCACTTTAACATCAAAATCTACTGAGATTCAGCCATACGTCGCTCAAACTCATATGAAAAACAATCAATATTTACAACATCAGCAAGTTACCGGTATCTGGCTGGCTTTTCCGGCCAAGATGGTGTGTGTTCTTCTAAAGGATGACACGGGTGCCTCAAAGTGTCTTTCCAATAATGAACATCTTCTTCGGTGTAATTGATACCGCTCGTGTAAAGCGAACACCCCGTACTCGAGGTTTCGGAATAAACCCCTAATTTGTCGTCAACCGGCATGTTAAAGAACTCATGGTACAAAACCCTCATGTCTTCCATCATCTTCTCCGAAACCCCATGATTGATCACCTGTTAATTAGGGTTTTATCAAGAATCTTATAATTAACAAGTAGATTAGAGATTAGTTGATTCTATATATCAAGATGGGGTTAGAACTTAGAAGAAAACCTGAAATAAACCAAATTCTTGACACGCTTTAAGAATCTGTTGGACGATATCTGATCGATCAATTTTAGGGTTTTCTTGAAGATCGATCACCGGAATCTCGTTGCAAACTGAAACGAAATCTCCAAGTCTTCTTTCTGGTGGCATAACATAATCTTTAGGAACCGATTGAACTCCATTAGACCAACTAGAAACCAATTGAGCCATGGTCAAGTTAGCATCAAAATTCACCCTTTTGAGCTAACCCGAGGTTCAGAAAACCATACTTCGCCCTGTGTAAAATAATAATTGGATGATGATGATGATGAAGAAGATGCGTTCGGCTATGAATAGATTTCAGATTAAAGAATTGGATTATAATGATTAAAAAAATATGTATTTTTTAACATGTTTTGCATTTGCTTGTAGGACTTGAAAATGAAATGAGAATTAATTTATTATTTGTTCAACATAATTCAATTTTTTTTTCAATGAGGAGTTGAAATGATTTTTTATATGCAGTTTATTACAATAATTTTTCTTCATCCCGCTACATTGTATGGGTATAAAACTAGCATATATATATATATATTTCACTTAGGTTCGTCACATTAATTCACCGGAAAAGTACATCAGGCTACCGGTTTATTTGCAAATGTATTTTTATTATACAAGGTTATTTTACAAGAACATAACTCCGGCTTAGAGTCGGTAAGGGTCCAATGGTGTTCCGCTGCGAGGAAGTGGTTTGCGAAGGTAGGCCAAGTAATCGACTATGAAGTTGTTGTATTGATACGATTTGAACATTTGGGGACTCGTCGACGTAACCAATTCTTTTGCCGGTTCTACAATAACCGGAAGACCAGGATTTGGACCAAAAAAAGTAACAATGGATGTTCGAGCCGCAGTTGAACTTGTGACCCCACGATGTTCCGCACTCTTCAACTTCCCATTACTTATAATCTACACGAAAAGGAAATGAAAAAAACAAAGGTTGGTCAGAATCGTGTTTGTGATTTGACCAACGTTTGTGAACCAAAATATAATAATCTCATGGTTCGATTAATGAACCATGAGCTTAGATCAGATATAATCATTACCTCGAGTTGGTAACCAATATTGACCACAAAAGCATTTGGAATGGGGTCAATACCCATCCATTTCCCATCTTTATGCATTTGTAACCCATATTGGTCTTGTTGAAGGAAGGTTATAAGGTTCGGATCGGTGTGACCACCAATACCCATGGCCAAACTCGGGTCTGGGCATGATGGGTAATGGTTAATCGCCATCGACTGTTCCTGGCTCATTCTGTTGAAGTACCCTTCGTTGAGTCCCAATCCTTCCCCGATCAAATCCAAAATCTTGAACCCCATTTTTCGAACCTCAACAACATATCTCCCCACATCCTCCCTAAAACACATACAATCAAATCAACATGACTTTACCATCAAAATCTACCGAGATTCAATCAAACGCCGCTCAAATTCACTAGGAGAACAATCAATATTTATAACACATTACAACAAAATGCACTCTATGGGTTACCAAAAGTGTTTTAAGTGTTCTACTAGATTACTTTATAGGACCAAACTCTAACTTTTTCTATCTATGAGTGTTGTAATAAGTTAAAACTCACACTGTTAAGTATTTTATCAAGCTTTTTGGACACTTTTGAAACAAAGTGTCATATTAGCCCTTTTATATATAAAATACTTTTAAGAAGTATGTTATAAAGAAATCATTTTAAAGGGCTAATAGGACACTTGTTTTATAGGACAAATTTTCAAATAGAGTCATATAAAGGGGCTAATGTGACACTTGGTTTCATAAGTGTCCTAAAGAGCTTGTTAAGACGCCTAAAACGTCCTATAAGCTTATTAAAACAATAGGACACACGAGTACTTGGTCCTATTAATTAAATAGCCTATTAGAATATTCGGGCATTTTCGGTGTCCTATGTATAAACCTGAATTTGTTATAGTAGTTAGCAAGTTACCGATATCTAGCTGGTTTTTCGGGCCAGGATGGTGTATGTTCTTCTAAAGGATGGCATGGGTGCTTCAAAGTGTCTTTCCAGAAATGAACATCTTCTTTGGCGTAATTCAAACCGCTCGTATAAAGCGAACACCCTTTACCAAAGGTTTCGGAATAAACCCTTAATTTGTCGTCAACCGGCATGTTAAAGAACTCATGGTACAAAACCCTCATGTCTTCCATCATCTTCTCCGAAACTCCATGATTGATCACCTATTAGGGTTAAGTTCCTCAAGAATCTTAGATTAGAGATTAGGTGAATCTATATATCAAAATGCATGGGGTTAGGACTTAGAAGAAAACCTGAAATAAACCGAATTCTTGACAAGCTTTTAGAATTTGTTGGATGATATCTGATCGATCGATTTTAGGGTTTTCTTGAAGATCGATCACCGGAATCTCCTTGCAAACTGAAACGAAATCTCCAGGTCTTCTTTCTGGTGGCATTATATAATCTTTAGGAACGGATTGAACTCCATTAGACCAGCTAGAAACCAGTAAAGCCATGGTTGAACTTGATGATGATTATGTGGTTGTAGCAAAATTAGGTTTGCAGACTGGTTTTATAACATCAAAATCCGCCATTTTTTGCTAAAACCGAGGTTTGGAACCAAACTTTGATCGCGATGTGTAAACTAATGATTGGATGGTGAAGATGCGTTCGGCTATGAATTGAAGTTAGGTTAAAGAATTGGATTGTAATGACGAAGAAGTCATGCAAGTCGAGTTAAAAAAAGATGTCATCTTTAACAATGTTTGAAGGTAAAACCAAATTAGAAGCTTCTTCCTAGGATCATCTTGAGGTTTGTTATATATATATATATATATATATATATATATATATATATATATATATATATATAGGGGTAGTATTTTTTACAAACCAGTGTATTTGTACAAACTCGTACAAACCATACCTACCTTCATGATTTTGTAAATTTGGCTTCATGAATATATATATATATATATTGGCTTCATGAATATATAATTTGGCTTCATGAATATATCATTTGACATTTTTAACTAATTTTTTTACAAAAATAAGGGTATTTTAGCGCTCCACCGAAAAAAATTAGTTAAAAATGCCAAATGATATATTCATGAAGCCAAATTATATATTTATGAAGCCAAAATATATATAAATATATTCATGAAGCCAAATTTACAAAATCATGAAGGTAGGTATGGTTTGTACGAGTTTGTACAAATACACTGGTTTGCAAAAGATACCCAGCCTATATATATATATATATATATATATATATATATATATATATATATATATATATATATATATATAGGGGGCCATTCAAGGGAGAACTAGTTATTTTGTGGTAACTGTAAGAACCAATGTGAGCCACATATTAAACTATAAATTAGGAAATTATTAATTTTGGTAATTTTGTTTAAAATTTTAATAAAAGGGCATTTTAGGTATTTTTAAAATCTCCTCTCTCCTCTCTCCTGATTATGATAATGATATCACAAGAACAAATGTGATATCACTGTGATACCCCAGTGTGATACCCAAAACACATACAAGAACAAATGTGATATCACTGTGATACCGCAGTGTGATACCCAGAATACATACAAGAACAAATGTGATATTGTATACATACAAGAATAAATGTGATATCACTGTGATACCCTAGTTTGATACCCAGAATACATACAAGAACAAATGTGATATCACTGTGATACCCAAAATAAAAATCCGATCAAAATACATAGCACTTTTATACAATTTGTCAAAAATATAAAAAGTAATCAAAATCAAACTCACTGTGATACCCGTGTGTTACACCTAAACCCTAAAATCAAAATCAAACGACACCAAAATCATAAATTGGTCTCAAAATCAAACCCAGATTATGAACTAGAAGAAGAAATTGGTGAAGAACTTGACTCTTTAACACACTAATCGGCGCCTTTAAACCTTTGCATCACCACTGATTGACACCAAACAGTAGGTTAGCAGATCTAAGCCTAACCTTCAAATCGGACAAGTAATTTTGAAATCAAACCACCTCTAACCGTCGCCACCTTCCATCGCAGCTTCCTTACCCTGTTGTCGGTGAAGACCTGGTTCCAGGGAGAAGCTACCATGAGTCGATGAGAGTATGTTACAAATTTGGGGTTAAAGTTAAAATGTGAAAAAAGGTTTTGTTTTTATCTAAAAGGATGAAGGAACGTGTTATTCGTGATGATTGTGTTAGTGGATGCAGAACAGTGTGAAAGAGAGGGTAAAATATTTTATCGGTCATGTGTAAGTGTAAATTCTTGAGCACAATATGGAGGAGATATACATGGCAACTGCTCCTAAACATTCCTTCCTTTTTTATCCTTCTCCCCAAAATAAATCAAATTACCAATTTGCCCTTATTTTTATTTTTGGAAGTAATATTAATTATTTTAAATGAGTCGCTAATATTGGTTCTTACAGTTACCACAAACTAATTAGTTCTTATTTGATTAAGCCCCTATATATATATATATAGAGAGAGAGAGAGGAAGGTTCAAACGAGGAGCGTACCTATTTACGAGAACGCGAGGAGCGCCTGCCATGTACTGGATCACATGTGATCCACAACTGCGAAAAATTCGGATAGCGGGCGACCTGGGTCGCGACCTGGTTCGCGAGTCGGCCAAGTCGCCCGGATCACCTGTGATTTTAGTTGTGAATCACATGTGATCCACTACATGGGCGCAAGCCCTCCCGATCAGTTGTGAATCGCATGTGATTCAGTACATGGGCGGTGCTCCTCGCATTTTCTTAAATTGGTACGCTCCTCGTTTGAACCCGCCTCTCTATATATATATAGAGAGAGAAACGCGAGGAGCGCCTTCCATGTACTGGATCACATGTGATCCACTACTGCCGAAAAAATCGGGTAGCAGGCGACCTGGTTCGCGAGTCGGCCAAGTCGCCCGGATCACATGTGAATCACATGTGATCCACTACATGGGCGAAAGCCCCCCGATCAGTTGTGAATCACATGTGATTCGGCAGTAGTAAATCAAATGTGATTCAGTACATGGGCGGTGCTCCTCACGTTTCTCTTAAATTGTTACGCTCCTCATTTGAACTCGCCTATATATATATATATATATATATATATAGAGAGAGAGAGAGAGAGAGAGGCGGGTTCAAACGAGGAGCGTAACAATTTAAGAAAACGCGAGGAGCACCGCCCATGTAAAAAATCACATGTGATTCACAGTACAAACCTTGCATTTTTTAATCACATGATTTTGTTGTGAATCACATGTGATTTTTTACATGGACGGTGCTCCGCGCGTTTCTCGTAAATTGTTACGTTCCTCGTTTGAACCTTTCTCTCTCTCTCTCTCTCTCTATATATATATATATAGAGAGAGAGAGAGAGTGAGAGGGAGGGGGGATAAAAACTAAAAAAACAATTTCATTAATTGTAGGCATATGTAGAATGATTATAAAGGTGCTCCCCAATTTTTCAATTTTTTTTATGGTTTTCTTTTGAACCAAACCCTATTTATATAGGAAGAATCATGCGAGAAGACGAGAAATATGATATCATATATGATTGCACGGCATGTTGGTGTGTTTAATCATATATGATTAAACATCAATGTATTGCCAATGGAACATGTGTTTAATCATATATGATTAAGCGTGTGTATCATATATGATATAACACTTATCGCCTTCTCGCATAAGGTTTAGTTTCTCGTTTGAACCTGTCCCTATATACATAGTCATAGGTTCAAACGAGAAGTGCTAAATATATGAGAAGTAGATAATTAATCCTAGTCCTTTGTACGGTCAAGATCGGCTTTGACCGGTCCAAAATTGCGGCCTTGACTGATCAAGAATTGTGGCTTTCAAAAATTACGGGTTTTCCAAAAATAGAGGGACAATTTCGTAACTTTTACAAATAGGCGGCAAACGAGTTCATATGAACTATATGTTCATATGTGAACCTGTGTAATTCACATATGAACTCTATTTTAACTTATTCACATATGAACCATTATGATTAACATATGAACCACATATGAAACCTTATGTTCATATATGAATCATATGAAGTAGTTAACAGATTCATATATGAATTAATTAACGAATTCTCATATGAACCTATTTAAATAGTTCACGTGCGAGCTGATCAACGGGTTCACATATGAACATATAGTTCATATGTGAATCACATGAGTTCACAAATGAACTTGTTTGCCGTCTATTTGTAAAAGTTATGAAACTACCCTTATATCTTATACAGACCATGCAGGGAATTATTCGGTGTTTCATAGTCAAAGTCGTGAATGTTGATAGATGAAGGCTAGGATCACTTCTCTACTTCTCATACGAGAACACCTTCATTTATAACTATGGATGTCTTGACCAGTTTGCATACACCTAGACTAATCCAAAGTTAATTCGCAATGACAACTTCCTAACTTCAATTCACCTGTGAATTCTCCAACAACATTTCTTCAAAACTAAACAAGAAACATCAATAATAATGAAATCATAAAACTTCAAGAATGTGGTTCGGCTTTTTTTATAACCGATATATGGATACATTTAGCATTTAGTAGGCAAGATACAATTAGCAATGTATAGGCTACATTTAGCATGCCACTAAATAAATCAACTCTTAGGTGCTGTTTACCAAACGCTTACTCGGGTACGTACTTACGAATCAAATTTACACTATCATTTATTTACCGGGTAGGATTTTAGTCCACCAAATCGGTTTCATATGCAACAATTCACCTAGTAAGCGCTAACCGTGGTAATAAGACTCTCGGTCCTTGCATTCGCTCTTTCGCTCTTACTGGGTAAAACTTTTGGTTCTTGCCATATCAATCCAGTAGATAATGTGACTTGGTAAGCGTTTACCCGGGTAAGTGCTTGGTAAACGACTCCTTAGTCGACTTTCTATTTGATCATTTGATACAAAACTAGAACATGCGACAAGAAGGTTTTGTTCAGAAGTCACAAACACATCATACATATTGTTAGAATATATATTAAATCTCATATATATATATATATAGAGAGAGAGGTGGGTTCAAACGAGAACGCTAACAATTTAAGAAAAACGAAAAAGGTCGTCCATGTACAAAATCACATGTGATTTTACACTACACACGTACAAAATCACATGTGATTTTACACTACACACGTACAAAATCACATGTGATCGCGTGACTTGCCACGGGACCTGTAAGCCGCGGCCTAGGCCGCGCGTGTCCAGGCAGTACAAAATCACATATGATTTTGTACATGAACGGCATTTTTCTTGTTTTCTTAAATACTTAGCATTCTCGTTTGAACCTTTCTCTCTCCCTCTCTCTCTCTCTCTATATATATATATATAATTTTTTTTTTAAAGTCCTTGAAAAAAAAAGAAATTCAGAGGAAATATTTATTTTGTTTCACCAGATATCGATAATAGTGTTTTTTTAAGGAAAACCCGGCAATATTATAAAACAGAAAAAAGGCAAACAGATAATAGTGTTGTAGTATACAGACATGACAACTATCGTTAAGGTTTGATCTTATAAGCCTCCATCAATGCTTCGGTATCTCCTTTGTTCTCTTCATAGAACTTGAGAAAATCTTTGTATTTGTATGGTCGATAAAGAGGGACACAAGTGTCGATCAATGATTTGGCCGGTTCTATGATGCTCTCGTGACAAGGATTGATTAAGCTCACAATCGACGTTCGAGCTTCCCTCGAGTTTGTCACCGCTCTATGTTCAGCACTTTTGAGCTTCCCATTGCTAATTATCTACAACACAATTTCAACAATATATCTAATCTTTTTTGGGTCGAAAAGGTGAGTACTTATTTTGAAATATTAAGCGTCGTATTGGTTTTTTAGAAGAAGTTTCTTTTTATAAGATATTTTTTCAAATACTGTCATACAAAAATACTAATAGAACGTTTTTTACTTCAAATGTATCGTAAAACAAACTTGTTATGAATACCCAGATACGTCATAACATTCTATTGGAACACTTTTTACGTAGGATGCACGATAGTTTGTGTTTAATAAACTTAAACCCTGTAAAGTAGTTTACCAAAAATTTAGACATTTTCATTTCTTATAAAACCAATTTTGATGTAATGATTTTCGAAATAGATATGGTTGAAACAATTACCTGTAATTGGTGACCGATGTTAACCACAAAAGCATGAGGCAACGGCTTAACTCCAAGCCATTGCCCATTCTTGAAAACCTGAAGCCCATAAACGTTTTCTTGTAGAAGCACTGTTATGACATTGGGATCAGCATGTTTCGGTAATCCCAATGTCAGATCCGGATCCGGGCACGAAGGGTAGTGGTTAACCGCGAACAATTGATCCCCGGTCAATTCTTCCCCAAAATATCCACGTTCGAGTCCTAATCCTTCACGAATCATCTCCAAGATCCTCAACGACAACTTCCTCACTTCATTCGTGTATTTCCCTACAACGTCTCTTCAAAACGAAACAAGAAACATCAATAATCATGGAATCATAAAATCTAATATTATGATTCAGGTTCTTTTTACCGATATCTAGCAGGGTTTTCGGGCCATATATGAACCCATTTATCTAAAGGATGACAAGGGTGTCTTAAATGGTCTCTCCAGAAATGGATTTCCTCTTTAGCATAGTTATAACTGCTTGTGTAAAATCTGCAACTTTTATTCGGATCCTCTGAATATACTTTCGCCTTCTCCTCATTCGGCATTTCTAAGAAATCTTTGACTACTTCCATGGTGTCGTCAATCAAATCTCCACAAACTCCATGATTGATCACCTGGTTATATCAAATGAATCTTATAACTCCACTTCAAAAACTGATTCCTAAAGTATCTAAGGGCCTGTTTGTTAGCAGCTTAATGAGACACATAGCTTATTCAGTCAGCTATACATGACTGTTTGGTAGTGGCTTAATGATATAGAAAGTGACTTATTTATTAAGCTTTTAGGAGCGAGCTTTATGCAGAAAACCAAGTTTTGTCCAAACCAGTCTCTCCCAATTAAAAAACATGGTCCTTCCATCTATGAAAACACCCACCCAAACAAATACATTTCCAATCTATACAGACAGATTAATCCACACAGACAACTTTATTCATACATGACTTAATGAAAAACCAACCAAACAGCCCCTAAGTGTCTTAATAGAGTGTTTTAAATAAAGTGTCATTTCTAAAAGTGTTACAAGGACAAACAAAATAAATTGTTATATCTAAAGGTGTTACAATAAGTTTATATGATGCCTTTGGACGTCATAATAACAAGGTTTTTAGGACGTCTAAATAAAATACCGCATTAGTTATTTTATAAGACACTAATTGGAGAGATGTCTTATAAACAAAAGTTAAGTTTATAAGACATTTTCTCAAAACTGTTCTATAAAATAGTTAATACGACACTTTATTTTTAGACAGTTCCAAAAAACTTGTTAGGCCGTGCATACCGCCATCGGGTACCACGGCCGGGTTCACATCGGGTTGGGGCGGGTAGCCCGGGTACACGGTACGGGTACCGCGGGTAAGAGTGGGTTCGGGAACCCGCTAAACCCGGCTATTTTATTTTAATTTTTTTTTCAAATTATACACACTATATATATTAACCTCTATCACCTTCATTTTTTCACACAAAAAAACTCTATACTTTCTTCCATTATTTCTTCTATTTTTTCATCACTTTATTTTTTAGACAATATGGATTCGCCACAACTCACTTCATCGACCGCATCATCATCATCCATAGACACCGACGAGTACTTTGAGCAGCAAAGGGAAATTTTTATAGGGTTGGTTCGAGAAGTCAAAAACCGGGAGACTCATAATAACCTTCGGTCGGATTTGGTCGAACATATTTCGCGTATCCGACTTCCAACAACGACGACGACTAGATTTTTAATGTTATGTAATTTTTAATTTTATTTTGTAATTTTTAACTTTTTAATGAATGTTATGAATTTTTATTTTTATTATTTATCTTATTTTTATTTATTAAAAAATATATGAATATTTTTATTTTGTTAAATAATTAAATGTATAAATAAAAAAATTAAAAAAGTTGATGTGGCGCTGAGGTGGCATCAGGGTTCAGTGGGTTATTGGGTTGGCGGTACTCCACTTTAGGGTAAGGAGGGTAGGAAAGATAAAAGCTGATGTGGCGCTGAGGTGGCATCAGGGTTCAGTGGGTTCGTGGGTTGGCGGTACTCATGGTTTTACAACGTCAAAATGTCATAAAAAGTTATTATAACAATTTGAGATATGACGTTTTATTATTTAGTCCTATAAGAAACTCTATTTAAAACACTACAACAAAATTTAATTGGTTTATAAGTAAGACTTATTTTATAAATAATAAAGTGTTCTATTCTAAAGGTGTTTTATAATAACTTTATATAACATTTTTAGGCGACTTAACAATTGCTTTTAAGAACATTTTTATAGAAAAACGTCTTATTAGTTATTTATAGAAACAAGTGTTTTATGAAAATAACTAATACGACAATTTGTATTAAAAACGTTTTTGAAAAATTTGTTTAAACATTCAAACACGTCTTATAAGCTTATCACAACATATTTAGATGAGACGTTTCATTGTTTGGTCCTATAAAAAAGTTTATCAGGACACCTAGAAATTGTAGGCTTTCTATATATGAAACCGATTTTGTTGTAATAACAATTAGTTTGGGGCATGTTTGTTAGTAGCTTAACAAGTTTAACAGAACTCAGCTTATTCGGTCAGCTATACATGTCTGTTTGGTTGGTAGTGACTTAATGATATTGAAAACCACTTATTCAGTGGCTTATAGTGATGGATCAAAGTAAGAGAAGATCTAACCTGAAAAAATCCAAACTCTTGAGAAGCAGAAAGTATTTCTTGAATTGTTTGACTTTGAGTTTGACCTTGACCTTGACCTGCAGACAGATCAATGAGTGGGATGTTTTGGCATAAAGGAACCTGGACGGAACCTGGCCTTTCACCGGCGGGAAAGATATAGTTTTCTGGCGAGATTTGAACAGTTTTGGACCAGTTTGAAACAAAGTTCTCCATGGTGTTTGATTCAGCAAGATGATGATTGATGATGGTGATTATATATGGCTATAATTTACCTATTATTAAAGGGCTAAATGATTTGACTTTTGTAATCAACATTTAATTTTATGGGTAGTTGCAGTTGGTGGAGATTTAAATAGTCGTTAAGAGCATCTTCGATGGAGGTATTTATTAGGGGTGTTCAAAAAAACCGTTGGACCGTTTAAACCGGTCGAACCAAGTCAAACTAGACTGTTTTTGGCGGTGTGAGCGGTCTGACGGTCTGGTCTGATTTGAAATTTTGTCAACCGGGCGGTCCGGTCCGATCTGCAGTCTGAAGGTTTTTTTTGGATGGTTTGGACCAAACCGATCGCCAAATACATAATATATATTTATTATTTATCATTTATTAGGTCCACAGCATCTTAACAAGATATCTCCACCTAATTAGATTATCCTGTGAATATCACGTTGTAAATACCTAGTCAAGGCTGTTATATTTTCCTAGAATAGTTCCTTGATTAGCTCCACCTTTGTTATTGATCTGTATATTCTGTGGCTATATAAGCCCTTCGCTGTACGCTTTTTACATAATAAGAATTCTCTTTCAACCATTATCTTTATATGGTATCAGAGCGTAATTAAGCTCTAACCAGCAAAATCGATCCTTCATCCTTCTCCAAAGTTGCAATCAGCAATGGGTTCCAAATCCACAATCGTTCAAATCACTGCCTCTACCCATTTTCCAATCAAACTCACACCTACCAATTTTCCTGTTTGGAGAAAACAAATTGAATCCACCCTAATTGGTCTTGAATTAGATCACTTCCTCACTGAATCAAACCCACCAAAGAAGTCGATTGCTGACAAGGATGGGTCAAAGTCGAATCCTGAGTACCTTCCATGGTACAGGCAAGATCAAGTTATCATAAGTGCCATCCTTGGAAGTCTCTCTGATCCGATTCAGCCACTCATCTCCTCTGCTGTTACTGCGCATGATGCATGGGTTCGCCTGAACTCAAGCTTTGCAAGTGCATCACGATCCCGTATTATCTCTCTGAAATCAAAACTGGTCAAGAACCCTAAATGTAATCGAACCATTGCCGAGTACCTTCAAGACATGAGATCAATTGCAGATGACCTAGCTCTTGCGCAAAGCCCTGTATCTGAAGAAGACCTCCTGGTTCACGTGCTCTCTCAACTGGGTGAAGAGTATGGCTCAATTGTTGCTGCCATCAAAATTCGTGAAACCCCTCTTTCATATCCAGAACTTTTTGACAACCTACTGGATTTTGAGAGAGCCCTCAAAGAAGCCTCCCCGTCCTCAGACTCGTTTCCGGTTACTGTCAACTACACCGCCAAACAGCAGTGCCGACCATCATATCGTCCCAACACTAATGGGTTCACTCCAGGTTCTCGCCCTTCTCGCTTCTCTCAAAACAGCAACATCTCACGCAGAGACCATCGCAATCAATCTGGGGGAAATCGTTCAAATCGTGTCAATGCCTTCTGTCAATTTTGCAACATCCCCGGGCACAACATCATATTTATTATTTATCATTTACCTTTTTTAGTGTTTGTTGTGATATTTTGTTAACTTCTTTATGGACTTTGTTAAATTCAAATGGACTCAATATTTTGTTTACCTTTAGTGTAAAATTCAAAATTATATATATTTTTTTAACTTTAAACTTAAAAGCCCATAAAAGACCCAAATTGCCTAAATCAGTCGGACCAAACCATCTAAATCGTGGTCCGATTTGACCGGTCTAGACAGTTGATGTCAAACCGCTCGGTTTGAAAATTTAATAAACCGCCACTTACGGTTTGTTTTGTGGTCTAAGAGGTTAAACTGCCTAAATCGAACCGCAAACACTCTAGGTTTTTATAATTAAGAACCAATGTTTTTATTTAAGAGCATCTCCAACTCATCAAATTAAGAGCATCTCTAGCTCATCAAATTAAATATGGTATATTAATAATCATAAAGTAAACAAAATAAAATAAAAAAAATAAGAAAATGTCAATTCTCCCGAACTTCACGGTAAGAACCAATGTTTTTATAAAATAAACAAAATAAAATAAAAAATAAGGAAAATGTCACTTGTTACAAATTTCATGGTAGAAACCAAAGTTCTTATTTAAGAACCTAAAGAAGTTTGAATTCCTATAATAACTCTCTACAATGCTAGTTCTTAAAAGACATTGCACTTTTTACTTATAAGAATCTTATATTGGAGATATTCGTAATCGTCGGAGTGGTTGCGACGACGAGTCAACTTTTAGAAAATTAGGTGATTATGACAAAAGGTCAACGCTAGCGACCAAGGTACAAGTTTTACTGCTTATGATACAATCCATTGAATTATTCTTTTCAGAACTTGGCATATTAATTATCACATCTGGACAAATTCTTTATATCCTTTTAAATTTAAATTAAAAAGTATAAGTTTTTTAAATATATTTATTAATAATGTATATTATACAAAAATTGATATGACCAGAAAAGGATAACTATATAACTTATAGATTATTTTATTATAAACTTAAGAAAAAAAACACCAAAACATTAAGACGTTCTCAATAATTATCTTAAATAACACTTTTTTTTGTACAAATTATTTTATATATTTTTCAACATCTTTATTTGTCTTTAAGTTCATTAAAATAATTTATTATCCCTACTGTTTACATTCTTGTTTCATTTTAGTCCCATATTAAAGAAATTATGTTAGCTCAATTAACTAAAAGGACATTTTGGTCTTTCACACCCATTTCTTGTGTCCTTTCACATTATATCTCTCTCGTCTGTTTAAAAAATTGTAAACAATAGTGACAAACTTGTATTAAATAAATTCAAGGGACTAAAACCAAGCAAAAATGCAAATAGTAATGATAAACTTGTATGAATTTTGTGAAGCAAAACCAAGATTTTCGAAAAACTACAAGAACCAAAATTGAGGTTTACTTATAATAAAAAAATTAAGGAGTAAATTACCTGTGTGTATGTGTTTTGTATATATATATATATATATATAAAGTTGCAGGTGGGTTGTGGGTCAAAGAGAGAGAGAGAGAAGGATTTGGAGAAGATGAAGTGAGAAAAAGACAAAATAGTTAGAAATGACCAAATTACCTCTTTGAGTTAACAGGGTTAACTGAGTTTGTTAGAGAGAGGGATCAAAAAGTAGCGAAAATGCGTACCAGAGGTCTCATTCGCGTAATTATTTTGATTTTGAAACCACTATCGGTGGAAAGTGTAAACCAGAGGGACCAAACAGGTAATTTACTCAAAGTTAAGAGACCACAAAATTTGTAAATACTAAGTATCGTGTTTAAAGGACAATATCTAAGTTTTGTGCAAACCACATGGATCAATAGTGTAATTTCCTCTTTTTTAAACTAGTCTTTGGCTCGCGCGTTGCGCGACGGTTAATTTTTGTTTTATGTTAATTATTTGATGTTTAATAGTTGTTGAATAACTTTGAGACATGTACAATAGTCGATAAAAAGAAAACAAAAACTCCATAAAAAATGAATATTACCTTGAAGATAAAAATATCTCTATTAAGTTTGATACCTATTAAATGTCATTACTAAATGAATAAAATTATCAAACAAATACAAAATAATTAACTATTTAAAGTTCAAATGAAATTTAAATACATTCAAAATTATTGATGTTTTTTTAGAACAAAGGTATCCACATAATGGATCAAGAATGTGCAATGTTATTGAAATCAACATCGATCTTTAATTATGATTTTAAATTTTGAATTAACAACCCTGCAACTTTCCAAACACGCAACAACTTTAAATAATTCCGCATTGTTTTAACAAATGCTTGACTTTGAACACCATATTCCTCATTATTGTTGTAGCCATTAGGGTTACTTTAAAAAAAGTGAAAAATGAAGTAAGTCACTATAAACTCATTATATATAATATTTGTAATTTAAACTTTTGACTGTATATATATTGATTCATGTTACAAACACAAACATGTGTTAGCATCTAATAATCATTTACATCTTTCAAATCTTTCAACTTTACATAATTAATTGGCAAAAAAATAAAATATAAACAATAAAACCTCTCTATTTCTCTATAAATACACCTCACTTCATATAAATAAACAACATAATTTTCTTCAAAAAATAAAAAAATAAATGGTGACAACAATTGTAATAAATGGTGTTTATGAACGTAAGTTAGATAATCAAAGAAAAACCTGAGTGAAAATACATAATGAAATAAAGTTTGTTTTAATGTGATAAGTTACCTACATGTTGTCAATAAACATAAATAATTCAAACACACATATCATGGAGATGGGTAAAGTGAACATGATCATGACTTCCGTTTGGCTAAACAAAACATCCTCAAAAATGCCAACTTAACTTTGTAAATAATGACAATATTATGGTTGTCAAAGCCTTTAATACACGAAAGTTTTAGTTGTTAACTTGAAACAAACAAAAAACGCCCACCTCATCAAGATAAAATCATAATACATGGTTCATGATGCAACTAAAACACAAAATCAATAGAAAAAACATTTCAACATTCATCAAATAAAATGAACCTAACACCATGATTCATCAAAAACATAAACTACAGTTTCTAATTTATCAAAAGAACAAAATCCACTACAACAAATGTAGTTTATTGCGATGACAAAAATCGTTGCTAAAGATCAATATTGATATTTAGCGACGATAAAAGTCGTTGCTAAGATCAATATTGATATTTAGCGACGACAAAAGTCGTTGCTAAAGATCAATATTGATCTTAGCAACGACAAAAGTCGTCGCAATAGACTACATTTGTTGTAGAGATCTTGAAGAATGTTGTTAAAGTCCCTAGCATTTATTTTTGAAGGTCATCAAAGCTTTTACTATGCATATATTTTGGTTACTAATTCCAAACAAACAAAAACAATCAACTCATAGTATTATAAAAAATAATAATACACATGATCCAACTAAAACATAAAAATTAATAGAAAAACATATCAATTTTTATCAAATAAAACAACCCAGAATCATGATTTGTCAAAATAACAAACTACAATTTATAATTGTACACGACTCCTTTGCTAGAAACAATGTAATACTTGAAAAAACAATACACAAATATTCTTTTAACTTGTGGGTTATGCGCCTGATAAAATATTTAGAAATGAGAGTTAAGGTAATAATACATAATGAAATTTTAAAATAGACAACATCAAAATAGATTGAAATGGATGAGTAGTTGAATGAAAGCCTTACTTGTAGTATATGTGTACCGTGGTGATGAAGCTTTACACATTTGATGATCTTTAGAGCTTGTTTCTGCTTGTGTCACTTACTACAAACAAAAACATAAAGATCATATGAAATCAACACAATATCAAAGAACTTAACTATAAACAAAAGTCTATATCCTATATCGATCTTTTAACGAGAGATAATGTGTTAGAAAGGAAGGAATGAGAGGTAGGTTATTGTATGACAAAGAAAAAAAATACCAATAACATATCAAAAAAATTGTGCTTAAATAAGAGAAAATGAGCGATTAATAAAATAAGTGAGGGAATATGAATGGTTAATAACATAAAGAAGTGGAAATAAATGATTTATTAACATAAATTGCAATAAAACAAATAATTAATATAGAAAGATGGATGGTTTAGGTAATCAAAGTTATATAAATTGGTGCCAAAATTACCAAAATACATTCCTTTAAGTAAAAAGGACATTTTCATAGAAGGGCATTAAGGTCTTTAACATATCAAATATTTTAAAAAATCAAAAATCTAAGAAAAAAGAAAAGTAGACATGTTTAGGAGATGCCACTTGGCTTTGGTTTTAGTTTTAATATATATATATTGATTTCATTTGAACGTGGCACCGACTTCCCCTCACATACATCATTACTACCATAATAAGTCAAATAATATTGATTTCAAGAAATCTTTCGAATGTAATTTATCAGAGGATCTTCAACAGCTTTGCCAAAATAAAAAAAATGGGTTTTTATTTACTATTTTTGATCAACAGCATTGCTATTTTGTTTGCTAAAATAGAGATTCATGAAGAAATCTATAAATATAGAGAATTCTCTATAATTCTCTAAATAGGAGAGAAATAATTATTTTATTCAACTCACCAATAACATAATTCTTTTATCATTTTATATTAAGTTTTTCTTTTAAAGTGTATTGAGAATATAAATTAGAGAATATAATATTAATATAATTTATGTTAAAATCTCTAAAATAGCAAAGATGTTGGAGATGAATGTAACTCTTTTTAGAGATTTTAACTTTTAATTCTCTATTTTAGAAAAATTATAATGAACCTGTTGGAGAATTCTTTATAATTCTCTATTTGATATGTATTATGTACAATTTTTGAAGTTTTTATATATTCATAAAATTAAATAAATTTGGAGGGATTTTCTTTTAAATGAGAAATTTATTAACTTTTTATTGTCAGTTTAAATAAAATCTTACATCTGGTTGATTATTTGGGTACATGAGTACATGACTACTGATTTAAAATTGACAGAAACAATGTCAAAAATTATAACATAAAATGGATCTTATTAATCTTTGGAGAAGTTGAGGTTAACGTGAGAAGTTGTTATAAATCATTGGATGAGAAATGGATGCACATTAGAATAAAATGCACTTGATCAATTCTCCTTTAAAGCGCAATTAATGGGAGGGCATGGGATTAAAATGATCAACGGTTCAGATCCACTTCTCACGTTTCTCACGTTAACTTCAACTTCTTACACAATCATTATATATATACACGAACACCACACAAAGAATCGTATGAAAAGAAGAGTTAAGGTGAGAATGTAGGAAATGATCTGAACCCTTGATTACTTTTAATCTCAAACTCACCCCATTGATCGTGTTTGATACGAGAACAGATCCGTGCATCTTGGACATCTCATCCTAATGTGTATCTAAAGGTGGAGATCCAATTTTTTTCCTTTTCCTTTTTATTGTCTGTTCTTACCCTTCTCACCATATATATATATATATATATAAAAGGACAAGTTCTAACGAGAAGAAACATTTTCCAAGAAGATGAGAACTCTTAATATCATATATGATTACACGTATGATACACAAACCTAATTAAACACGTGTTAACACATAGATGCTTAATCATATATGATTAAATACACCCAAAAAAGTGTAATCACATGTGATACTGAAATTTCTCGCATTCTTCTCTCATCCTTCCTTCCTTCCTCCCCCTCCCTCTCTCTCTCTCTCTCTCTCTCTATATATATATATATATATAAGTGGACCCTCCTCAATTCCTTCAATTATAATCAAAACACTTTTTTCTTTATCTCTTTCCCATTCTGATTGTCAACCTCCTCATACAACACACTCTCATCCAGTCAACCCCTCCACTGAAGCAACCATGTGTTCCTAATTTCCATCCCCACTCATTTATTGTTTCTTGTACATTTTTAATCCCCTTTTGACTTTCTTACACCCTCTCATCTATCTCTCATTCCATTCCCTCCCTTCAATTCACAAAACCCATTCCAACTTGGATCCATTCCTCCAAAAATGGATCATCATCATCATCACTCATTCAACAACCAACAAAACTCTGGATTCCCAATCTTAGCCATCGCCGTGCTCTGCATCGTCGCCACCGCATTCTTGCTCGTCACCTACTACTTCTTCGTTACCCGAACCTGCTTCAACTGGCAACAAGTCAACCCGTTAAGACGGTTTTCAATCTCCAGGGTCCGATCCACACCCGACCCGTTATCATCAGCCTACTCCACTCCTCCTTGGCGGGCTCGTGGGCTAGACGAGTTCATAATCCGTGAGATCCCCATTTGTCAATATACTCGAACCGAAGGTAAAAAGAGAAGCTTGTATGAATGCGTTGTTTGTTTGAATGATTTTCAAGAAATGGATACGTTACGAATCCTTCCTAGCTGCAACCATGGTTTTCATCTGGATTGCATCGATATCTGGCTTCAAAACAACGCCAATTGCCCGCTTTGCAGATTGAGCATTTCGGGTGGGCCAAAGTACCCGGCTGACCAGATTTTCGCACCAACTTCTTCGCCCCAAGATCCTCAACCGAGCCCAACTGGGAGTAATCAAGATTTCTTGATAATTGAATTGGGCGAAGAGGGAAATGGAAATGGAAACGGAAACGGAAACGGAAACGGATCAAGATTGCAAGAACCCGGATGTTGTTCTCCAAGAAAGAGTGGAAGGAAGAGACTAAAAACAAGAAAGTCTCATCCGGTTTCGATTATGGGAGATGAGAGCATTGATATTAGGGGAAAAGATGAGCGGTTTTCAATACAACCCATACGGAGATCTTTCTCAATGGATTCAGCAATTGACCGCCATATCTACTTATCGGTTCAGGAGATGATACAAAACGATGGGAATCTCCAAGAAATGAGGAACAACGAAGAGGGCGGTACGAGTGGCAGAACGAGAAGACATTTCTTCTCGTTTGGACATGGTCGAGGATCTAGAAGCGCAGTTCTTCCTATCGAGTTTTAGTAATCGTTCTATTCCGATTCATTTTAAGTTTTTTTTTTTGTTGGTTATAGAGATATTAACATAGTTGTGTAAAGCAATGACACAAAGATCACACATAAAGAAGATAGAAATTAGAATTGTGCTAAATGGTGGCATGGGTGTAAGAATGATTGCTATTTGCTAACATCACTTTTTGCAGATATTGTCTTGAATGAGAATCATTGTATTTTATTATCTAGAATATGTTTGTCTATGTGGATCCCATCACAATTTGAGATGGGTTAAACCTTTTGACTTTGACTTTGACTTTGAAAGGTACTGCTTCCAATACATGATGTACAAGTCACTAATGCAGGGTATCGGGTCGGGTTGGGTCAGATGTGACCCTTTTGGCACTAGGAAAAGGGTATGATTTGGGATGGGTAAAGATATCATTAAGATGTCTCTTTGGATACTTTGAGTAATCATTAAGTATTATTACTGATCATGACTGCTCCACATCATCAATGTTTATCAGGGTTGCTGGTCTTTCAAGTTTCTTTGGCTTATAAAGAAACAACACCCACCTTTAGATCCATGCCAAGTCTTGAATATAATTTTTCATTTCCTTAAAGTAGACTACAAGTCCACATCTACCATGGAGTTACCAAATATACCCTTCTACCTTGTGTGTTGTGGGGGGTGGGGTGGGGTGTTTGACATGTCCTTGCTATGTCGTATGAGTCGGAGTATTTAGGGGTGAGCATTCGGTCGGGTCGGGGCCAAAAACCCACCACCCGATCTGGTTTCGGGGATCTCGGGTTTCGGGGGTTCGGGTCGGGGAAGTCGGGGTTTCGGGTTGGGCCTGCAGCTTGGCCCATGGTGGATGTTGGATTTTGGCCCAGTTGGATTTTGGAGAAGATAGCAAATTGCTATCAAGATTTGTGCTCTAATCCATAATCTCCTATGAAGACATCCTTCAATCAATTGTTTAGTGCATCAGGTGATTAAATAATGCTTGGATGATGAAATGTGTTATGATAGCTTTTATATACACACACTGCACAATCCAAGCTTCTCTGCCAGCTCTGTCTTCCTCTCCGACTCCACCTTGTTCTCTTCCTCAAAACTCCTTTCCAACATGTGTATCTTAATGGTTTCAGTCATTCAATCAAAACCATATATAGATAAGTTATTTTAAAATATAGTAAAAAAATTAATTTTTTTAAAATATCGGATATTCGGGTCGGATCGGGTGGGAAAACCCAGACCCAACCCGATCCTACTTTACCCTTCGGGGCAAACGGGGTTCGGGCAATCGGGTCGGTCGGGTTTATCGGACCGGTCGGGTTTTGCTCACCCCTAGGAGTATTGGGCTGGGCAACAAGAAACGCACATGAGGAAGTTGGAAGTTGCAGAAATAAGGTTGCTTAGCTGGACATGTTTTTAGGTCATGAGTACTGCTACCCAATGAACCCACTTGCCACCTCAGCGCCACATCAGCTTTTCTCTTTCCTACCCTCCTTACCCAATCCTTACCCAAAAGTGGAGTATCACTACCCAATGAACTCACTTGTCACCTCATCTTTTTTAATTCTTTTATTTATACATTTAATTATTTAACAAAATAAAAATATTTATATATTTTTAATAAATAAAAATAAGATAAATAATAAAAATAAAAATTCATATCATTCATTAAAAAATTAAAAATTACAAAATACAAAACACTAAAAATTATGATATTTTCTAATTTTCTCTTTTCTCGCTAAAGTAGTCCTCAAAACATCTCCCGAAAGGTGATCATGCGGGGCTATGAAAAACTCGAAGTCTTGTTGATATCGTTTTTCTCGTTCGAGATCCAACTTTTGTTGTTCGAGTTCAAGTTTTTTCATTTTGTACTCCATTGTACCCTCAATCTGCTCGTTGAACGAGCTTATGGTCGTCAACAACTGAGTAACACTTTCGTCCGGGTTCGACCCGGTCGTATTACCCGTTGATGTTTTTTTTGCCTTGTTTCTCCCGATGGGTCGTTGAAGTTGCTCGACCTCGTCATCATCGGAAGGTTTGGTACGTTTTGAATCCCGGGATGAATTTGTCGACATCGTTGGAACCGTTGACCATTTTGGACATTTTTTGAGGACATCCCAAGCGTGTTCATGGGTGAAAGCAACCCCAATATCCCCTTGGTACCGGTGGTGTGCCGTTCGTAAAATGTCGGCGTCACTCATTCCGCTTGATCTATTATTGACCAAGTTGTTGTAGATGCCGGCAAAACACGTAATTTTCTTGTTGAGGTCTTTGAACTTGGTGTTCAGTTGATGAAATGATCTATAATCTTGGCGACCCATAGAATTATAGAACACCTTCGAGATTCGGTTCAAAAAACTGTCTACATTTATGTAAATTCAAGTATAAGAATAATAACAAGAATATTAATAATAATAATAACAATATTAATAATAATAATAATAATAATAACAATAATAATAATAATAAAAATATTACCACCGGTTTGTGCGTTACCGACAACGGGGTCCTCCGAAACGTCAACCCACGCCGACACTAACGCGACTTCCTCCTCTTTAGTCCACATCTGTCGGGTGGCTCTATTTTCATATTTTTTTCTTTTTTCCTTTTTGCGTTGGTGCCGGGTTTGATGGTTCCAGGATTGATTGTTGTGTGGAGATCGATTGTGGTGTGTGCGGTTGTTGGGTTTCAGGAACAAAGTCGTCGTCGAGATTGATTGCGGGTTGAGGAAGTTGGTAATTGGCGGGAGTAAACCCGTGTTGAAGCAAACCATGACGTGTAAATTGATAAGGAATATACGGGTGTTGCGGAACTTGTTGAGAAAACGCTTGTTGCGGAATATAACCTTGTTGAGAAAACGCTTGGAAGCCAAGCTCCGGGTCTTGTTGCGGTGTATCTGATCGGTTACGACGGGATGTAGGTGTGGTGTTTGGATTCATTATGAAATTTGGGAGAAATGGAAGAAGGTATTGATTTTGAGAGAAATGGAAGAAAATATGTTTTGGTGTGAAAAATTAAGATGGTATAGGTTAATATATATAGTGATTAATTTGAAAAAAAATTAAAATTTTTTTTTTCTAAAATTAGCCGTTTTACAGTGGTATTGTTTCAAAAATATTTAAAAAATAAATAAATAAATAAAATTGCAACCGGTTGATCGGGTTCATGAACCCACTCCCCTTACCCGAACTCCCTACCCCCCCCCCCTCGTACCCCTACCCGATGAAACCCCCTCGTACCCGATGTGCCACCTCGGTCGAACCCGCTACCCTACCCGAGGGCGCTACTCATGGCCTTAAGGGTGTCCAGGTTATGCCCAGACTAATCCCGACAAATTGTGACTGCAGTAAATCAACTTTGATAAATTTAGTGGTCACAACTGTTGTGTACGCATGGAATTGAACCCTAGGCAGATGAGATATTCCCCACATGCCCCAAGCCTCAACAACTACACCACATGTTGTCGGACCATTTCAGATAGAATACCAAACGAGGTCGTTCGTACAGAGTTGGGAGTTGCAGACAAGAAGAAAGAAGTTGAAAGAGGTTGGAGTGTGGGACCCAGGTTGGAAGATGGCTTAACAACAGGCAGCGGATAGATAAAGGGTTGTGTGCTTTTCCGAAAGGTTGCTTTCTTTCTACAAATCTTCGTTCTTCTAATCTTTTTTCATTCACACTTTTGCACAAGCCGAGGGTTCTTCACGAAAACAAACGCTCTTCCCTTTGGGGTGGAGGACAAGTTTACATACATCTCACCCTCTCAGACCCTGCTTTCGAGTGGGATATACTGAGTTTGTTTGGTTTTTTGTTTTTTAACTTATATACACCTAGAACCTTGGCCATTGGGTGTTCATTTTGAGAACAAAAAGATTATGGGTACTATGTAGTATGTACACAAACCATCAAACCCACATGCTCATCCGAGCTAAACTTGCATACGGGTGGATTTCTATTTTCTACATGATTTTAAACAAATAGTTTCTAATTGCAAAATTACTTACATGTCCTAAAGGAGCAAGTATGAAGAAAATACAAGCACTATTAAGCCCAACATAAGAGTTGAAAAATGACTCTCAAGATATATATGACTAAGCGTTTATGTATTGTCAATGTAACGTGTGTTTAATCATATATGATTAAGCTTGTGTATCATGTATGATATCACACTTCTCATCTTCTTGTAAAATGTTTAGCTTCTCGTTTGAACCTGCCCCTATATATATATATGTGTGTGTGTGTGTGTGTGTGTGTGAAGGATCATATGTGAGAAGTGGATCTGAACCGTTGATCACTTTTGATCTCAAGCCCACCCATGAATCGCGCTTGATACGGGAATTGATCTAGTGCATCTCATCCTAATTTGCATCCAACGATTGATAACTACTTCTCACACTTCTCAAGTTAACTCAACTTCTCACTAGAACCCAGCCCAATGTATATATCATCTTTACTGCATATCGATCAAAATTCATAAATGGCATCTATCTTTCCTACGGCCCATAAAGCAAAACACTTTGAGCAACAAAAACTTCCCACTAAAATCTTATATAAATGAAGGTCAATAATAAGCTCACAAGGGGAAGCAAGAAGTAAAGTTTATTCGAAATGCTTCAATCTAATAATCTTTTAATGTGCATCCGATAACTTCTAATCACCTGAAGGGCGTGAGCTTCTCCTACCATGATGAACAGGCAATGCCTTTTTTGAATGTACATCTTGGGACCCACCACAAGCTTTCACCTTTAATTCCTCGAGAACTCGTTGAGCTTCTTTGAGTTCGTCATGTGCACTTGGCCCATGCCCACTCCAAGCATCGATTGCCTTTTCTTGGAAGTTGATTGCAAGAGCATAGCTGCACAATGAAAACCAAATAAACCACCAATCCAGTTCTATAAATGAAGCATAAAATGGCTATTTTTGGCAAACAACCTAATAAGCTACCTAATGTTGTGTTCTAGAGTTCTTTTTACGAAGAAAAGAAAGGTAAAGAGAAAGAAAATTTGTTGTGTTCTCAAGGTTTTTTAAGAAGGGAAATGAAAAGAAAGGAAAATATTGCTAATTATCCTCCCAAGAAAACTTAAAAAAATTAAAAATATCTATAAAATTACACATATACCCTTTTAATTACATTCCACTATGAAATAAGCAAGGGTATATGGGTAAAAGTGACATCTTTCCTTTCTCTCCTATGCAAGAACATGAAAATTTATTTTCTTTCATTCCCTTTCCTTTCTTTCCCTTAGATCTCAAGAACACAAAATAAAAATATTTCTTTCTTTTCCTTCCCTTTCTTTTTTTTCTTCCCTTTCTTTTCTTTTCTTTTGTTCCAAAACTCAAGAACACAGCGTAACTGATGATAAAGTAGTCATGTGCGGTAAAAACTAATTGATAAGATAGATGACAATGTAAACTGACCTAAAAAACATGTTGAAAAATTAACTGGAAAAATACAAGGGGCATAATTAGAAAAAAGCCCCTAGAGCTTATTAAAGTAGAGTTTAAAAAGCTAGTTTATTCCTAACAAACGAGGCTTTTTCAATAAGTTAGCTCATAAAAACCAAGATAAGTTTTTGGCAAACTAGCTGATAAGGATCATAAGTGGATAACGCCCCTTGGGCTTACTGAATCGCTACTTTCAAAAAGCTAGCTTATGCCTAACCAAACGGGACTTTTTCATTAAGCTAGCTTATGGTTTCCAAGCACGCCAATACATTAGAAACCAAAATAAAATCTCATTCACATATGAATTACTTACCTTCTCATTGCACTATATGCTTTTGAAAGATTTTGACATGCCTCAATTGAGTCCACATGATGAGGGCCAAGTGAA
The DNA here is from genome assembly GCA_033807775.1 of Saussurea involucrata. Lineage (NCBI taxonomy): Eukaryota > Viridiplantae > Streptophyta > Magnoliopsida > Asterales > Asteraceae > Saussurea > Saussurea involucrata. The sequence continues at coordinate 231,681,523 of CM066314.1, forward strand.
GTGTCCATAATATCCTTTGCCAATGCAAAAGCTTGTGCTGCGGATTGCGGTCTATCGAGTTCAAGATACGCCGCACCCAAATTATTGTACACATACCCGACTCCAAAATGCTTAGAACCAAAATTTTCCTTCAATCTTTCGGTTGCATCTTCCAAATACGATACCGATTCTTGAACCTTACCCGTCAACAAAAGTAGCCACCCGATCCTAGCCGAAGCACTTCCGACCGAATGTTGCTCTTCAGGTATCTTTTCAAGCATCGCTTGTGCTCTCTTTAACAAAGAAATCGCAGTCTCGAATTCATTCATTGTCTCATACTGCATAGATATCTCCATATACGCTTCAGATACTTCTAAAGGTGACGACTTTTCTTTCTTTTCTAGAATCCCGCAAGCCATTTGTAAACACCGTTTGGTTTCTTGGAACTTTTCTTGATTACACAACGCTTTCGCCATGGAAACGAAGATCATAGCTCGTTCTTCGCTCTCTTTATCAGTCTGCAAAACGACACCCTTTAACGTATTGATGGCTTCGTCGAATTTACCTAATGCGATTTGCATGTTGGCTGCGTCTATTTCAGCACGAAGCAAGTCGGAAGTAAGACCCCAATTCTTTAAAACTTTTTGGGATAACTGGTTCTGTTCTAACGCCTTTTCGTGTTCTTCTAATCCGGTGTAGATAACACCAAGTAATCTTCTATCGTGGGCAACTTCAACCGAATTACTTCCTAATTGGATCTTGTGAATCTCAATTGCCTTTAAACAATATGGCAATGCTTCTTTAAAGCTCAAAAGCGCAACGAAAGCTTCAGACATGTCCCTGTAAGCGTTTCCGAGCTCTCTACTGTCTTTCTCTAATGTCATCTCTTTAATCTCTAAACATTTTTTCAAATTAGTAATAGCATCTTCTCTTCTACCCATTGCATTCTTGGTGTTGGCCAAATTAAGATGAACAGCATGTAAAACATGTTTGATATTGAAATCATCATCAGATATTGTTTCCTCTAGTTTTCCTAATATCCTATTGGCTCTATTGAGATACCCTAAACTTTCATTAAACCTATTTAAGTTATAGCAAGCAGAGCCTAATAATTGTAAGTTCATAGCAAGTGGTAGAGACGAATCGTTATCGATTTCATCGAGGATTTTCAAAGCTTTAATGGCGTAATCGATAACCTTTTCTGGATACTCACCTTCTTCGTCGAGTTTAAGCCCGATTTTCAAGCAAGCTAAGCCGAGTTCCTGTTGATCGAAGGAAGCATCCATTGATTCAAATGCTTTGATCATTTCTTCAGATGATTTCGCACCTTCGAAATCGTCAATGATTTGTGATCGTTCTTTGATTTTTCTTTGTCTACTGAGATTATGAGAGGGGTTTTCCAGAAGATGGTTTGGTTTTGTTGAAAACAGCGAAGATTGGGATTTAGAGCATGATTTGAGATGAGGTTTAGATTGGTGGTTATGGATTTGATCATCTGTGGAAGGAATGGATGAAAACTGAGTGATGAAATATCTGGAGAAGACGGAAATTGAAGAATTGGGGTGAAATTTTTGGAATTGGAAGTGCAGAAGTCTCGATGAAGCTCTTTTCATGGCGCTATTTTGGATCAAAATGGCGTTGCGAATCAAGGTTTTGGACGAATTTAGAGGTGGGATTTTGTGGATTGAGATTTTGAGGTGAAACCTTGTTAAAACCCTAGCAGGTCTGACGTCAACTCGTAACGCTGTGTTCTCAAGTTTGTTTTACGAAGGAAACGAACGGAAAGGGGGAGGAAAGCATGGTAAAATAAAAAATGTTGTGTTCTGGAGTTTTTTTAAAGAGGAAAAAGAAAGAAAAATATTGCTGATTTTACTTTCAAAATTTTCCGTCCAAATATGGGAGGAAACGGAAGAAGAGGAAAGAAATGAAATAAAAAGAATTACAAATGTTTATAAAATTACCCGTATACCCATTAATTACATTTCATTATGAAATAAATGAGGGTATATTAGTAAAAGTAACATTTTTCATTTCATTTCTCTCCTACTCAATAACATGAAAATTTATTTTCTTTCCACCTCCTTCCTTTCTTTTCCTTCAATCTCAAGAACACAAATACAAATATTTATTTCCTCTCTTTTCCTTTCTTTTCTTTCTTTTCCCTTTCTCTTCTTTTCTTTCTTTCTAAAACTCGAGAACGCAGCGTAAGTGTGAGAGCAAATTTTTTTTTTAAATAGAGTAAAAAAATTCAAAATCTCTAAAAAGATTTGCATCCAACTCCACCACAACACCCGCCTACCCTATTGGTGTGGTTGTTGTGATGGCAACAATAGTGGTATGGTGGGAGTTGGGTGGAGGTGAGTGACGTAGGGGTGGTAGCTGTGAGCCTGTGGCGGGGACACTAGTGGCATGCTGGTTGGTGGGTGGCAGTTGTGATTGAGACATCAGTAGTGTGGTGGGGGTTAGGTAGGGCGTGACAGACTGACAATAGTAGCATAGGCGTGGTAGGAGTGGGCGGTGTCGGTTAAATTGGATGCAAAACGATGGAATTCAATTCATTTACCCATGTTGATGATTGATAAATTCCTTAATTTGTGAATCAATGGATTCCATCATTTACAATATCTTAACCAAACAATGGAATTAGAATTTGGTCAAATAAATTGTCCATTCTAATTCCTTCAAAATCGATGAACCAAACACCTCGAGTCTAAATAAATAAACCATCAAGCATTTGTAATTTAGTTACCTACATTTTTTAACCTACAACTACGATGGGTTTTAAAATTAATAAAAACCAAAATCATTTTTAATGTTTTCAAATCATACGTCATTCAAACCTCTAGCATACATGACATCCCTCGCCCATTATAATCCGATCTTCTTGCCACCCATCGCCGTCTGTCATCAAGCTCCCTCTTTTTTGACATGATTTTTTTGTCTTTCGGTTCTCCACATTTTACAACTATTTAATGGAGTACATATACACATATAAAAAAGATGAAGAATAAAAAACGATCAAAAAGAGGGAGATCGATGTCAATGCCATCGGCGGTGATGGCCAGTGAGAGATAGCGACAACAATGAGGTGACGAGGGGTTTGAATGGTGTATGTTTGAGAATGATAAAACTGATTTTAGGGACTTAATCCCGTGATATGTCTGTTATGTATTTACTTATTTTAAAGAGTAAATTACGTTTTTCGTCCCTGTGGTTTGTTGAAAATTTCGGTTTTCGTCCATGATCTTTATTTATTACACTTATGGTCATTGTGGTTTTCATTTTATTGCGTTTTTCATCCCTGACTCTAACAGACGTTAAAGTACGTTAAGTAAGGGATTTACGATCTTTTTTTTTCTTTTTCTAATTAAACATTTTCTCTTTCTGTAATTAATACACCACACTCTTTCAATAAAATCGCCATTTCCATCTTCGTCATTGTCTACCACCCTGACCACTACCAGAAAATGCAAAAACACATTAATCCTAGCCGAGTCTCCGGCCACCACTGTTGTTTTTCTTCTGAGTTTTGTAGTCATCGATCAAATCAAATTAGGTTAACGATAAATGCATTGTTGTTTTTCTTCTGGGTTTGTAGTCATCGATCACAATCCATTTGGGTTTCTTAACCGATTTTAATCGTTGGGTTCTGTTGCTACCGAAGTTTTTGTTTTTGATTAAAGCCGGTGGTATTGAAATTCATCTCGACTAATTAGTGGTTTGTTTGAAATATTTTCGTTATGTGGAGGCTTGAGGTCGAAATCAGTAGGGTTTTTTTTTCGTTCGTGAAATTTGGAGTGTGACTTAGTTTAAGAATGTTTTTTCTTTAGTTTGCGTCCATTTGGTGCTTCAAGCAGTGATTGTGTCTTTCTTCAATTCTCTATTTACTATATTTGATCTTCTTAAATGTGGAGAGAGAGAGAGAGAGAGAGATGTGGGTGGGTGGGTGGCTACGGTTTCGAAGGTAGTATTTGATTTTTTTATAGATAATAGAAGTATATAATAATACAAAATTTAAAAAGAATAAAAGAAATGAGAAGCTCAAAACGTCCTTTACTAACGGACATTGTTAACGGTTCTAAGGGCTAGGGACCAAAAAGGAAATAAATCACAAACCACAATGACCATCAGTGTAATAAATGAAGATCAGGGACGAAAACTGAAATTTTTAACAAACGACAGGGACGAAAAATGTAATTTACTCTATTTTAAATTTGTTCTCGTTTGATCTTTCCGTTATTATCAAAATGCATCAAAATGAAATTTTGTTTCATGGTCTTATTTTATACAACGATTGTTTTTTCAATTAATGTAGAAATATGTTCAATTTTTTTGACCAGATGATTGTAATAATGGGAACTTCAAGTTGTCAAGTTATATAGTAAACTTTGATTAAAATCAACGGCTATGGCACAGGTTGGAAATTCATTATCAAGTAAAATGAGTAAGAAAGAGAAAGAATTGAAATCTTTTTGTATCAAGATTTTTTTTATCATTACACTAAATAGTTTATACAATAAATTTTCTTATATTTTGATGCATTTTACTTATTTCAGCAATACTTTATTGTTTTGACATAATTTCGGTATAAGTCTGAGACCCATTTTGAGTCCCAACGATCAAACAAATATGTAAATAAATAAGAGGCAAAATAAAAAATGTTGAAAATATATGTGAAAGGAGAAGAAACATATCGGTTGTTGATGCTGAAAAACCCTAAATCCGCAAAAAGTTGTGTCGATCATGGTCAACTGAGAATGTGGTGTCATTGCAGACGACAAAGTTTATGCTTTCTCTAGTACACGGTTTTGAGCTATGCTTAATTGAAAGAAAACATGGTGGTATCGAATGGTCTTTCCGGTTCGCTGGAAACTGCTTGTGTCGTCCTCTCCTTATACCTTGACATACTCGCTTCTCAGGTTGTTAGTTAGCGAACTCGAAACTATGTGGCACACATGGACTAGATCTAGTCTAGGATCTTCAAACGGTTCACCCCTTATCTTACACTTCAATCGACTACCTTATTACCAAAGGGTTGGGCCCAAGGTTCCCATATGACAGGAGTGTATCCTTCAGCCGCCCATATGTTAGTTGGGCGTCCAAAGGATTCGCCCCCAAAAACTTACCATAGAATTAAATGATTAATTAGTCTAAGCAAAACATGAGATCACCCATTTCCAAAGAAAAAGAGTATCAACAATCCCCTTATTCAACCACAAGGGCTGTGGCGTACTGGTTAAGGCCCTGGGGATGTGACTAACCCATCTGCCCAGGGTTCGAATCCAGGCATACCTTGACATAACTTGTGGCCACTGAGGTTTAATCTCAGGACTGATGTCTTACGGTCATAATTTGTCAGGGATTAGTCTGTTATATAAAGATTTAGTCAGGGCTGTGGGCTTTGCCATTAGATTAATTGAAGAATGAATGATAAATTCTAGACAAATCATCAAATGGTTAACTGATTTCTTGATTACATCATTTAGTTTTTAAAGTGATTCTGTACCCTTTAATCACCTTCCAACCAAACTTTTTTCAACTGTTTTCTAATCCAACTTAGTATATACAATCAAAGAATGTCCAAGAGTTTTCTTCCCTCCCAAAAGATTTCACAATTTCAAAACACCCACATCACGAAAATGCCCGAATCCACGATTCCACCATTTTCCATCCTACGTACGGGTTCTTGGCGGGCTTTCAGAATGTCGATCATAAATATCATCAAACGGAAGATCAAATTTCCCCCCTCCTTCAACATCATCCAAGAAAAACGTCTTCGATAACCTGTTTGACCCCCTCCAATCGAACCGTTGACCTTCTTCTTCTTCTTCTTCTTCTTCTTCATCGAAGTTTTGGTTCGAAAAGTTATCATGGTGGTTGTCATAATCGTCGCGGTTGAAGTTGGGCGGCTCAAGAAAGCTCGTCTGAGGTCCAACCGCTCGTGGGCCATCGCCGCCTCTGGCCCACCAGTGACTCCGGCCCGTTTGGCCCACACTGCCGGAATCATGATGCTGTAAGACACTTCTATGTAGCAAAGGGGCGGATGTAGAAGCTTCTAGATTACTCCCAGCCCGATCATCAAAAAAGCTTCCCCAATTCTCGTCATACTGGTTCTGGTTCGGGCCCAACTCGGGTGGGTCCCACACGTTCGCCATATTCTCGTCCACGTCAGCAGTCCCTGATTCAATGTCGTGACGATCACGATGGCGGCAAGATGTGTAGTACCAGTCGAGAATGTATGGGTGGTTCTTGTGAACGGGATCGATGAGCCAGATACAATCGAGTTGGTACGCGCTTTTCGAGAGGTTCGGGCTCGCGTTTTCTCTAGAAAAGTAGCTGTTCGGGTCACCTTGGCCACGTAAACTTGGAGCCCATTGTTGCATACGGGTCGGGCTTATGTAACCCGGTCTTATACCCTGTTCTTGAAGCTTCTGCTCCTTGAATGTCTTTAGGGTCGAAAGAAACCGTTTTCCATCCGCACTCGGTTCCCAAGACGGGTAGCTACTTAGAAAGCTGCAAAACATCGTAAAATAAAAAAACTTTTAATTAAATAAAAAACAAAAATCTTATGTTTCTTGAAAGCGTTCCACTTACAATTAGCCTGCTTCTTTTACAAACCCAATAATCCGTACAAACTCAAAAACCAGTTTGCAATTATTGTTTCATATATGAAACAACACACATGAAAATGCAGTGTTTATACAATGTTGTTTCACATGTGAAACGTCCAATACTGTTTTAACACACATGAATGTTTCACATACTGTATAAACATTGCACAGACTTATTGGGTTGGGCCCGCTTATCAGCTACCAGCCAGCTTACCAGCCAACAACCTTTCGGCTACTTTATTAAAAATACCTTAGAAACGATTTCTCCATTTTGCCCTGGGAACTTCTATATATCGGTGGGGAGTTATGTGGCGATGCATACTTGGTGTTACCATGCATTTGGAAGTCGAATAAACTAAAGCTGAAAAAACACGTTTATCAAGTTATATTCATATATGCTAATTGAAGATATAGAAACCGAACTTGCAAAGCGGGAAACAAAAAAATCGGGGTGCATATAAACCTGCAAACATGACCGACGCCTTCAACGTCAACAGTGAAGTCCGCAATGAACTGCAAGATATCATCAACCCGCTGTGCACCAATGATGGAACTTCTCATCCCGTTAGAAACTAAATATAATATTTTCGATCCCATGAAAACCGCAAAGATTGCATTTTTGGATGTTGTTAGAAAATCGCAATCTCTACGTTTTGGGATGTTTTCAAGCTACGGTTTCCTATTTCTCGGATTCACAAAGATCGGTTTGCATTTAAAAGGCATTTTAGACGTTAAACAATATAGGGGAAATGGACATGCCACGTCAGCAACACGGTAAATATTTTGAGAACTATGAGAACGAACTATTCATGATGAATATACCTAGAGACTCGGTTTAGGGAAACCACAAAAAAGATGAAAACAACACCCTAATAACCATTCATTTGTTCGTATGCACATGTGCATAAAAGTAACTGAAATTGTTTCATGGTTTCTGTGCATATCGGACAAATTACTTTTATGCACATGTGCATACTGAACAAATTACTTTTATGCACATGTGCATACTGAACAAATGAATGGTTATTAGAATCTTCCTCAATTTTCCCATTTTTTGTAGTTTTTCCCCGAACACAACCCTATACCTAAATATCCATCATGAATATCATGCATTTTCATTATTCATGATACTCATCATGAATATCTATGAATAATTCATGAATAGTTGGTTCTCAAATGAACATGCAACGCCAGCATCATGGTAATCGTTAATCGTGACAATAAATTAACATAACGATACCTTTGGAACTACAAAGATAAGCAAGAACGGAGTTAGAAAGATCGAGGCCATCTCCTCCAACAACATCTTTCCGGTGTACTACATATAACAAAAACACATTGCCACATCAGCATTACATACACAAATGTCGACGCCCTCATTTTAATATAACAGTATGGCAAAAAGGGTACCTGAAAAAGAGTTTCAAACTCCACTCGAACAAACTCGGTGTTTTCTTTCCCACGCCATCTTTTCGGCATATAATGGCTATGTTGCAGAACAAGAGCCATGGTTCCATGTGGATCGAGTACCAGAAGCTCATCCGAGACCGCAGCTCGACTAATCGCGGTTATAGCTCCAAAAACCGCTCCGTACCAAAACAAATTACGACCAAAGATCTGCACATAACAAGAAAATTTTAGTCAAAGCAGGTCAATTTCCAACTTCTCGAGTTTTTCCAACAACTTTCAAGAAAACGTTACATGGCCTTCAAGTAGAGACTCTTCGAGAAACGCAATGATGATCAAGATGGCGGCAAAACCACCCGAAACAAAAGATACAAACTTTGCAATGATTGATAGGATCGGAGATGGGAATTGCTTTAGGTAATCCGAAGCATGCGTAACGCTACTATTGATTCGGTGCTTGAACAGATGATCCACCTAAACAAAAATGTAACATTTCAGGCTTTTTCCCTAAAATAAACAAAAATAAATTCATAATAAAATAAACAAAAATTGGGGAAAAAGTTCACCTCGTTGAATTCCCTAAATATCCATTTCGAAAGATTTGACCATCGTCGAGAAGAAGCTGTACTGGGATGATTATAGAACTGTTCCGCGTGTCTTAGAAAGAGATACACGAGCATAAAAACGACTAGAAATGGCGAAAGGAGAAGCATCGCAATCCCGACTACCATTAGCCTTTTCTTTAACGTATTGTGATCGCTAACAAAGTCCTTTTTAATACAGAAGTTTCTGCAGAAGTATTTTACACGATTTTAAATGAATCAAATAAGCTAATAACGGCCCGTTAGGGTGTGTTTGGTAAGCACATTGAACCCAGGGGTAGTTTAGTATATTACCAATCTTGTCCCGTAGTTTAGTAATTCGGCGGACCTAACGGGCAAGAGTGAGGTAGGCAGGCATATGAAAGAATCGTGCAACTTTTTAGGTTTTCATTTGACACGGGTAGTTTAGTAATTTACCAATCTTGTCCCGCATACCAAACGCACCCTTTAGTAATTCGACGGACCTAACGGGCAAGAGTGAGGTAGGCAGGCATATGAAAGAATCGTGCAACTTTTTAGGTTTTCATTTGACACGGGTAGTTTAGTAATTTACCAATCTTGTCCCGCATACCAAACGCACCCTTTTCATGATTCATGAAATCCTTATGAGAAAGAGCGGAATAAATTACGAACCTATCAAACATGCTATGCAATATGCACCAATTTAAAGTCCATTCGAGGGTCTTCGTTAGCATTAGGCAATATCGTGTACCGTTTGGGCCTTTCTTGACGGTGGGACCGGCGCCCGGGACCCACGGAGAGATCGGGAAGGCGAGCACCCCTTTGTTAAGCATTCCGATTAAGTAGTTTTCCTTCCTCATCAAGCGCATCACGATATCATGAGCAGAAAGATCCTTGACCACACACAATTGTTGTGAATCTTGAACGCTAACAACCTTCTCAAGAACGGACGCCCATGGCATAGTTTGTATCTCATTGTCAGTCACACCAAGACTTGCAACAAAGAAGGAAAAAATCGCTTTGCTTATTAAAAAATCAAAAATAAACGTTGATTTTTCATCTAAAATTGGTTAGACCGTTAATCAAACCTAACCAAACCAAGATCCCACCTGGGGTCTGAGAAGTAGGTGTTCGATGTGCAGTTTGGGGTCAAACCGCACCGCATATGCGGTTTGAGCATTTTCCCAAGCCGCAACACACTTAAAAAATACATTATAAAATCAACGATAAAGTGATCGTAGTCTTAATAAATAAAGAGTTTCAATACATATGATTCCAAAATACATATTGCACAATTAAAAATAGTCTAAGTAAAAAAACAAACTTCATATTAAATTGGACGTGTGAGTTGTGACATCTCCAAAAACATTACATAAATAATATATATATATATATAGGGTCAGGTTCAGGGGAAAACCTCAAAGAAAGGGAAAACTGAAAAACACCCTGGTAGCTATTCATTGAGACGGTATGCACTTGTGCATACAAGTAATTTGTAACATGCACAAGTGCATAGTGCACACCGTCCAGATGAAGGGCTACCAGGGTGTTCCTCAGTTTTCCATTTTTTTGAGGTTTTTCCCTGAACGTCCCTCTATATATATGTTACATGAAAATTTAAAAAATATGCGGTGGGGTGCAGTTTGAATCGCGGTTTGATAACTCAAAACTGCAAACCACATTGCATGGTGTGGTTCGGTAAAAATGCAAACCGCAAACCGCACTTTGAGGTGCGGTGCGGTTAGGATGAACACCTACTAGGAAGGGTAAGATATAAGCAGACCTGACCTCTATCCCAAAGAATAGAGCAGTTGTTTCTGTGAAGACCCCAACTTGTGAAAAGTGTAACAAAGAGATTATCTTGATCAATACCTGTTAATGTAGAATTGGCGGATTTCTAGCGTATCTTTCAGCTGTACAAAGAACCTTAAAAAGCAAAAGATCCAATAAACGAACGTGATTCCCAAATAACCAAGGATAACGACTTTAAACGTCGTTAGAGGTGTCAGAGGATGCTCATGAAGAGCCTCCTTCGCAAGATCACATGGTTTAATCCCAGATTCAACTGCATCCATCCCACATTTTGCCCTTCGAAGACCATTCCAATCGACAAATAACAAGAAAAACCCCGAAAAACATATGGTAAACGCCAGGCTCAAAAGTTCAACAATCCACTTTATGATGATGCACCATAGACCTTTCTCACAATAGTAGCTATAAAGCCGCTCAAAGAAAAGATCTAAATCAGCAATTGGTTCGACTTTCACGCTTTCACCGTTAAGAAGCCCGGAAGGGCTTTCGCTGCCAGGACTAGGTGCTCGTTGGTAATCAGATAACTCGATTTCAGGGGGTACATTATTAAGCGGTCCTGTTGAAAAAGACGATTCGCCAAGCAATTTCTGTTTCAAATGGTGGAGAGCTGTGGCGCTTTTTTGTCCACTGAACATCGTTCATATAAGTTTATGGATATGCAGAAACGAGTCATCCATCCCCCGAAAAAGTTAAATATTTACACCAAGATTCTGAAAAGGGGTGGAAAATCATATAAGAATAATGCAATACGTTTATTTGCTAATATGATGGCTGGTCATAGTTTAGTAAAGATTTTAAGTGGGTTCACTTGGACTATGCTATGTATGAATGATATTTTGTACAACAATCAACTATATTAGATAAAAGAGTCACGTTTAGGGGAAAACCGCAAGAAAATGAAAAACTGAGCAACACCCTGGTAACCGTTGTGCATACAAGTGTTTTGTAGCATGCACATGTGCATAAAAACCAAAAAACAACTTCAATTACTTGTATGCACATGTGCATAGCATCTAGATGAAAGGCTACCAGGATGTTCCTCAGTTTTCAATTTTTTTGGGTTTTCCCCTGAACCTCCTTCTTAGATAAAGAACAAAAGAAACCTCCATTTAGATTAGTTGAATGGTGATTGAAGAAAAAAATGTACTTTTGGCATACTTACAAAAATAACCACCAAACTATTTCAATATTTTAGTTCACTTAAATACGTTCCCTAAAGAAAAGTAAGCAAAAAAATAAAAACATAACAGAGACAAAATAGCAAATACATGATGCCATTTATCAGACCAACGGTTTTCCAACTTCTAAACACTTGTGAATCATCAAGAAACTTGAAGCCAACCATTGTTATATAGCAATCAACCTCCAAATTCATCCATACATGCAAGTAATAAGAAATTTTCACGCATATATATATGGTTGGGTTCAAGAGAAAACCACAGAAAAATGGAAAATGGAAAACCTTAATATCCATTCATTTGTCCGCTACGCACATGTCATAAAATTAATTTCTCCGCTACAAATGAATGGTTATTAGGGTGTTCCTCAGTTATCCATTTTTGTTGCTTTCCCTTGAACCTTAGTCTATATATATATATATATTTGTATTTGTTCGTAGCATTTCTGTATTTCTCCCTTTCACACACTTTTCAGTTTTCACTACTCGGTACTCTTTTGAGTAGAGGTCATATCTACTTACATCTTATCGTCTAAACCCCACCTGAGGTCATATCTACTTACACCTTATCGTCTAAACCCCACCTCCGGGTGGGATATACTGGCTTGTTTAGTTTGGTTTCGTTATAAGATCATATATCGTAAATAGATATATTTGACATGGATTTCACAAGAAAACAATCCCACTAAAGATTTCCCTCTTTTGTTTGACCTAAACTGTCAACAATTGCTTATATAATAAACCTCATAAAAACACTTTCTTTATACCACATTTTCTCAAAAACAAGAAACCACAATCACCCACAAGTTCTTTAGTAGTATTTTAACATCCAAACTTAGGGGAAAAATCAAAGATCACTACAAGACTATCAAATAAAACTTACCCAACAACTTATAAGCATCTAATTGTATAAACTGCAAATGTAAATATGAAATCACTAACCAATTCAATCAAGTTTATGCAATAGAAATATATCAAATGTCTCCACTTCTCTCACAAAACCCCAAAGAAAAACCAATAGCACCTAACAAAGATTAAATAAACATCAGAGCTCATATACTAGATAATGAATCATGTATACAAAAGTTGTATCTATACAACAATTATATCAATAAACCTAGACACCAAGTTAATGTTCTTCAAGAAATTTGGGGCAAAATCAGCTGTAAAATAAATCAAACCCACATCACAAAATTCAATAAAACCCACTTGGGAAACAATCAAATTAGTAAAACAGTGTTTGCAATTTTCTTGAAAAGCTTAAAAATCAAAACCTCAAAGCAGTTTACCTGTGAGAAAACCCAAGAAACAAGCAAGCAATCTTTCACCCAATTGATGATTGATTTGTAAACCCCAGAAAACTGAATCGATTAAACCACCGAAACCCCAGAAAAGATTGAGAAATTGAAGTGAAAAAGTACGATTAATTGGGTCACAGAAAGAAGAAAACGATTGGAAGGAAGGAAGCAGAAAGGATGGCAAAAGAGAAATCTGATTGTGATTGCGTGAAGAAAAATATGGAATTCTTTTTTGTTTTATAATTTCTTTTTTTTTCTTTCAGTATAAGAAGCTTTCTTTTCATCTGCTACTTTCTCTCTCTACAGTTTCTCTCTCTAGAGTTTGATTTAACAAACAAAGACGAAGACGTGAGATTGATAATTACTTCAGTTTTTCTCGTAATCGTATATACTTATCAGATTGCACGGCGCCTATCGGCTTAATGGGCTTAATGGGCTTAATGGGCCTAATGGGCCTAATGGGCTATAGATAGTATTGGGCTTAATGGGCTGGGCTATGTTTTAAATTTTAATTTTGATTAACTAACGGCTAATTAATTAAATGTATACCTAATTTGGATACCAACGGTCATAAATTACAGGCGTGATACTATATAAAACACCTATAGGTGGTATTTGAAATCTTTAGAAGTCCTTTAATCTTCTTTTTTATTTTTATTATCGAATTTTTGGTAATCGCGATTGTTGTTACAGCTATTTCTTTATATAACATTCATCTGCAGTGGTTGTGAAGGCGAGAAATTGAGTTTTGACTTTTGAAGAAGAAAAAAACTCGAGAATTGGTTATCGACAAAGAAAGAGTATAATCAGGTTTCTTCGTTCTTTTATTTTTACAGGTGAAGTTATTTCAATTTGATTTTATTTTTTTTGTACGGGTGAAGTGATACCTATCTATTAAGATTATATATATATATATTACCTAGTTGTATTATATATATAATTAATTTGATTGTATTAAATAGTTTTTTAATCAAAAGATTTTGAGCTTGTAAAAGTGAAAATTCAATTTTAAATCTAAGTTTGAAAAGGGCGAAAGTGCAAAGTTTCAGACTTGAGGATATAAAACGTAATTCTTTTCGACGTAAATAACAATTTTTTTAATTTATAAGGTCAAAAATTAAAAAAGCATACTTGAGGGACCAAAACGAAACATAAGGAATTACAAAAAGCACCCTTCCTTCTTCCACGTAGGATTTACGCGCGAAAGCTGACTTGTCAATCACACACGTCAGCTTCCAGCTAGGCGTTCGCGCCAAAAAACCCTAGTATTTCACCATCTCCATCTCGCATCTCTTTCTCACACACCCCACACACACACACTCTATCTCTGTGCAAATGGATTCTGCCGGAGTTTCGCCGTCGGCGTACGATTCGTTCAAATCGAAGAAAGTCCTCCGTTCCTCCGTCAGCAAGCAACATTCCTCCGACGAAGCAGTTGCTGAACCGGATCAGAGTCCATGGAGCTCCAAAACCCCTGAAAAGCCCACACATCCGCCTCGAAGACCTATCACCCGTCGGCAAGCACTCCGGTCGGTGAATCAAGTCAGAGAAGCGGCGAAAAAACTCCAGAAATCAGATCTGAAACCTTCTGTTTCCTCTGATCCGTTAACGTACTCTGCTCCCCCAACCGAAACCCCAATCACAAAACCAAACGTCTCCAAGTCGCTTCCAGAAAAGTACGTTTCGTTTCCTCCCTCTGATACTTTTATTGAAAGTTATTTGTTCTATTTGAATAAAATGCTGATGAGAGTGATATATATTCGTGTTTAGGTATGAAATATTGGATAAATTCTTCAATAGCTTGGAATCTTCTATTCGACTTCTAGGGTTGAAAGGATCTATGTCTACATTTACGAACATTAGCCGTACGGTTGAGAGCTTAACAGATAGGTATGCGAAATCGTTTGTTAAAAACTTCAAGGTATTTGGTGGTATTTGTGTGTGTTTGCTAATTTGTTTTCTGGCGCATTTGGTCGAACAGGAGGTTTGCGTATAGTCATTTAGCTCAGCTCAAATTTCTTTTGCCGGAAGGGATTGAGATAAAGAGGGTTCTGGTCCGTGATGATCGGACTAGTTGTATGAAACCAGATCTTCATGTGACTTTGAATTTCAGTATCATTCAGAATGATGAGAAGCTAAAATCAGATAGTGGGAATTTACAGATGAGGAAGTTGTTTCGATCACGGCTTGTGAGCTTTTGTAAATCCAATCCTGAGGTATTGATATTCATTGCCTCTACTATTTGATTTTGAATTAGGTTATGTTTGATGCATCCAGATTTTGCTTCACTTTCCATTTTGTTCTTGCATTGTGTTTTTGAGTATAGGATTAGATTCAGATTGGTAATATCAATAAATTCATTTTGCTAGGTTTTTAAAGAATAGGTTAGATTTCTTGATACTATGCTATGTTGCTTACAATACAACTTTTTCATTAGGGAGATGAAGTTCCACAGGAGCAATTACCCGAGCCATTTAATCAATCGAATCAATTGTTATCTTCGAATCCAATGGTAAAAACGGACATAGGCTCGGTTCAGAATAAAACAAATACAATTGCTGAACGACAGCCAGCGGTGGCATCCCATATGCCTCAATCTTTCAGGCCACGTTTCTCGAAACGAGCTCCAAGCCACGATGTAAAAGCTATGGAGCAAAAATCTCAGGAGTTGACTCCTGAAATTCAGGTTCTCCCTGCTACAAAGCAAGTCCCTGACCATAGCTCCACCAAAGTAGCTTGTGTATCAAATGTTGCATCTCCAGTTAAATGGTCTGCAAAGTTACCAGAAACTCCAATCAAGAGCTTTGGTTTGGAGAAAAAGGAAGATCTTTCTTCCATTGATGGAACTCCCTCGAAGCTTATTTCGACTCCATTCAGTGCCACACCTGCACAAGCTGCAAGACCACCAGTAAGGTGTCTCATGTCTCCGGATGAAGATTCGATAATGTCTCCTACCAAATTAGCACCTAGAAAGTTAACCCGGCGTTCAAGTGGTAGAAGATCTATAACATTTGACACTCCTGTGAAGAATAGAACGCCTCGTGTCGAAAGGGCATCCTCTGATGATGATATTCTTGATTTTCTTCCCGTGGATCTCCTTGAATCGGTAAAGCCCATTTCGTTTCTTTAAATGTTATGGATATTGTTTGGTTTCTATTTTTGATGATCTTATATCACAACTTATACAATATCTTCTTTCAGATTCAAGAAAAAGAAAGGAAAGCAATAGAGGAGAATGATCCAGCAATCTCACAGGCAAAATGGAGGAAACAAATGATTGCAGGGTTACCCAGACTCTTTGACATTCTTCTCTTTTTCTTCCAATCAATCAAGCGATCAGTCATCACAAAAGAGGAGCTTGTGCACAGGATCATTTCAAGCCATTTGGAAATTGTTGACCGAAGTAAGCCTTTATGTTCATGGTTAAGTTCTCTTACCAGTTTCACCATTGTGAAAGCTCAAACCTAATCCTGATTTTACTACCTACAGGAGAAGTTGATGAACAGCTCAGATTGTTGCAAGAATTAGCTCCTGAATGGATTTATGAAAAGATGGCATCCACTGGTGATCTTCTCTTCTGGTAAGACCATCTCATTTTTGCCAAATTGGATTGAATTCAAGGTCTATTCAGCTCAATGACCTTGCCCCCAGAAGTTGGTTTTGCAAAACGACCCTTTGGTGTATCTCCAAGTTTTTAGCGAGGGCAGGTTGTTTTCGACCTATTTTCCAGGGGGCAGGTTGTTTTCGACCTATTTTCCAGGGGGCAGGTTGTTTTCGACCTATTTTCCACGGGGGCAGGTTGTTTTCGACCTATTTTCCACAAGGGAAGGTTGTTTTGACCTATTTTCCACAAGGGAAGGTTGTTTTGACCTATTTTCCACAAGGGCAGGTTGTTTTCGACCTATTTTTAACGAGGGCAGGTTGTTTTCGACCTATTTTTAACGGAGGCAGGTTGTTTTCGACCTATTTTTAACGGAGGCAGGTCACATGAAGGTCATTGAGAACTGAAAGGGACTCTTTAGTTCAATGTCTTCCCATAAATTCAACGCAAAATGTTTACAGTTTTGCTTGACAAAAATTCCTCTATTTGCAGCGTCAACAAGATCTCGAGCCCAGAGTCAATACGCACAAGACTATCAGAAGCCAATTAAGAGAATGTTGGGTAAATTGGGCTTGTAAATCTTTTCACCCGTTGGTTATTTAACGATGTTGGCTTCATCCGGCTCAAATTAACAGCTTTCATATGAATCTTGACATACAATTAGTTGCCATTCTATCCTCTTGGTTCAACATCATAGGCAAAGTTTAACTTGGTTGTATGCTGCCTGCTTGATTCAATCAAACATGGAATAAAAATATAAACTTTAACTTAACCCTTTTGTCTCTTCATTTGTTATAACCCAAATAAACAACCATACTTCATTGTTCAAATCCCTTGAATTCGCCGCCCCTCTTGTCATTTCTTGTTGTAATTCTTGAATCAAGAATCTTTTAGCATAGATTTCCCTATAAGTTGATAGATTAGAAACCAGTTTTGTATAAATTTTATACCCTTTTGTGGATCTTTAAAGATAGAGTATGGGAAGAGAAATGTTGGAATTTAGAACACCCCAACACCCATCTTTAGGTACAAATAACTGGGGTGGTGCTTCTCCTCTTTTGGCTAGGGATATACCAATAGAGTCCTTGGAACAAAAGTATCTTAGGTTCAACAGCATTCGAACAAACGATGACATCTTTCCTGCTCACGAGAATGTGTTGAATCAAACTTGTACAGAACCTATTAAACCGAGCCGGAAAGGGTTCTTGTTGAAGTTGATATGGCCTGATAAAAAGACAACGGAAAACGCGGGAGAATTGAAGAAAAAAAGATGGTTGCCGAAGCTCGACCGAAAGAGGAGATGGCCACAAGGTTGGTGATCAAACTTGAATATGGTATAAATATAGAACACCATGAGATTTTTGTTCAGTTATGGTTTAAGTTATTAGATTCTATTTTTGTTGTTCAAGGGCTATTGTAATGGTCTTAATGCTAAATTAATTTACAGAATTGCAGTAAAAAAAATAGGTTTGGTGAATGGTGAAAGTTGAAAAATTGTTCTAAAAACCCGTCGCATAGTCGCCATTAGACATGGCCATATGGGTGGGCTGGGCCGGGCTTTCTTTTGGGACCGGGCCAAAACACTATTCAAAGGACCGGGTTGGGCTTGATGGTTAATGGTCCGGCCCGTTAAGGCTTTTAAAAGACCGGTTTTTTGGAACCGGGCTAGGACCGGGCCCAAAACCAGGCTTTAAAAAATATATATATATATACATTTTTTAATAAATATTCGAATACACTATAAAATAGTTAACTGGGTCACTCAAACATACTTAAAAATACGTTTTATTAGAATTTCGATGGAATACTACATTTAAATAACTACATTTATTGAATTATAAAGAAAAATACTCTTAATCCTTGTATGGTGGATATTATGCAAGAGTTCCGGTCGTTTCAATTCTAGTAAGAGTCATTCCATCATCGAGGTCATCAACATCGAGTCGTTCGTTGTCGGTCTCGTCGTTGTCGTAATGTGATACATTACTTTCACAATCGGTAGTTGGCGGGGTACTTAGTCCTTCACGGACTTCGTTTTCTTCGAGTTTTTCTTCCACCCCCTCGAGCTCCGCCTCTAGGTCCGTTTGGTCTTGAATTCTTTCAAGACTATCTAAGTAGTCCTTCAAACAAACGCAACATTCTACCGACTCCGAGGTTAATCTTGTCCGACGGACCGAAAGGATCCTGCCACTAAGAGAAAAAGCGGACTCCGAAGCTACGGTACTAGCTTGGATTGTTAGTATATCACGGGCCATAGATGTCAAAACCGGAAATGCTTGTTCTCTTTCTTGTCAAAATGCTAATATGTTTAAATCTTCAAAATTCTCGACTTGATTCCAAGAAAATTCCCATTCATGTAAATTTGTAATTCATTGAGATCATCATATCGGGATTTTTTACTTGATTCATTTTGCACCTCATTTATCAAAGAGGTCATTAAGTCTTTCCGGCTTTGGCGATGACCACTACTAGAAGCATCCGACGTAAATAGTGGTTGTTGGAAGGTTTGTTGGCTTGCTCCTCCATGTCGGACTTTATAAATTTCAAATAATTCTAAAAATTTGCGATTAAATGATGTTTTTCTTCTCGTTGAAAAAGTAGAATTTGTTAACGTATCTAAACCAAAAGCTTGATTTATTTGTGTAATTAAAACCTCAACACCGGTAACAATTTTTCTTTCATTGAAGAAATCATATCCGCCCAATTGTCGTCTTTCTTCTCGTACTCTTTAATTTGCATTGCCAAAATATATAATTGATTTAAAACTAGAGGGCTTGTTGGATAATAAACACTGGATAAACAAGTTGTTGTGTTTTTAAAATCGCCTAAAAGATCATATAATCCATCAAGCACGACCCAATCCCAATCTTGAATACTATTATTGTTGTAATGAATATTATAAAATGCATGTATATAAATAAACTCTTTGTGCACGCAAATTTTCGATCATATAATATGTCGAATTCCATCGAACGGACATATCATGAGCCGGTCCCAAAGCTCTAAATCCACATTCACGGCAATATTTTCTATAAGCTGCATGCATTGATTTACCTTTGCAAAAAATTCTCCGTAACATAAGTCTAAATTTATTTAGTGTGTGCTTGCAAGTTTCTAAACCGTTTTGAACGGCTAAATTAATAATGTGGGCAACACAACGTGTATGAAATATTTCACCGTCCAACATAGGGGTTAAAATACTGTAACATCCTAAATTTTCCTTAAATAATATTTTAATGAGAATTGGGATGTATTTGTGTTTTGGTTTAAACCTTGAATTATATGGAAGTTTTATAATTCATTAGGGTTAAAATACAAGGGATTAAAGTAGGATGCTACTTTTGGAAAAATGGAAAAACTTAAGGGTGGGTTTGGTCACTTTTGGAAAGTGTGTTTGGATAAAGTAGCTGAAATGAGATATTATCTCATTCAGATTTTTGTTGAAGTCGGCAGAAAGAGAGAAAGGCAGAGAGAAAAGAGAGAAAAGAAGAAAAAGGAAGAAAAGCAAGATTTTGGTTCAAATTGATAAGGGATTGAACTTAGTTTCTGATAATTCTTGTTGTGAATGAATGATGATAAACGAATTTGTGTATTGGATTGATTTACAGAATCATAAACAACAGATTGAAGTTTTGGATTTGTGCAGCAAAGTGGGTTTTACAACAAAAAGGTGAGTTCATTTGTGGTTTGCATAAATCAGTGTTTATATGTTAAATTAAACCTTGAAATAGCTGTGTAAATTGTTTATGGACTGTATGGGATGGTTGGAATGAGCTGAATAGAACAGACATAGGTTGGAATCGAATTAAAGGGCTGCAGGTCGAGTTGTCCGGACGAAACCACGTATTCGGACACCTCTGTGATGAATGTTTCCGGACGCGACAAAGTTATCCGGGTAAGTTTTGAATTATTTTAGTTTTCCGGATGAATATAGTTACCGGACGGTATCCGGATTGTTTTAGGACCCGGGTGTTGTCCGGATTAGATCAGTATCCGGAAAGTTGTGTTATCCGGAAAAGTTTAGTTGTCCGGATAGTCAAAGTTATCCGGAAACCCCTGTTGTCCGGACACTTTTGAGAAATTGAGAAATGTTAGGTTCTGATGTCTGGATGCAGTTCTGGATGTTTTTGTCTGGTTAAGTTTTCTAAAAAAATTCTAGGGGCGCTGCCCCCAGACCCCGCAAGGGCGTTGCCCCTTGACCCCATCCGCTAACCAGGTAGCGGAACCCCCGTGCTAAGTCGCCGAAGGGGGGCATTTGAGGATGAAGATACGATAGGTTATTTAGTATTCTTAGATTTGTGTGTAGTACTAATGGTTATGTGCACGTGGAATAGATGAAGTTAGTCATTATTCTGATGTGTGTAGTACAAATGGTTATGTACACGTGGAATAGATGAATATTAGTCATTATTCTGATGTGTGTGAGAAAGTGGTTATGTACACGTAGAATAAATGGATATTAATCTTTATTCTGATGTGTGTGAGAAATCGTGGAATAAACGTAATTCCCGTTTCTAAAAGATATGTGGAAATGAGCAAGTGTACGTTGCAATTTCTGGAATGTTGAAATGGGCAAGTGTACATTGCAATTTCTGGAATAAGAGCATTACTCTAGAATCAGTGAAGATTCGTAGTGTGGCTCCGAGACATGATATGATGATGGAATTATGGTCAGTCATATTCATGGAATTGGGTAAAATCGTGTTAACGGAATAGGGTTACACGTATGGTAAGAAAAAGGGTAATCAGGTTTGTTATAACTTATTTACATTGTTTTTGCAAATGTTATTACGGAAACGAATGTTCTCACTAGGCGTTGGCCTAATCGTTTCAAAATAATGTTTTCTTACCAGGTACTAGCTCGGGCAAGTAAAGGGATTGTGGGACGAGCGTTTTGGAATAGCGGTGAAGTCATTTAACGGAAGGAGTGTTTTGATGGATTGCTTAGATAACTTAGTTGATCTGATTATAGTGACATGATTAAATTAATAGGTTATTTGAAGAATTCAGTATTTGTAAATATACTCCTTATGGTTAATGCACTTCCTATATGAAAGTTCGAAGGTTATTTTATCATAACTTGTTTTAAATTGAGGTTTAAATTAGCTCAGAATTTTGGGGTGTTACAAACACATTTTAATTTTTCCACACATACAGTATTATTACTAGCATTATCAAATGAAATGCTAACGATTTTATTTGATATATTATAAAAAAAGTGATTTTTTATAATTGAAAATTGACGTTCACCCGAATGTGGCGCACCAAACGTTTCAAACGTGATTATACGTTTGACCATTTGCCACGACTCCGTCCAATGTGCCGTTATACATATATAAGAATTTGGCAATCCGCGTGGTGCGCTCCACACATCACAAGTTAAAGAAACGTTGTTAGACATTTGTTCAAACATGTTTTGCATTTCATTTTTAGCATATTTCCACATTTTTATTGCATCACGTCTAAGAGTTTGACGGCTTACTGAAGTGTAGCGAGGTTGTAGACATCTTTGGATCATCTTCGTCATATATGGATTGTGGAAATGTCCAAACGGCAACCCCATTTGAATGACACATTTAGTTGTTAATTCCCGGGGCAACATGGTATCGTACGACCATATTTGACCTTGGTTGTCAAGTATGAGTTGACTTGCATCACCTCCGGACTTCAACGTCTTACACGTGCTATCGGTGTGCCTCTTTAAGGTCAAGTTTCCCGAGGTCGCAAGGAGAGCTCCACACCTTTTGCATTATGCCTTTTTTTCCCGTCGTTGAGAACCACCATATTGAAACCATTCTAAACTTCGGATTTTCGTCCGTCCTCGGCAATAATTTCTCTAATTTGTTCGTTTGATGCATTACCGCCGGCCATTTTGATTGAAGGATGGAAGAATTGAGAGAATGAGAAGTTGCGAAAAATGAACACGAGAAAACGAGAAATCGAGAATTGTGAGCGAGAATTACGTTTTTTGCGTTTTTGTAACTTGGTATCTAACCTCATACACCCACTATCCTATTTATAGTGTTTAGGAGTCAAAAAACACCAAAAAAAACGGTCAAAAATGCCCCTAACAGTAATAAAAACGGTTCTTTTTTTAATTTAGGCGGGCCGGGCAGGAACCGGGCCGTGAAAATAGCTGAAATTTGGGTCTGGGACCGGGCCTATACCGGGCTTGGCTTCAGGCCCCTACCGGGCTTTTTCGGGACCGGGCCCATTTGGCCATGTCTAGTCGTCATGGCGTGCCATGGCACCAAGGCTTGTGTCTCACGCCACGTTAAGCTCGTGGCACACGCCATGGCCTAATGCGCATTTTTCGTAATGAGATATTTGGTTTTCTTTACGTTTTTAATGTTTTATTTGCAAGTTTTTTTTTAATATATAACTTAATTTAACTTGCTTACTACTATTGGCTCATTGAGTAACATTACAAAATATATGTATTTATATATAAATTATAAATTTGACGACATAAGTCACGCCTTGAAAATTGTCATGGCTTCGTCGTGGCTCGTAAGGCTTGAGGCTTGTCCTTGCCGCCATACCACGCCTCACGCCATTTAGAACCTTGGTTCTAAGACGAAAAGAATATATCATTTCTCTGGATACATCAACAGATTCATATCAAAATAGAATGAACCAATAAAAAAAATCCTTGCAATGAACCATGTACATTAGAAAGTTTATTGAATGAAGAATCATCAACTGTTTTGTTTAAATTGATTACCTTAATCATTTTCAAGGTCCAAGAATCATCAAATTAAAATTAAAGTGTAAAAGTCACATAATAATAATTTTTACCATATTAACCGGTTTTTTGGTCATTTTTATAGATTAGGAGTAGTGGTGTAAACGAGTTCGAGCTTAATAGTCCTCGAGCTTGGGTAGATCTCAAAAACATAAATAAAACTCATTTAACGAGTTGAGCTTCATAACATCAATTTCGACTCGTTCAAAAGCTCGATTAAAATTTACCAGTCCAGTCTAATCATTTGAGCATACACTTTTTTGAGCCAAACATATTTATATGTTTACAAACCATATAATCAAATATAAAAATCATCAAGCTACAGCAAATAAACGAGTTAATCAATCTCATGTTCGAACTCAAACATTCAAAAAAAATATGACCCCAACTTTGAAAAAGTTAATTGAGCTGAGCTCGAATAACCTGCTACTCGACTCGACTCGGCTCCTTGACCGTTGGAGTTTTTTCCAATATTTTCCCATCACATAACTTATTTGTAACTTTAGAAAATGATTCAATTTGATTAATAAAAATAAAAATAAAAATAAAAGATTTACGCTCCCAACAGTTGTGCTTAGTTACAGCTTAAAGAAAGAAAGGCACGAGGCGCCATCTAGTCCTTTAGCTCTATAGTAAGCCATATATTCTTTATGGTCGGTTTCCCGATACATCATCGGGCCTCCCTTTTCCGATAACAGCTCCTTTATCGGCCCGTAAGGCTTACAACTATTAGCCGTACTTGGATAAAAGAAACACGCAGCCGATATCCTAGGCCCGATTGGTGCAGCCAGGACCCTATGTTCCACGCTCTTAAATTTGTCGTTCGTGATCAACTACATACAAAAGTATTTGTGTGAGAACGAATGAAAACAACTATTCTACGCTTCTAAGAGCATCTGCAACAGATACTCCAAAAAAATTCAAAAATGGAGAATGGTTGACCAAAATCTTAAAAAACGGATTTTTAGAACGCTTTTAAAAAAAGGTCGTATAGCATGACACTTTTGGTTAATGTGTCTTTATCGATACAATATTTGATTTGTAGGTCCTTATTATCATAAAGTCTATCATGACATTTTTCGAAAAACAGTCTTATAGAACTTGTTAGGTTGCCTAATTTTGTAACATTGTTAAATAGGACACCCATGTTTTGGTATTATAAATTTAAGGATCCTATTAAATAAGTTTTTAGGTGTCCTAATATGTTGTAGTAACATCTTACCCACCCAGACCCCACCTCCGAGCGGGATATACCAGGCTCGTTTGGTTTGGTTTCGTTTGGTTTATGTGTTACACTACCTGCATAAGATCGCCAATATTTACGATTAGTGCCTCTTTGACCGGTTGCACGTCCACCCATTGGTTTCGGTGGAGAACCTGGAGACCACCGATACTATCTTGAAGGAGAATGGTGAGGTAAGATGGGTCCGAGTGCTTTGTTGCTCCTAGAGTCAAGTCTGGCTCCGGGCAAGATGGGTAGTAATGGCAAACGAGCGTTGCTGTTTTCATGCAATTGATGTTTGCTAGGTAGCCGGTGTCGAGTCCTAGTGCCTCCGATAGCAACTCTGCTAGTGTGTCGTTTAGATCGATGATCCTTTCCATGTAGTTTTTTATTGCTACCCTACAACCCATAAAAATGAAGTTATAAACGTCTTCCATATTTTTCACAAAGCCACGGTCTTCACAAAAACAGTCTCACTACCTTTCCAAATAGATGAAAGGTCTGCGTACATCTACTAGATTTGTTTGGTTTGGTAAGAGGCTTTTGACTATCTGATTACCGCCTCTTAAAATAGTTTCTCCATTTTAGAGAATGTTTTGGAAAATCTGTTAGAGCAAGAAAAACCGCTAAATCTCAAATTTTTGCATTTTGAAAATTCTGTTGGAGATGCTTTTACCACGTTACCTGGTCAGAGATACTGATGTTGTTGTTTACCAACCCCCTCTTAGTGGGAGTTTGGTTGCTTTTCCATTAAGTCATGTATGGATAAAACTGTCTGTGTCTGTTTGGTGGGTTTTTGATTTGGGAGAGTTTTTTCTAGATGGAAGGAGCGTGGTTTTTCAATTGGGAGTTGGTTTTCTGCATAAAGCTCCCCCCTAAAAGCTCACTGAATAAGCCACTTTCTATATCATTAACCCATTACCAAATAGTTTAGTCATGTATAGCTGACCGAATAAGCTGTGAGTCCCATTAGACTCGTTAAGTTGCTAACAAAAATGTCCTTACCCACTCTTACCGGTCCATAGTCCATAATGCTGACCAAGATGCTGACTTGGTAAGCTGAAGGAAGACTCTCTTTGAAAGAATTGAGGTGAAAAGAAGTGATACCTGCAAACTTGTGGCAATGCATCAGGATCAAGTGTACCATCGGCATAGTGACAAGATATCGAGTCCCTCCAGTTTACAGCTTTCGACACATAAAGATCGCCATTAGAGTAAAACTTCACCTGCGCTTCGTGCTCCCGTGAGTACCACTTCATCTTCACCTCCTTCGGTTGCTCATGAAACCGTTTTACGCCTTCTATCATCTCTCCCAAAACACTAGCCCGAATCCCATGATTAACCACTTGGAATATCCCCCAACTCTCCGACGCTTCCCTTATTTCAGCAACAGTTTTCGCCCGTTTCCAACCTTCAACGCCTTTTAGGTCAACCACCGGGACCCGCAAGTTCACATTTTGTGTTTCTGGTGATGGGGTTTGTAGCAGGTTCTCCGGTGGATGAATGAACATCTTGGGGATTTTGAGTACACCGGAGTCAAGGAGTCCTTTGACTCCAGCTTTGGTTTCGTCGAAATCGGCTTTGGCTCTATGGTGATCTTGGTGGCTAGCCATGGTGCTGGAAAGAATGGTGAGAGAAATGGTTATAAATAAAGGTGGCCCAGATGGTTTAAGAAGAGCATGAAAGTGGCAAGATGACAAACTTATGATCACCTGTAACAAGTACCTAGAAAACTGATCTACATACATGGGTCCCACCTTCTTGGCTTTGCAAGGCGGAGTTTGGACTCATCTCCAAGCATGCAATCACACTATTTTTTGGCAAGATTGTGGAAGCTGGGAGGTGATATGATGGTGACTGGGGTTACCCTCTTGCTCCAACTCCATTTGTTTATATTTTCAGCATTGCATTATTTACTCGTTTACTGACACAAATTGCGTAAGCACTGAATTGAAGATTATGGAAGGTTATTATTAGAGTAATTCATTGAAATGCCCTAAGTTCACCACCCCTTTTACCCATTTGCCCTATCTCTCTCCCAATTTACCAAAATACCCTGAAAATCCGTGGGCATCCGTGGGCAAGCTAAAAAATCCGTGGGCATGCAGAAAATCCGTGGGCCGAGGACAAAAAATCCGTGGGCCGAGGCAAAAAATCCGTGGGCAAGAATTTTGACACAAAATCCGTGGGCCACAGGTTAACCCACGGATTTTCAGGGTATTTTGATAAATTGGGAGGGGATAGGGCAAATGGGTAAAAGGGGTGGTGAACTTAGGGCATTTCGTATAATTTCTCTTATTATTATATAGGGAGGTTCAAACGATAACAAGGTCAAGATATGAAAACATGAGAACGGCCAATTCACTTATTCACATGTGATTTTCCATTGAAATCACATGTGACTACGAAACACGGTCAATGCAAGGTAAATATGTTGATGTTGACCGAGTTTAACAAAACTCCTATTGTCGTTGCCCATTGTTTTTGATACTTGATGGATTTCATTAACAATTATGTTCTTCAGGTATCATCTCCTACTTCAAAAAGTCGTAGCAAGTCTATGGCAATTGCACATAAGGGTCTAGAGGTGGATTTCGTATGGCACTGGTCTTTGTTCTTGAATCTGAAAAACCATACCAAACCAAATGAACCCGGTATATTGTTCTTGTATATGAAGAAAACCAGATCTCCCGATATTCCAGCCCTTTGTGGTTGCTATTGTCTTGGGGCATACGGATAACTGGATAAGTGACACCGTATATCTCCTAACAAGTCCTCCAAATCCCCATAGGAGAAAAAACATAAAAGGCCAAACATAAGAAACAAAATAAGACAAATGACAACGAATACGAAAAGTAATACCATAATCAAGTCACTTCTTTGGCAGTAAGCTACAAAACAAAAGGGCAAGTGAACAGATTCAGTGAAGATGTTTCATGAAATTTCCAAAAACCCAACATATCTATCCCACTTGAAAATAGAGTTTGGGGGTAAGATGTATGCAAACCTTACATCTGTTTCAAGAGAAATAGAGGTTGTTTTCGGAAAACAACTAGAAAAAGGGTTCAAATTAGCAAAGATCATTTAAGAACAGAATCTTACTAGAAAGATAAGTGATGACAAACAAATGTTTGGGTCGAAAAGACTACCACTAGAATCATGTATCCAATCATTTCATCTTGGCCTCGGTGAAGAGAACATGGCGATTGACACGGGGATCGTACTTTCTGAATTCTAGCTTGGTCTGTATCTTCCTTGGATTCTTCTTCTTCACATAGAAGAAACCAGTTCCTGCTGCTGAAACCAATCTTATGAAGATTGTTGCACTTTTCTTCTTCTCTCCCATCCTTCAATCTACAAAATCCAAATCATAAGCAAAACAGAGCAATCTAAACAACATCAAATCAAAATCTTCAACCAATTCATACGACTGGTTAGCATTTTTCTGAATCAGGATCATAAAGGATTAAGTACAGTTCGATTTAGTTATCTTAAACGTTAACCTCATTCAAAAATCACTGAATTCAAGTTTAGAATTGAAATCTCAGTTTGTTTAACTCAAATTCAAACTTCTTTTGCTCCAATTCCGATCCCGATCCCGATTCCGATTCGAACATAACGAAATTGGAGCTTCAAACTACCCCTAAATTTAATCAATTTACTCAAAACGTAGAACGATTACATTTTTCACCATATTTTCAAAACATATAAGCAATCAAACAGAAAATAAGAAGAAGAAAAATGATTCATATATACAAGATGCAAAGTTCAGCATATAACACATTGAGGTTATAATTCAAAATCTACACACAAATTTATCAAACTACAACCGGCGTTTTTGTATCAGATGTGTATCATATACAGACATACCGGTACCGGCGACGTGGTGGTCAGGTCGGCGATCTGATAATTCTTCGGTCTCCGTCTACTTCTCTTAAGCCCTAGCTATACATAGAAGGGTATATCATCAAATGGCCCCTGAACTATATGGTAATAACCGCTAAAGTCCCTCAACTACATTTGTACAAATTCAATAAATTTGAGTTTGACTCGGATACATATTTTTGTACGGTCTTCTTCTTTTACAAACCCAATAATTCGTATAAACTTATAAACTATTTTTCATGTGTTATTTCATATCAACACGTGTGAATGATTTCAGTGTTTATAAATTGTTGTTTTATATGTGAAGTGTTCATGACTGGTTTTTTCACATAGAAAAGAGTCTTGAATGTTTCGTGTATGATATTGTATAAATACTGCATTATAACATGTATTTTTTTTCATATGTGAAATAATACATGAAAATTTGTTTTGTAAGTTTATACGATTTATTGGGTTAGTAAATGATTATGTGTTTATTTATGTGTGTGTGTGTGCGCCTGTTTATAAACACACAGTGACGGACCCAAAAACCTTTTCATATGGTCGCACCATATATATTTTATACGGTTTTTATCGACATGTATATCTTTTTTACCAATGTTCAATATCGGTTGATGTGTTTTAGCCAAATTTTGGCGTTTCGATGGATTTTTAGAGTTTTTGGCTTAATTTTAGGGATTTTTAAGTTTTTTTTATCGATTTCGAGAGACTTTTTCAGTATTTTTTTGGTTGATTTCAATAGTTTTTTTTGGTTTTTTGGTTGATTACGAAGTACGATTGCACTTCCAAATGAATACGGTAGCACCTCCTAAAACGATACTATTGTATGCAGTTAATTTCGGCGAAATTTCAATGAAATTTCGGTAATAGCGGTCCAAAGGAAAATTTCGGTTCGAAATTTCGGTCCAAAATAACGGAACCAAATATAGCAGTGAAATTGACTGAAATTTTGAAAACGAAATTTCGGTTGCTATACTGAAATATTTTTTTTGAAAGACTTTGACTTTTTTGGGGCTTTCTTTCATTCTTTGTTTGGGCTTTCTTTTTTTTTGGGTTTTATATTTTCAGGTTTTGGCCTTTTTATTTTATCTAATCCATCCCTTTTTGACCTAAATTAGAGATCGACCTAAATTAGTTGATCGACTTCTCCACTTGTTCACTCTTCTTCTTCTTCTTCTTCTTCACTTCTTTCAAACCAGTGGATTGCAATTAGTTCTCATCTACGAGCTTTATATGTTTTGAAACTTTTTACTTGTGTGGTTTAAAACTATTACTATGTTACTTGTGTGGTTTGAAACTTTTTTGAACTATTAAGTTATATGTTATATGTTATATATTATATATATATATAATTTTATGAACCTATTTTTTTACCGCTATTTCAAATCAAGCTCATGACCAAAATTTTCGCAATTGGCCGTGTTAACTGCTTAATGTTGCACCTTCACGAAACCAAATTTTTTTATCCTTCGCCGGAGAAATAATACGGTGGCACGTGCCACCGTGTGCCCTTAATCAGATCCGTCCATGTATACAAACAAACAAACAAACAAACAAACAAACACAATAGGTTATTCTTAATTTAAAAAAAAACTAGTATCTGACAAATGAGTATACACCTAACTACTATAAACATAACAATCAACTATGAAAGGAGTACATATTTTCATCCAAGACCTATATATAGTTGATTTTGATTTTTGCAATGGAATGACATGCCATGTATTTTGTGCATGATCCAGTAGATTTACATCTTTTCTAGACTCATAGCTCATGCTTTGTTCCAATCTTCAGTATTATCTTCACTTTGTAAAGATCTAAATTGAAAACTTCTTAAAAATCAAGATGGTGCAATCTTTATAGAACATCTTTTGGAAAACAATGAAAGTGGCCATAAAGATTTGGGGCTACTTTTTCAAAATTCCAAGAATTAAGAATGAGAAGAAAGGAATGATGCATATTTGGTCCATACACTTTTAAATACATCTACAAACATGAGGAGTGTTATGGGGATTTTGTTTCCAACGACAAACCAGGGATTTTTGTCGGGAGTGTACTTTTAAGGTGAATTAAAGACTCACAAATCGTTTGATGTGTTTTTAGCTGGATTCCACCTTTTTAAGAGCGTTTTTGAAGTGTTCAAAATTGATTTTGAAGGATTTCTTTTAAAGTTTTTAGTTCATCTTAAGAGACTTTTTTAGTTTTTTGGTTTAATTAAGGGTCTTTTTCGGTTTTTTGGTGGATGTCCTTAGGGCTATTCAGGGCTGTTCCTGAGATTTTGGAGGCCTTGTACGAAAAATTAGATGACTCCATAATTATTTATTTAAATTTTTATTAAATTATTGTTACTAAATGTTAACGTTTATCTATACATATAATAAATAAGTAACTAGCATGTCACGTGTCGTCTTCTGGTGAGCCGACTTCTGTATTTTCCCGCCTAAACATGTATTTGGACACAGTTTACATTATAAGTTCAATTAGCACACACATATTCACTCCTCCTTAAATCTCTCCTTAATTCAATTTTTTAAATTTATACGTTACATTTACTACTCTTATAACTAGGTATGTAGTTTACTTTTAATCCTTTACTTTTTTATTTTTCATTTTAGACTCTTATCATATAAACATAAATAATGTATATGAACTAAAATGCATTAAAAAACATTTCTATTTTTTTACAAATTATACCATTGTAATTGCTTCGTCAATACCTTCGAAATGAGCCCAATGTTGTATATTTTTTGATTTAATTATATTATTAAATATTATAAATATATGCGAATTAATGTGTCGTGATTAGTATGAGATTAGTTGAATTAGTATGGGATTTGATACAAATAATCACTAAATTGTCGTGATTTTCTTTTTGCAATTTCATATCAATTTTTACTTCAAAGTCGAATTTCTTCGACGAATTACAATTCTATCAAATTCCATTCTGTCAACGAAACACCCTTAGAGTTATCATAAGAGATTTAATTACTTGGAAAAAAAAGATATCACTTATCAACTGACTTTTGAATTATGAGTTCGAACCTTTTTCAAAAATATAAATATGCAAATATTTTAGTATAGTATATTTAATTATTTATACTTTCTTAATCATGATTATATTATTTCCTCTAATTATTTTTTGACCAATTAACCATATTGACCTTTAATTTTATACATCTGATATGCGATTTAAAAGCGTATAAATATGAACATGAAACAAAATTATTTTTTCGAATTCTCGGCTTTAGATTTGAGATACTTCGCGACGCATCGCGCGCATGTACTTATCTAGTTTGATAATAAATCGACGAATAACCCATCTTTGACTTTGAACAAATTGTTCATCTTTTCTTCTTTTCAACACTAAATTTTAATTTTTAATGTTATTATGTTACCGGGGATTCAAAATTTATATTTTTTTTAATAAATATTAGTGTTTTTTAAAATTCATAACCCCTCCTACAAGGTGTCCCGAAAAGAGGTAGATGCTAAGAAATAACATGTATGTGAGTGAAGAGGATGTATGAATAACAATCTCCTTATATAAAATTGATCAATTATTATGATAATTACGAATAAACATATCAACAAGAACCTTTTATTAATCTATTGTCATTAAAAAATAATATATTAAAAATTAAACATATTCCAAAAGAACATATATAGAAAAAATCAATAAATGTTAAAAAAATCTAAATTCTATTAAATTCAAAGAAAAGTATAAAACAAATCATTACAAAAACATGAAACAACCAAAGTTATTCAAAACATTTTTAACGGCTATTCTATAACTTTTCTAAAATAAAGAATCTCAAAGAAAAAAATACATTCAACTTAAGCAGATACTCCATGTTAGTAATTTCGGCATTAGTTATATTATTAAAATCATAACACAATTAACCAACAATTAAAATAAAATATCGCTCTGTTAAAGATTAAGTTTTAAAAACGTTTACTTTCTCTATTTTCTTCTTCAATTTTAACATACACTATAAATTAGAGATGGTCTAAATCTTTAAGCTAGATATTTCATTAAAAAAACCCAATAAAGATTGATGAAATAACAATTCTAAAATTTGAACTTGTTTCAAGTAAATTATACAAATAACTTACTAAAAAGGTTATATAATTTAATTATCTAATTAGTAAAAATTAGGAAAAAGTAAAAAATATTTATATATTTAAATCATCCTTAAAAAGAATTAAAGAATCGTTAGAATTTCATATATTTAATTTAATTATCTAATTAGTAAAAAATAGAAAAAATAAAAATATTTATATATTTAAAGGGAAATTAATTAAAATGCCACAAGTTTAACTTTGCTTTACCAAAATACCCTAAATATCTTTCAGTTTGCAAAAATGCCACAAATTTCCGCGGTAGGCCCCTCGATCGCGGGCCCACACCCACGTGTCACAAAGTTTCGGCCTGACCCGTGGTGGTTCCTCGCGATGGACCCGCGATAGGCCAAAATTGTCACCGCGGGCAGGGACCAAACTTGTCACAGCGGCCATAGTTGGGGGGCTTCGTGGGACATTTTGCCCAAACCTGGGTGACACGTGGGCTGGGCCCGCGATCGCGGGGCCCACCACGAAAATTTAGGTCATTTTGGTAAACCAGTAGAGATTTAGGGTATTTTGGTAAGAAGGGGTCAGACTTAGAGTATTTTAATTAATTTCCCATATTTAAATCATCCTTAAAGAAAATTAAAGAATCGTCAGAATTTTGTATATTTAATTAGGCTCAAAAACTTTTGTAATAAAACAAAACTGATTTAAGACAAAAAAAAGTAAATATCCCTGGCCCCAAGAATCGAACCTGGGTATACACGGGGTAGAGACATACACATATCAAGCCGTTTCCACTGCACTACTAATCAGTTTGTGTAAAGGTTTGTATTAATTAATTTATAAACCAATATTGCTATAGGTAAAAATTTAAAAAATATTCTGAGGCCCCCGACGATCGGAGGCCCTGTGCGGTAGAACACTTTGGCACACCCCTATGCACGGCCCTGGGGCTATTGTTGATTGGACAACCCCTAAAGCTTCATGTACCGCTATTTAATGTTAATTACTTAAAATCTCTTAAAAACAACTAATAAAGCTTTATGTACCGCTTTTAATGTTAGTTACTTGATTAATACTTATCTCTAACAACCTTCAAATCCTTAAATCCTGGACTCTTATTAATTAATTATTATCTCTGACCACTTTCAGATCCTCAAATCATGAACTCCTAAAAAAAACATCATTCTTTAAACAAATTTATAAAAAAAAACTTTGATCTTTTTCTCAAAACCACACATTAAAATAAATTTAAACATTAAAATCAAGATATATCACGCTGCATTGAATTCTAGTTTATCTAATAATATAAAATAAACCGATAAGCACTTGTTAAATCCTATACTAGTAATCCTCATGTTTATCCCATAAATTTTTGAGAATTTAATTAAAATACCCAAAGTTTGAATTTGACTTATTAAAATACCCATTTTTTCGTTTTTACCAAAATACCCAATTTTTTCCGCGATGGGGTCTGCGATCGCAGGCAGGGACTAAAAGTGTAAATATAATTTTCAAAATTGGTCCCCATCGCGGGACACCTTCGCGGGCAGGGACTGAAAGTGTAAATATAATTTTCAAAATTGGTCCCCATTGCGGGACACCTTCGCGGGCAGGGACTGAAAGTGTAAATATGAAATAAAAAAATTTCAAAATTGGTCACTGCCTGCAATCGCGGACCCCATCGCGGAAAAAATGGGTATTTTGGTAAAAACGAAAAAAATGGGTATTTTGATAAGTCAAATTCAAAGGGTATTTTAATTAAATTTTCTATATATATCCTAAATTTCAAATTTGAATCTAATTCCAAATTTCACAAAACATTGGATGGAGTCAATATCCTTCGATCACCACCGAACAGATTCTTTACAGTTAAAGGTGGCCAAACTCAACAACTCGATGGAGAAGACAAAACCCCTACTATTTTTCATCTTTTTCTTCTTATTTAGGTCAATATCCGGCGACGATGACTGCCTTCCGGCCTCCTGCAGCCATACCGGACCTCAAGTCCGCTTTCCTTTCCGCCTCCGGGATCGACAACCGTCACGGTGTGGATTTCCGGGGTTTGATCTTTCATGTAACGAGAAAAATCAAACACTCCTCACGCTTCCGTCGTCTCCATCATCATTCATCGTCAAACGAATTATCTACGCTGTACAGGTGATTGCTGTTGAACCAGACTTCTGTCGGCCGGAAAGAGTCACCGACATCAGATTAACCGGCACACCTTTCGATTCCAGTTTTATGGGAAACTACACTTTTTTTAATTGTTCCTCGCAGAATTTGAGATTGAAGTCTCAGATTTTGTCGATACTTGCGTTTCCTTGCGTGAATCATTCCGTGTTCGCGGTGAGGGCCGGCTGGGTTCGTTATGGAGACATTCCGGCGAGTTGCCGTGCTATGAAGACGATCTCGTTGCCGGTTAGGCGGTTCGGCTATATCGGGAATGAATTGACGTTGACTTGGTCAAGGCCGAATTGTGTATCTTGTGAGCTTTATGGTGGGACTTGTGGATTCAAGAGCGATGATGGAGAAATTGCTTGCTTTGATTCTTTATCCGATGGTAAGCTAGCACCTTTCACCCCGTACATGTTTTCATGCACAATGTACTACTGTTAAATTGCTTCTTGTTGAATATCTAACCGTTGATTATTTGGGCAAAATCATTCCACCCATTTGCCAACTGAGCTGCACGCCAGAGGCTAACCGTTGATTATTGCTTGCAGGTATTTGGAGGGTTGCCAAATATGGGCTAAGCATAGGCGTCGGGGTTGGACTCATATGCTACGCTTGTAGCAAGGCGAGAACCTATAATCATTGCCGCCGCCGCCAAAGCATCGACCTTTTCTCGATTGCAATCATCCCACAACCGCCAACAACCACCGGCCTTGACGGGCCCACAATCGAGTCCTGCCCAACAACCATATTGGGAGAAAGTTGTAGATTGCCCAAGGACGATGCTGACACTTGCCCGATATGCCTTTCGGATTACGAGCCTAAAGAGGCGGTGAGAACCATCCTGCAGTGTAATCACTATTTTCACACGGAATGTATAGACGAGTGGCTCAAGTTAAATGCAACTTGTCCGGTGTGTCGGTGTTCGACTGAAAGTTTGTCGTTGGTTACGCCTTCCTCTTCGATGTCATCGAATTCATCACACACAACGAATCGGAATGGCGCAGGAGTAGAATTATTTATGCATTAAGTAGTACCGTCTTTTTAAGTATATTACTTAAAATTCAAGATTACAAGTAATGGCGCAGGAGTAGAATTATTTAAAGTTGTATGTTTGAATTCATAATTAACTAATCAAATACAAGATATATACACTACTACACGAAAGACTTTTCCCTAAGAAATCACAAAACCGTCACAAAGTTGGTGGTTAGATTGTTGAATATCTAAACCTACATATGGAGAGATTCAATCTCCAATTTACCTTGTGTGAACATATAGATAATAATAAATGTGGATCCTCTAGATCTTTACTGGGATTACTATAATATAATATATAGTGTCATTAAGATAATGAAAAAAGGTATAAAATGATAGTAATAATTACTATTAATTGCTACTGAAAATAAATAAAAAGCAAGAAGGCATATGTCTCAAACTCATTTCATTGCCAATAATGTTGTTTCTTTTGAAACTCAAAGTTGTCAAGTTTTATAAACATAAAAGAAAACGTCAAAAAAGTTGATATAGGGGTGCTCAATGGTTGGGTTGATCGGGTTGAAGGCATTTCGATACATCAACCCAATGTTGGCGGTTTGAAAAAATTTCAACCCAACCCAACCCAACCCGTTCGGGTTGGTCGGGTTGTGTTTAAACAAGGTAAAATCAAAACTAGAAACATAAAAACAAAGGAAACATGTCTTTAAAATACAACCGATAATTCAGACAATAATTAGATACTATATATAAAAATGTCTAAACCAAATATGATCAAATAGTTTGACGTCTCCAATTTGTATATTTCTTAAATCTCAAACATATCGCTATCAACCGTTTTTCTCAATTTGCATATATATGTTAATTAACATTTACTATATATATATATATATATATATGTGTGTGTGTGTGTGTGTGTGTGTGAGTGTGAAGGAGTTATATAGAGATGGATAAGAGATTAAATATATATATATATATCGGGTTCATCGGGTTGGGTTGGGTTCAAATTTTTGTAACCCGATATCAACCCAATACATTCGGTTTGAAGATTTACAACTCAATTGGACATCGAGTTGCTTCGAGTTGGGTTATTTCACGTCAGGTTGGGTTGGGTTGGTCGGGTTTTTGTGCACCCCTACATGGATAATCCAACTATAATCAACAATATCGTTTGGTGTGGATTTATAAAACATATAATTGAAATAACCCATGATACGTCTATGCTACCATTTAGACCACGATGGCCTACGTTTGATGCTTTAAAATAGACATGTCCAAAAGGCCGGCCCAGGCTAGCCTGGACCGGGCTTTGGGCGGGCCCGGGCCGGACCGGGCTTTGGAAAAAAAGGCTG
Organism: Saussurea involucrata; assembly: GCA_033807775.1. Taxonomy (NCBI): domain Eukaryota; kingdom Viridiplantae; phylum Streptophyta; class Magnoliopsida; order Asterales; family Asteraceae; genus Saussurea; species Saussurea involucrata. Next base: position 231,718,414 of record CM066314.1, read on the forward strand.
AGCCCGATCAGGCTTTTCAAAAGACCGGGTCTACCGGGCCGGGCCTAAATCGGGCTTTTTAAAAAAATGTATTTTTTACATTTTTAGTAAATATTATTCGTATCCACTATAAAATACTTAATTGGGTCACTCAAACATACTTAAAAAATACGTTCTATTAGAATTTCATATATAAAGAAAAATACGTTCTATTAATTTTATATAAATTATAAAGAAAAATACATTTAAAGAAGTACATTTATTGAATTATAAAGAAAAATACTCTTAATCCTCGTCCTCGTATGGTGGATAGTATGCAAGAGTTCCGGTCGTTTTAAGTCTAGTAAGAGCCGTAGGATCATCGAGTTCATCAACATCGAGTTGTTCTTCAGGGTCGATCTCGTCGTCGTCGTAACATGATACATTACTTTCACAATCGGTACTTGGCGGGTACTTAGTTGGGCACCTTCGTTTTCTTTAAGATTTTCTTCCACTCCATCAAGCTCCGCCTCTAGGGTCGTTCGGTCTTGAATTCTTTCAAGACTATCCAAGTAGTCCTTCAAACAAACGCAAGCTTCTACTGACTTCGGGGTTAATCTTGTCTGACGGGCCGAAATGATCCTGCTACTAAGAGAAAAAGCGGACTCCGAAGCTACGGTACTAGCTTGGACTGTTAGTATATCACGGGCCATTAATGCCAAAACCGGAAATGCTTGTTCTCTTTCTTGCCAAAATGCTAATATGTTTAATTCTTCAAAATTATCAACTTGAGTATTCCAAGAGAAATTAGTATTCATGTAAATTTGTAAGCGAGAATTGTGTTTTTTGCGTTTTTGTAACTTGATATCAAACCTCTAACATCCACTACCTATTTATAGTGATTTGGAGGCAAAAAATACAAAAAAAACGGCTAGAAATGAGAAAAAACGGTCATATTAACGGTAATAAACGACTACTTTTTTGAACAAAAACGGGCCGGGCTTAAACCGGGCTTGAGACCGGGCCGCAGCCGGGCCGGGCCGAGAAAATTGGCAAAATCAGGGCCTGTTAGGGCCCGGGGGGCTTAGACCGGGCTTTGGGCGGGCTGGGCTTCAGGCTCTCGGTGGGCTTTTTCAGGCCCGAGCCCATTTGGCCATCTCTACAGTTTAAAACAAGGGAAATTAATTAAAATGTCAATTGGGCTTGTTACACCCCTTATGGGCTTCTACATGTGATTAAAAGCTTAAAACATATTTGTGGCCCACCTCGTTCAAGAGAGTTGATTTAATAGGATGATGAGTGGTTCCACTAAATGTGTATACAATTAACAATATATATATTATGATATTATATATATGACCCCATATGTCCATGAATGTACATATGACTCATCCCATCATGCCATTAAACTAATGCAACCATGAGACATATGAACATAGTGTTGGGCTTTTCAATGAAAATGGTAGCCCAAATTATTAATCTAAAGTAATGTAATGTTAGTTATGTAGTCCCTTTTTGCTACAGGCTCAAGAACCCTCTCTTTTGCTTTCTATTCTAACCATTATCATATGCATGCCACTCCTTTCTCACTATATCATACATACATACATACATACATACATACATACATACATACATACATACATACATACATACATATGTATGGATGATGATGTATGATGGATGCATGGATATATAGATAGAGGAAGGTTCAAACGAGAACGTTGACGATTTTAGAAAACATGAAAACGGTCGCTTATGTGCAAAATCACATGTGAGTTTACGCTAACTGCAAAAAATTGGACGCTAAGGACTTTGGCTGCTACTTAAGAGTTGGGGGGCAAGTCGCATGAATCATATATGATTTTGTACGTGAATCATGTATGATTTTGTACATTAGCAGTCGTTATCGTGTTTTCTTAAATTATTAGCGTTCTCGTTTAAACCCAACTCTATATAGATATGTTGTTGCATGTACTATATGTATAACCTCAAAGTGTTGTAACTCCTTTTACAAATACATTTATCTTAATTTAATCTTTTAATGTAAGTAACTAGCTAGATAATGCTTTTTAGATGGCATACATGTATATAAACATGGATAAATTTGGGATATATTAACAGTTTTATTGGTAAAATGTTATATCATTTATGTCTTAATACTGGTTTTTGTAATTGTATTTTATATTAGTTATTTATGAAAATAAATATAAAAAGATAGACAAGATAGTTTGGTTCTGCCTTTCAAAAAAAAGTGTTGGTTCAACTCATTGTCTCATTGTAATGCATTTTAAGTCTGTAAAAGTTTTCTGTTTGATCTGATGAATCTTTTTTATAATTAAAACTTTACTTAATCTATCAAATTTACACTACAAAACAAATGACTATTCCCCACAAAATTCAACCAGAGAAATTTCCGTCGGTGATTATCCGGTGATCACCAAGGAAGTATCATTGGTTAGGTAGAATCCGATGTTTTTCGATAATCTGTCACTGATTTGCATTACCCACAAAAAATCTACACACTAACTTTGTGGCGTTTTTGTGACGAAACACCCTTTAGCAACAGATTTCTCAGGAAAAAGTTCGTAGGTCAAAGTCTTTCGTTTAGTAATGTTATCAGATGTAAAAAGTATCGATAGTTTAATGGAGTTACCAACTGTGTTTTTTGGAAAAAAAAATGCATGTACTCAAAGTGACACTAATGTGTTTTTGTTATATTCTGGGATTATCTATCTTTGTTTAAAGATATTTTAATCAAATATGAAACTTGAAGTCATAACTATTTAATAATTATAAAAAAAATTCTCCATGAGCTTTCTTCTATTTTTTCCCTATAGAGACTATCACAAAGTTCACATTTAGAAGACAATGCTTCCATAATGCAAGGAGTTAACTTGGTCAAACATTCCTCTAGATGGTATTTTAATTATATGTGTATGTGTCTTTTTCTCTTAGACTAAAAATCATAGGCTATATTTTTCTTTCATGCATTTTGGATTACCTGTCAATGGCGTGTAGCTCAGTTGGTTAAGGGACGAGGAGATGTTTTCTCCAATAGGTCGTTGATCACGAGTTTGAATCCTGTGGGAGAGGGGCTCGGGGCCCCCTCGCAATCGCCTTGCCGCTGAGTGAGTCAGGTATGCCCCCCACATTATGGAATTGGCAGCCGATTGTGGGCCGGTTTGAGGTTGCCGGTTAAACAACCTTTTTTGCTCCAATACACCTGTGAATGATTGAGAGAACGATTTCCTTACCTTTAATGTTTTCTGCTACACAACCCATCTCATGCTTATTATACACTCCTTGAAGTTGAAAGACTTCGTATGTATGTATATATTATGTGTGTATATATAGGGTGTGTTTCATTTGTAAACGAGGCAGTTTGTACAAACTATACTGAGAATTTCCAGATAACAATGATTTAGCAAAATATCTTCAATAGATTGAGAGAAAAATACAAAGATGATGAATTAAGATCTATTTCTCTCTCTTGGGGTTCATCTCTCTATTACACACACACACACACACACACACTACGTATGCAATCTCTACAATGACCTCTCTCCACAAACCCTTAGGGGGCGTTTGGTTCGCAAAATGTTTTTGGATGGAATGGAATTTGTCAAAGAAATTTGACTTTGAAGGAATTGGAATGAAATGTTGTCAGGTTTGACCAGCTGTTTGGTTGACATAATTGGAATGGAATCTGTTAAAGGAATTGGAATCTGTCTGTTTGGTTCACAGAATGTAGCTTTGGAATTGGAATGAAATTTTGGTAAATGACCAAAATACCCTTTTGATAATTTTAATTGTTTTATTAATCCGAACACAAAAATGGAGATCGACATTAATCTTTTTCACTTTTTAATCTAGGAATTGGAATCTGAACACAAAAAACTTTTATTAATCTTTTTCACTTTTTGTATTAATCCACCTTTGGGCTTTTCAAACGAAAATGGAGATCGGCATCAATCGCTATTTCTTCTTCTCTCGCAGGGAACTCCGATTCCATACCATGTTTCGTTTCTCCATCTTCTTCCGATCTCATGCGTTTCGCTACTCCACATCCACAACATCATCCCCCATTTCCGGCAATCGGAAACCCCATTTGTTCGTCGATTACCTTATGGGTTTACAAAATCGAACCAGATTGCGAGATAGGTTTACAAAATCGAACCAGATTGCGAGATGGGTTTACAAAATCGAACCAGATTGCGAGATGGGTTTACAAAATCGAACCAGAAGTGAAATGGGTTTACAAAATCGAACCAGATTGCGATGGAGAAGAAGCTAATATTGAAAAGTGATAAAACTAGGGCAAGGGTAATTTTGGCATTATGAAAATATTGAATTCCATTCCTTTAGAATACCATGGTTAAGTGATGGAATGAAAAATGGCTATTTCATGGAATTCAATGGAATGTTTTGAATTCCTTTTGTTCAAAAGATTGAACCAAACACTGGAATGGAATCTGGTCAAAGAAATCTGACATTCCAATTCCACCAGATTCCACCAGAATTTGTGAACCAAACGGCACCTTACACTCCACTGTTTATACCTTTGACCAATCCTAACAATTACCTTGACTTTGACTATTGTTGACTAATTACATTTACCCTAAATCTTGAATACATTTGGTACTAACAATCTCCCCCTATGGATTCAAGATTTAAAAAAATTATGACGACAGTCTTCAGCTCTTTTGATCTTCCGATCTTCACCACTTTAAACTCTTTGACGAATCTTCAGATAAACTTTATCTTCAAGAATCCACTTTGACAGCTTTAATCTTCATTTAGCTCTTCAGAGACAAATAGTCACAAAGTCTTGAAACACGAACTTCAAATCTGTGTAGCGTTGATCAAAGTCTTCAAAACAAAATCTTTATATCTTCGAATCACTGATCTTTGCAGCTTTGACTTTTGGCAAATTTCTTCAGTCTTTGAACATGAACGGGATTTGAGGTTTTAACGGGCTTTGAGCTTTAAGACATTTTTGAATAATATTTAAGCACAAACTGTCTTTGTATCTTCACACATTTGAACAATAATGAACTCTGAACTTTTACCTTTCTTTGAACATCTCGAAACATCTTGACTTGTTATCTTTGACTTTGACAAGTATCTCTTTGACTCTTGGAAATTGAAATATTCGAATTATCTCCCTCTTTTCTTCTGATATTTCTCCCCCCTTTTGATGATTGTGAGCATCATGATCATCAAAACTCTTGTTCAAGTTCAACATTCTCTTTGAGTACTGGAAACAATCTCCTCCTTTTGATCTGTTTATCTGTCAATTCCAAAATATTTGTATCTGAATCTTTTCAAATTCAGATAATAAAAAAATGGTAACCCTGAAACAACGAATGAATCAGTTAAAATGCCTGTAAGTTGCACAAAGCCACTTAGTACAATGAATGCACTTTGGAAAAGAGCTTTTTGATGTTCACTCCTCCAGGGCTTCGATTCAATCATCGAAAAACACATAGGAATTTCTATGAATGTTATGACAAGAAAATAAATTCCTTGTGTGTACATGCTAGTGTAGAAATGATTGAAGCAACCTATGCTTGATAATAGGCTCAAATTGTGTAAACTGTTGAGACAGCAACAAGTTTTCCACGGACTCAATGTCCATGATTAAAGTGCGAAGGTGGGGCAAACTTTCTTCTTTTTCAATATCCAAACCTTCCGAGTGAAGATTAGATAGATAATATGCTGTGTCCCTAAGAAAAATTGAAACATTTCTTCGTTGAGAAAGAAATGAGTAGCTGGTGGGGTTTAATGCAAGAGTTGGCATGGGCTCACTGTCTGTTTCAATGATGGTCATCAAAGAATGTGAACCAATCAGTAATGTGTCTGCCCGACTCAGAAAAATGGTTAGTACAGAGTTCTCTTATTCTTTTAACTCTGTTCTCACACCCTCTTTCTGTTTTTAATTTGCTCACTTCTACCCAAACTCTCATTTACATTTTACCTCAGCACAATGAGATTACTCAACCGGATGAGTTATCTCCCCTACTCTTTGATTTCGACCCCTCACCCCTCAATCACTCAAGGATAACTTCTTGGGTAGGAAACACTGGTTAACGTGGATCCATAGAAGTTCTTTAATTCTCACACTGATTCCCATGAAATTTTGTCCTAAAATGATGTGTTGTTCAACAGTTTAGCTTGAATAATTATAAATCTCACCTTTTTTTAATAACATTGTCATCAGATTGTATGCTCCTCAACAATATCAAGAAATATTTGAGCATTTGAACTTTGAAGATTTCTTAAAACAAGAATATTGAAAGAATGAAATGAATTCGAAAGACTTGTTTGAGAATCTGACAATGTATCAATCAGATCAAATATGAAGGATAATCATTTAAGGAATAGGATATCAAAGAATTGAATTTTGTTTATATGAACAAATATAAACAATCTTTGAATGAAACGTTTAATTCTCACGCTGAAAGAATATGATGCTTAACAAAAATTGAAATACAAACAAGAGTATTACCATCGAAAAATTGTTTCGTTTTGAGATATGGTAATAATAAATTCAAAAAGAAGCTGAACCAATGTGTATGAGTACTTGAAAGTATAGAAAAGATAATACGCAAATATTAATATTTGGAAACACACAGTCAGAAATAATGGTGGAATCCGAGATATACATGAAAATCATTTAAAAATCACACTTCTAAATTAATGAAATGCTTTTGAAATAGAGAAGTGGTTTGAACATTTAATAACACATTTTTCATGCTTGAAAGTCGTCCTTCTTTCAAACAATCTCAAATTAAGTTTAGAAGATACTTACAGTCAGATGTGTAAGCTCCCCCTCAAATTCTAATAGACAGATTAAAAAACGGATAAGCTCCCCGTCAAAATTTGCAAAGAAATCTTAACGAAACAAGATTAGTATATGTAACATTCAAAGTCTAAAACAATAAGTACGAGTTCTAAACTGATGTGTTTAGAAGTCAAACACATTGAATAACGAGTTCTGATATGAAATAATCAAATGTCAATATTGCTTTGAAGTACGGGTTCTAAACTGATGTGTTTAGAAACAATAAATTTTTTATGCTCGGGTTCTAAACTGATGTGTTTAGAAACCATTTTGTGTATGCTCCCCCTACAAAGAAGCATAATTTTTTTATCAATAAGTACAAAATATATCACAAATATAGAATCTCTCCCCCTGAAATTATGATCGACTGATTAGAAAACTTGTTAGTCCCATTAAAACAAGCAACGATCCAAGTAATTGATAGAATAGTAACAAGATGAGATATAATGGAATTAATGGTGTATTATTCATGAAGGAACTACCCTAGAGAGAGAATGATTCTCTCTCTAGAACACACACTTACACCATGGATCACATTGCAATAATGATTACCTACACCCTAATTACACACACACATCCTCTATATATACCCACCTATTATACCTTTAAGCCCAAACCCATATTACAATTATTAACCCTTTATAAAACTATCATATAATTATGACATTTTGGTCTTAACATATACAAATCAATCTTAGCCGTCCATCAAGTCTAATAAATATATGATTTTTATTATGTTTCCTAATTTAAAGTCATGATCATAATTAATGAACCTTATCATCTTTCATATATATCATAGTCATTATTAATGAATCATAATAATTACCATAAATATATTTGTTATTTCTTAGTATAGTGGTTTGCAAGTTTGTACGAATTATTTGATTTGCAAATGAAACGCACCATATATATATACATATATATATATATATAGGGTCAGGTTCAAAGTAAAACCTCAAGAAAACGAAAAACTAAAGAACATCCTAGTAGATCTTCATTTTGTAACATGCACTTGTGCATAAAAACAAAAAAACAACATAACTTACCTATATGCACAAGTGTATACTGTCCAGATGAATGTCCGACAAGGTGTTCTTCAATTTTCCTTTTTTAGGTTTTTCCCTGAATCTCTCTCTCTCTCTCTCTCTCTCTCTATATATATATATATATAAAATTATTTGAGAACTCCAAAATTTGTGAGATTGTAAGAAACTTTTATCTTAAAGTATTGTTTTATATGATTTTTTTTCTCATTTAAGACTAGTATTGATGAACATATGTTTGTCTCACAAATGTGAAACAAACATATGTCAACCATATATATGTATTCAGTTTACAATGTGAAACTTTTACATTTGTAACTTTTGTTTCACAAATAGGCTAGCTAAAACAGTGTGAAACAAATAATATAATCAAACAAATTGCGAAACAAATACATGTTCAATATTGTATATGTAGTCTTAGATTAAAAAAACATATACAATAACACATGATACATTAGTTCTCAAGTTATCACAATTCTTGGGTTCTAAGAAGAAGACCCTCATTTCATTTGCAAACCATGTCAACCATACATTTAGATAATCAATGGCGTGGATTAAATCATTTCCTAAATTTACTCTTAACCGCATTTTATAACCGCCTCAATATTTGAAAATAAACAAAATCAACGATTGAGATTAGGTTTGTAGAGTTTGTAAGAATTATGGTTTGCAAATAAAACGCACCATATATATATATAGAGAGAGAGAGAGGCTCCATCTGATGTAAACCAACAAAATGTTACAAACAATACAAATCAATCTCAATCGTCCATCTAGTGTAACAAATATTTGGTGTCATAAACAAATCGATTGTTTCCTAATATAAATTATTAATCATAATTAATGACCTCTGAGCATTTTCCTTAAATATTCAAATTATAATAAATGAATCTTCATTATTTTCATGGATATCTTAATTGACTAATTTGTATGGTTTGCAACATTTACATGGTTTGTATTTGATTTGCCCTCTTATATATATATATAGGAAGAGTTTCATTTGAGAAATGCTAAATATATGAGAAATAGAGAAGTGGTCTTAGTCATTAATTCGGTCAAGATCGGCGACTTTGACCGAGAAGCAGCGGATAATTCCTCGTGTGGTCTGCGCCTGATCTGCAAAAGATAGAGAGGTAGTTTCGTAAAATATGCGAGATGAGTTCATATATGAATCTGTGTGATTCACATATGAACTATTGTTCATATTTGAACTTTTGTAATTCACATATGAACTCTTTTTAACTAATTCATATATAACCTTTGTGATTCATATATTTCAGTTAATTACTTCATATGAGAATTAGTTAAAAAAGTTCATATATGAATTACAAAGATTCATATATAAATCACAAAGGTTCATATATGAATCAGTTAATTGGTTCAACTGATTCTTATATGAACATACAGTTAATTAGTTTCATATATGAAACACAAAGGTTCATATATGAATTAGTTAAAAAAAGTTCATATGTGAATTATATGGGTTCACATATGAACAGATAGTTCATATGTGAATCACACAGGTTCATATATGAACACGTCTAGTGTATTTGTAAAAGTTACGAAACTGCCCTTCTATTTTTTGAACAACCGTAACTTTTGACCAATTAAAGCCGATCTTGACCGAATAAATGGCTAAAATCACTTCTCTGTTTCTCATATATTTAGCACTTTTCAAATGAACCTAAGGCTATATATATATATATATATATATATATATATACATATGTGTGTTTGTGATCAAATTGAAACAAGGTTAACATAAAAAACATGAGAATGGTCAAATCAGATGTGAATGTGATATTGTATACTTAAATCACATGCTATTACGAAACATGGTCAACACATGTACGGAGACTTAGCCTGCGACCTAGGCTACACGTAATCACATATTCACATGTGCTTTTACGCATGGGTACTATGTAAAAATCACAATATGATTTGACCATTCTGATGTTCTCTTATTTGGTTGTTGTTCTCATTTTAATCCGACTCTCTTGAGAACCCACAAAACTTTGAGAACTTTGAGAGCATGTGTTCCATCTAATGCTAGGAGTTGAGGTTTTAATTAACATTTATTTCCTTCCTAATATGTTTGTTTCACAATGCAAACCTTTTTTATGTGTTTATGAAACAAAAGATTCATGCAAATAAGTATCATATTATAAACCAAATTAAATACATATGTGTAGAAAATGAATCTTAACCAATATCTTAAATCGTAACCATAATTTAATGGGAAAAAATAATATGAAACAATATCTTAGTTAAAAGTTTTCACGGTTCTCACAATATATATATGGTTCTCATTTGATTATATATCCCCCGCCCCCCAATATACATAGATAATATTTTTACATTTAGTCAGGTTCATGTAAGAACAATAACCAAATAAAAGAATAAAAACGGTTGTATCACATGTGATTTTACACTAAAATCATTTGTAAAATTACACGTGATTCACGCGACTTTGGTCGTGATCTAAGATCGTGAGGCACGTCGCCCGCATACCCTTTTGTTGACCATTAGTGTAAGATCACATGTGATTTTGTACGTGATTTGACCATTTTTTTCATTCTCTTATTTGTCTATTCTTCTCTTCCTCTTCTTACATTTATACAAATTTACATACGATTACGTTTATACTTTATAACACATTGTCACATAAACAAACCGGACACTTACCTCTTCTAGTACATAATTAACGACAAGAAACAACAAATTAATAAAGAAGTGAACGCTAATTGCATAAGTCGATTTTCATCCATTCGTCAACAAATATTTGATTTCTCTAACACAAATGTCCATAAAAAACACCATATATATATATATAGGGTCAAGTTCAGGGGAAAACCTCAAATAAACGGAAAACTAAAGAACACTCTGGTAATCCTTCATCTGGACGGTATAAACTTGTGCATACAGGTAATTTGTAATATGCACAAATGCATAATGCACAAGTACATAATAACCAAAAAACAACTTAATTTACCTGTATGCACAAATACATACCGTACAAATGAATGCTATCAAAATATTCCTTAGTTTTCCGTTATTTTGAGATTTTCCCTTGAACCTTCCTTTATATATATATATATATATACCTTTATAAATTAGTACTAATTACTAAATCAAATCTTTTTTTATAGTATATGTGTTACTTTCATATGATTTGATGATAAGATGGTAAAGATAATCAATAATATGAATAAATCCTTGTTTCATGGTTTGGACTTTGAACAATGGCCTCCTATTCAAACTACATCCTTTGTAATATATATGTGTATATATATATATATACATACACATATATATATATATATATATATATATATTGTAAATAAAATAATTTATTTAAGCAGCTGATCTTGAAAATGAAGGTTGCTAAGTTTGTCCCTTCCGTCTAAACAATGGTTTATTGCCAACTTTTATGTTGTATGGATCAAGAAATGCTGATTCTGCTTCGAGAGCTTCATTGTTACGTCGTTTCATGATAATATTCAATTCATGCAATTGCATATATATGGTTCCATCGACCATCAAGAAACTATATATTTATATATATATATATATAGGATTGGGTTTTGGTGAAAATGAAACTTATAGTAAGAAAGATAAAAAGGAGTTTCCACCCTTGGATGCGGCGACGCCGACGAGATGTATTGTGATGCATTAGATCAGTTCTCGTATCAAGATCAATTTATGGGTGTGTTTGAGATTAAAAGTAATCATGGGTTGAGATAATTTATTAACTTCTCACCATAATTTGTTTTTTCTAACACAATTTGCGGTTTCCCCCTGAAACTAACTTTATATATATACACACACATTTATATATATATACATAGGCGAAGGATCATGTGTAACGTTGAGGTTAACGTAAGAAGCGTGAGAAATAGATCTGAACCGTTGATCATTTTTAATCAAATGTCCTCCCATGATTTGCGGTTTAGAAGATAATTGATACAGTGCATCCCATCCTAACGTGTGTTCCTTTCTCATCCAATGGTTGATAATAATTTTTCACGTTTCTCACGTTAACCTCAACTTTTCACCAAATCCCAACCCTTTATATATATATACATAGGGGTTAAATCATGTGAGAACCACAAATATGTTATAAACCGTGAGAACCGATATAAAAAATATTTTTTTACATGAAATTTTTTCATCAAATGCTAGGATTTATTATATTCTACTTCAAATATATGTGTTTCATAATATGATAGTTTCACATGGATTTGTTTCACCATATGAATATTTTTTACGAATATTTTTCATTTCACTAGGTGAAACAAAATTCGTTTTTCACATGTAAACTTATCATATGGTGAACACGAACATATGTGTAACAATATCTTAAATCATAGGTTTTGATGAAAAAAAATCATGTAAACAAAATTTTTTACATTGGTTCTCACGGGTTTATAACCTATTTGTGGTTTTCATTTGATTATCGTCCTATATACATATATATATATAGAGAGAGAGAGAGAGAGAGAGTCTGTGTTATGTGTGTGAGTGTCTGCGTGCGTACGTGTGTGTATGTGATTCCTACATCGGTTAGAATTGAATTATTTTTTCTCAATATAGAGGTTGGAACATTCATTCTCACATCAAGGGTTTTTTTGCGGAGTAATCTAATTAATGGGGTTATACATGTTCTCCCAATATAGTTTATATTGTATTTGATCACTTAAACGTTTGTATGCTTGCAAATATGTCATACTTGATGGAAGATGAAATGGATTGATATACAAACCATCTTTCAAAGAGTGTCTCCATAAAGATTAATTAAACTGCATCTAAGGTTGAACCGTAAACTTGAATTTTTGAACCCTAAATACGCTCGATCAATTCAACCAATGCATCTACTACATAACCGAAAAGTCAAACACCTTTATGAATTAAAACCACCATATATAACGATTGTGAAACGGAAACGATCAAGATGACATTAAATTCTTCTTTCACAAATATATTATAAACCCATTTTGGTTGATTTCACAGTTAAAAACACTTTTATGAAAACCAACATATATACTAGGCGAAAACTAGCCAACTTAATATATACAACCTAGACTACAACAAATATAACTAATTATAGATTGCTAAATTAAAAGATTTACATTAAAAATGACATTAGTTTTAACATAACTCTTAAATACCAATTATATCAAATTAAAAATAATCAAATCGAATACTATTATTTATATTTTGTTATGAAAATATTAATTTTAGATTTTTTGGTGATAGTTTGGGTTCGGTTTGGTTTGGTTTAAAGTCTCTTTCACGATTACGAGAGAATGAATAGAAATATGATTTTAATTAATAAATTATTTTCGTTAAAAATTAAAATAATTAGTTAGAAATAAATGAAAGAGAGTTTGATACATAAGCAATCATCTCATACACGTGCGCCGGTCCCACGTGCGCCTATGTTTGTCGGCTCTTTGACTGGTCTTTTGGCCTTCAAAACAAACATACGTCCATGTCACATTTGTTCTTGTATCATCTTTGGTGTATATGAGATGGGATATGATAGATTGGAACAAAACTCGTTATTCTATGTTTAGCGTGATATAGGACAGGATAAAAATTTACTGTCCACGTTTGACGTGATATGGGACAGGGATAACGTGGGATAGTGTGGGACAAAAAAAAACTTTTTACTGTGTCACCAAAATAGGTGGGACAAGATGGGACAAGAATGAGTCAGAAACTAAAATACTACTAATTAACCCTCGTTTGATATATAACCTTAATATGATATTCGTTTTAGTGGTCACCACCGGTAGTCGCGGTCATCGCCGCCACCACGGGTAGCCACCGTTGGCCCCCTCTACCTCTTTTCAAGTACAACAACCTCCTCCACCACCTCTACAACCACCGTCAGCCACCGATCACCACCATCCATCTCCACCTCTACAACCATAATTGGCCACCAACCACCACTATCCATCACCGCCACCACCACCACCACCACCATTGGCTACCTCTACCTCCGCCTCTACCACAACAACCTCCTCCACCACATCCACAACCACCGTCGGTCACCGACCACCATCGTCCATCGCCACCGCCACAACCTTTGGCCACCTCCACCTCCTACTCTATCACAATAACCTCTTCTACCATCTCCACAACCACCGTCGGCCACCGACCACCACCGTTCATCAACACCACCACTACCACCGTCGGCCACAGACCACCACTGCCCATCGCTGACTCTACTAGTACAGTTGTCCATCACCACCTCCACCATAACCACCACCACTACCTCCACCACATCGGTCAAAATTACCTCCTCTACCACTCTTGACCGCCACCACCGCTACTATAATCTTCACGTCCTCTACAACCATCGTCAGCTACCGACCATCGCCACCACTACTAGTATCGTCAGTCAACACCACTACCACCTCCATCGTAACCAACACCACCTCCACCTACATCATAGCAACCACCACTACCATCGGCTACCACCACCACATCGGCCACATGTACCCCCCTCCACCACTGTCGACCGCCACCACCAACAATATCCACCATCTTCACGTCCTCTACAACCGCCATCGTCCATTAATCAGGTTTTTTCAAACTACTATCAGTTGTATCAAATTCAAATTTTGAACTATTATATATGTATGTATTTATGTATATGAAAATTGTGTAAAGATGTTTATAAATTAAATTATTTACCTTATTTATGTTAATTATAACTTATATGATATATAAAGTCATCAAATAACCTTTTTGGGGGGGGGGGGGGGGGGGGGGGGAAGAACTTGTCTAGTTTTGTCATGTCCAATCCTAGTCGTACCAAATACCACACGTATACTTGTTATGTCTTGTTTTGTCCTGTCCAGTCCTACTCTCTTGTTCCGTCCCGTCCTGTCCAGTTTAATCATGTCTGCATACCAAACACTACCTAATAGTTTTCCTAAAATAGTGAAAATAGGGATTTTAGATTTTTTTTTGTGTTCTACCAAATTTTGTTGATATATACATAATTATATTAGTATCGTTAATGATTTATTTTCATTTATTCTAAATTTTGCTATGGGTTAAATAATTCGGATGCGTATAAGCGTTCTCGCATTTTCGTAAAACATGAGTGTTCTTATTTGAACCCCGCCTATATGCAGTATTTGTGTATATATGTGTGTGTCTTCAAAAAACTTACAATACATAAATTCTAATAACCCGAAGGTCCCGCTCCCGAACTCCCACCCCCACCACCCCATCCCCATGGATTGTAATTGTATGGATTGTATGGAGCGTAGCATGGATTATGATATGGATTGTAGTATTCAAGAGAATTGTACTTTTGCAGTCGTGCCATAGCCGTGCGATCATCAAGGCGGTCGGTGTCTGGTTCTTCTTCGTCATCGTTGTAGTGTGAGACGTCACCGACACTACTAGCATCAAAATTTTCGGTTACGGTTCCCGACGTACTTAGTCCTTCTTCATCCGCTTCGTTTTCGGCTAAGTTATCTTCCACACCGTCTAGATCATTCTCCAGGTTTGTTTGATGTTGAATTCGGTCTTCTCCATCCAAGTAATCCTTCAAACATATGCAGCACTCTATCGATTGCGGGGTTAATCTTGTCCGATGCTCCGATATGATCCTGCCACTAAGAGAAAAAGCAGACTCCGAAGCTACGGTACTAGCTTGGATTGTTAGTATATCAAGGGCAATAGTCGTCATAATCGGGAAACTTGGTTGTTTATTTTTCCACCATTCTAATAAATCTAGTGATTCAACATCTTCGACGATTGTGGAGGATGCCGTTATAAAATTAGTACGTATGTATTGATTGAATTCACCCAAATTATCCCCATCATATCTAGTTTTTTTTGCGAGAAACGAATATAGCGAGAGCCGAGAAATGAGAATTGTATGCATTTTTTGCGTTTTGTAAGTTGGTGATATGATCCGTAACACCCCCTAGTATTTATATGGGTTGGAGGGTGAAAAACACCAAAAAAACGGCTATATAACCGTTATATAACGGATAGTTTTTTTTGAAAAAATCGGTTTCGGGCCGGGTCGGGCCAAAAACCGGGCCGTGAACCGGTTTCGGGTCGGGCCAGAGAAAAAGCCAAAAAACCCAAACCGGTTCTGGCTATCGGGCTGGAAACCGGTTTTTGACCGGGTCGGACTGGGCCCGGTTTTTGACCTGGTCGGGTTCGGGTTGCCCGATCGGGTCGGGTCGGGTCGGGTCTAAATGGCCATCACTAGTTGGAACCACCTCCGCCACCGATGCATGGAAGGCTCTGGAATCGACCTTCAGTCATTCATCGGAAACTCGTGAATTAAGCCTTCGTGCAAATCTTCAAAATTTAACCAAAAGATCAAACCCAGTTCAACAATATGAAAGGAATTTCGAACATATTTGTGATCAATTGGCGTCTATTGGTAAGCCCATCAACGAATCCTTTAAGTCCCAATGGTTCTTGCGTGGTTTAGGCGCAAATTTTACAAGTTTTTTAACGGCCCAAATGGCCTTAACCACGGTTCCTCTCTTCACGGATCTTATTCACAGAGCCGAGGCTCATGAAATTTTCTGCAAACCCTCTTACTTGTTGCTCCCTCTCAAGTTGCCTTCATGACCTCTACTCCAGATCGAGGCCATTCACTCGGTCAAGGTAATCATCGGGTTCCACTCTGCATTACGGGAACAATAACTTCCAAGGCCGCCGGGGTGAGGGCGGACGTCGCGGCAACTACGTTCCAAGATGTCAATTGTGTGGTTGCAATGGTCACAAAGTCACTCAATGACAGGACTATATATGTCCTCCAATGACGTTCTGATGACGGTCTTGCAAATCTTGCTGAAGCCTTTAACGCTTCTTCTTCAAATTTAGATGTTTCAGATTGGTACATGGACTCCAGTGCGTCTGCTCATATGACCCCTACCGCCGTCAAACTCAATAATGCAACGCCATATCAAGGTAACCACAATGTTATAGTTGGGAATGGACATTCACTTCCAATTACTCATATCGGACACCATTACGTCACCCCCTCTATTCTTCTTCGTGACATTTTAGTAGTTCCCAATCTAATCCGGAACCTCCTATCTTTTAGTTGTCTCACACATGATTTCCTGATTAATGTTACCTTTTCTGATAAGTCGTTTGTTATTCAGAAACGAAAGGACAACACGACCATTGCAATCGAGAAACATGATCATGGTCTATATCGACTTCACTAGATAGATTCGGCTCTCTTGTCTGATTTAAATCGATCATTGCTTAAAAGTTATTTTCAATTAGGGCACTCCTGATTGGGACATGTGAATAATGATGTTATCTTAATTTTAAATAAACAAGGCCATTTAACAGTCTCTTCAATTTTTCCAAATCCTACGATATGTGAATCATGTCAACCGGCGAATAGATCATAAACGCGCTTCTAAACCACTCAAAATAGTCGAGAAAATACTTCTCTTTTTATCTACACTCAAGGAACGTCACTCCTATACGTTCTCGTCTATGTTAACGATATTATCGTTACCGGCAATGACAATCAACTCATTCAAAGGTTGATTAATCATGTGCAAAAAGTCTTCCAATTAAAGACTTAGGCAAACTTGGCTATTTTCTTGGGCTAGAAGTAACCTACACACCAACCGACATCTTTCTCGGCCAACAAAATACGCTCATGATGTTCTCGTTCGAGCACAATTACATGAAAGTAAACCTATCAGCACCCCAATGATTGTTGCTCATCTCAGTCAAACTATGTAACACCCTAGAAATTTAACATCAAAATAGGGAAATTTTCCGAAAAAACCGGTAGAATAAAACTTCTAAATACGCCAACTAAAACCCATAAAATTCGGGATAGTTTGTACAATTCCAAAGTATCGAATATCAAGATATAAAACACAACAACCTACTTAATCTAGATATGATTCAAACTAGATTAATATGGGTGTCGCTATATCTCCAAAAATATCTCTTCGCAAAAGTTTCCCCAAAAGCCCGACTCCTTAAGCACTCCTAGTCGCACGGTCGGTAGATTAACACGTCCTAGATGCACCGCTAGTGGGACCTGTAACCCACAAACATACAACCACAAGTGTTAGGCCGAAGACCCAGTGAGATTTTATAAAATTAAACAGTTTACAATAACAGTGGCAACATCAAATAAAGGTTACCGGCTCCACTTGATATCAAATTTACCAAATCTCAACTTTGCCATGATAATCCACCCCTAATTACAACATATAAGAGATATCTCTTGAAATACGGGGGAGACCCATTTCCATCGGGGTGACGAGAACACGGGAGTGGAGTAATTGATGATGTTATTGGGTACACCTCATATTCCGATTTTAGTTCACATGCCATCAAGACATCACAACCTCAAACCATCAAATGCCTATTGTCTACTCCGTCGAGTTACACCTCAAGGGCTTACGGACATTATTGCCTACCCAATCTAGACGAGTTACACCTCAAGGACTTCAATGTCCTTTATTGCCTACTCGCTAGCGGCCCAAGATGGCCAACAAATATGGACATATATCCATAATCCATACGGTCTAAATCCTCGTGCACTAGGAAATAGAAATTAAACTCCACAATATGATCATATAAAAGTTTAGAAACTACAACGAGATATAGTATGATATTACTCCATTTACACACGTCTTATCATCAAAACATTCAAATATCAACACGTATGCATAATAGGTTTAGTATCCTTCCCTCGAGTTTCTTCCCCAAACCACACCCTTTCATAAATCAAGAAAACCTCCAAACACCCATTTTAGGGCAAATCCCCATTTCATCCTTGTGATCTCAAATACTTGAAATATATCATTTTTAGGTAAATGTTAATGAAAATAGAAACATTTATTTGACTAAAATCCCCAAAGACCCAATATTAGGTCAAAACCCCAAGATATCCAACAAAAACAACATTTTACACAAGTAATGAGCATTTAATGTAAAGAGGGATGAACAAGCAACTCACCAAAGGGTTTCTTAAGAGAAAACCCTAGCTAGACCAAAACCCTAGAAGTAGGAGATGAAGACTTGAAGCTTTTAACTCTTGAAGCTTGCTTAAACCTCTTCAATGCTTGAACTAGAGGTAGGTGGGGTTAGATCCAAGTACCAAGGATCATAAATGAGTTTGATTCTTGAAATCAAATGGAAGGAGGCAATTGTAGGTGAAAATTGCACCCTAAGAGTGTGAGAAAACGAGTTTGAGTGAAGTGATAAAGTGTGTGTGTGAGAGAGAGAGAGAGAGCCTTAAATGCAACAACCCCCAAAAGCGGACGTCCGCATGGGTCATAAGCGGACGTCCAACCCCAAGCTAAATGCAAGTCACCTAAAAACTCTGTTGCTTCCGTGGAAAGGCGCGGACCTCCGCACGAGCACGGACGTCCGACCTGTGTCTCAAGCGGACGTCCACTTATACCAAAAATCAATTTTTGTCCAAGATCGAAAGCGTGACCCGAAAGTGTACCAAAATAAGATTCAATAGTTCAAATAATAATATTTGCCACACCCAAAACAAAGTCTTAGCTTACTAGCAATCCAATTCACAAGAAGGAGAAACCTAAGTCCGAAAAGCTTAAAGTGCAAGTAACGACATAGGGTTGGTGTGCTTACCACTAAAAATCCGGAATGTTACAAACTGGAGACCCGTTCAACGACCCAACGTTATACTGATCCTTAGTTGGTGCACTTCAGTACCTTACAATCACACGACCTGACATTTCATACGTCGTAAATACAATTAGCCAGTTTATGCATACTCCTATGAATACTCACTTTCAAGCCGTTAAGCGTATTCTTCGATATGTCAAGGGAACCACTACATATGGACTCATCGTTACTTACTCTTCCTATCACACGCTATCTGCCTTCTCTGACGCAGATTGGGGCGGCTGCTCCGACACTTGGCGATCAACATCCGGGCATTTTCTTGGTCCAAACCTTGTTACATGGAGCTCAAAGAAACAACGCACGGTCGCACACTCAAGTTGTGAGTCTGAATATCGTGCCCTCGCTAACACGGTTGTCGACACCGCCTGGGTTACCAACCTTCTCATCGGGCTACGCCTACCGATTAAGCAACCTTCGCTCCTTTGCGTCAATAAGAGTGCCATGTTCATCAGTCAAAATCCGGTAGAACATAAACGAGCTCGCCACATTGCCCTCGATTACCACTTCATTCGGGAGCTAGTTCAACTCAACCAACTTTTTACTAAGTTTGTTCCAAGAAAGCTAAATGTTGTTGACCTCTTCACTAAGAATTTACCGAAACCATTGTTTCTTCTCTTTCGGTCCAAGCTTTGCATAGGTCAAGAGCCCACGTCACGCTTGACGGGGGGTAATAGCATTCCTAATTAGTTAGGATTAGTGGTAAAGAAAGACTCCCAATTAGTTACAAACTCTTGGTTGTTGTAGTTGTTATCTTAATCCAACTAGAGTGAGATTCCAACTACACTTTGTAAACTCTTCCCATAAATTAATGTATTTCAATCCCTCAATTAATTAAGAGGGAAATCAATATTCTTTATCTTCTCATCATCTGACAATAAGACTTGGGAGTTGGGGATTGGTTTGAGTCCTGCAAGACCAATGAGGATTTTTCGTAACTGTTCTCTAGGCCCCTGAGATTATTCAAGGTGGGCTCAAGCTGACCCCGACACTTTTGCTTAACAAAAGTGAAGCAACCTAATCTTGTATGTGTTTTAATAAGACATTTTTAAATAATATAATATAAAAAACTAATATGACACTTTATTTTAAAAATATCTTAAAAACTTATTCAAATGTCTAAAAAAGTTATGTAAACTTATTATAAAACATTATACACTCATAATTGTTCTATCCTATACAGTTAAGTCCAATACAGTAGTATATTATAAGGGTCTGTTTATTAACAGTTATTAAGACTCAATTTATTCGGTCAATTATACATGACTGTTTAGTAGTGGCTTAATGATAATGAAAGTGGCTTATTCGATAAGTTTCTTTTGTGGGGTGGGTGGGTGGGGGGGGGGGCTTTATCTAGAAAGCCAAAAAGATTCAACTTGACCCTTCCAGTTAAAAACACAATCCTTCCATCTATGAAAAAACTCCACAAACAAAAACCTTCTCAATCTATACATACTAGATTAGGGATGAGCCTCGAGTACCATTTTCCCGAACCCGGAACTTGTACCATGTAATCAGTCCGGTTTTCGGTTCCATGAATTCGACAAAATCGGGATTCGGTGTCGGGATTTTCCCGAAAAATCCCGA
This sequence comes from Saussurea involucrata, assembly GCA_033807775.1. NCBI lineage: Eukaryota > Viridiplantae > Streptophyta > Magnoliopsida > Asterales > Asteraceae > Saussurea > Saussurea involucrata. The sequence goes on from CM066314.1 coordinate 231,739,534, forward strand.
AACTGAACCGGAATATTAATAGACAATTTTTTTAAATTTCTTAAGTATGCATATCATCTCTTAAATAAACTAACCTTATCATTCTCTAATCAAAATATATCATCTCCTAAACGAACAAAATGGAAAAGAAAATGCCTAAAAAATACCGACAATTGCTGAACTTTTGATTGGTTTTGAACTTTTGATCGTTAAACTTTTGATTGTTTGATTGATACACATTTGAAACATTATAAAAATATTTTGGTTTGCGGTGGGTTTTGATATTCATTTGATACATTTTCATATTTTCGGTCCTAAGTGGTCCTAGTACCGATTTCTCGTCCCGAGACCGAAACCGAACCGGTACAAACTGTTCGGTTTTCGGTCATACTTTTTAGTCCTAGAAAAATTTGGTACCAACTGGTTCGGTTCTGGTTCGGTACCGGTCCGGTCCCGATCTCATTCCTAGACTAGATTAATCCACACAGACAACTTTATCCATATGACACTTAAGGAAAAAACAACCAAACATCTCATAAGACACTTATACAATACTTTATTGGGTTAGTTCAACTAGCAATAAGACTTGGACATTTGGAGATCCTCACTAACACCTGATCCAATAAAAAACTGATTTTCTTTTTGTAATGTGAAAGCATAAACGAGACAAAATATAATTTTAATTTATGGACGGTTTTGCTTTTTTATTTTTAATTTAACAAGTGCATATATTTATAATATAAATTGCGGTAATCATTGGGGGACCGTGTATGGGTTTTAATGTATTTTAGAAAAATAATTATTATTTAATATTTCGTTTAAAAAAATATATTTTTTTAATATAAAAAACTACAATTATTTAACAATTAAAAAAATGGGGGTTAAGTAGACAAAGAGAGCGTAACCTAGCTACTAAAATGCCACACGTGCGGGCAGGGGTATTTATTTGGTATGCCACTCGTGCGGCATGTTTACGTTTGTTTAGCGACTTTCTATGTCTCACGTGTTCTGGTGAGCTATTTAAATAAATGGTCCTTCAACTACCAAATATATTTCATTTCAGTCCCTCTAGAATTATTTGTTCGCTTGTTAAATAAAAACTTGTATATGCTCATCAGTGTTGATCCTAAACGAAATTGTGGCCAACGGGCCTAAAAACTAATGCATTAAACTCCCGACCTTTATCATAAAATTCAAGTAATTGGGTTAATCAATAGTGAAATTAGTTGTTATTTAGTTATTACAAAAAAGAACTTACGCCATACTGGTTAAGGCCATGAGGGATGTAGTGAAATATCCCATCTATTCAGGGTTCGAATCCAGACGTACACAATGATTGTGACACTGAAGTTTAATCAGGGTTGATGTTCTACAGTCATAATTTGCCAAGGGATTAGTTTAGGCATAGCCTAAGACACCCTTAAAAAAGTGAATATCAATATGTTCTAATAAAAAGTTAAAAGCCCAATTGAGCATATAAAACCCATACCTACACTACTAAACGAAAGACTTTTACCTACGAAACTTTCCTTGGGAAATCTGTCGCTAAAGGGTGATTAATCACAAAACCGTCAGAAAAGTTGGTGGGTTCAGTTTTGGTGGGTAATGCAATTCAGTGACAGATTACCCAGTGATTCTCTGGGTGATCCATGAGTATTTTCTTGAAAAACATCAAATTCTACAAAATCATTGGGCTTTTCTAGATGATCCCTGGGTAATCACCGACGGAAATTTCCCTGGATAAAAATTTTGTGGGTAAAAGTCATTTATTTTGTAGTTCTATGCACATTCACAAGAATCATTTATGTGTTTGAGAACCTAAAAACCACGAATTAAGTGTTATTCGTGATAGATATTTATGACGAAAATTATTTACAAATAAAAAAATGTAAATGATATTCAATATACAAATGCATGATATTTCTGACGAATAATACGTAAAATAATTAGATCTCAGATTCTCAAAATATTGATGGTTATCCTTTGAACTTTCCCATATACACATACATTCAAAGTAGAACTCTAAAAAAAGGACGGAAAACCCTCCATCCACCATCGATCGATTTAATCCAATAGTTGTGAATAATACGTACGACTACATTTTTCTATACATGATTATATAGAGCAATTACATTTGAATCTAGATATAATGGAGGGTGCTTGTTCTCCAATTTTTTTAGGGTTCTCTCTTAAATCTTCCTACATCCACACACACACACACACACACACACACATATATATATATATATATATATATATATATGGAAATAATCATGAAAGAACCAGATAAAAGTTATAAACCGTGAAAACCAATACATTGTGTGTTATTTCACATGATTTTTTTTCATCTAATGCTAGTAATTTAGGTATTAGTTAACATATATTTGTTTAAGATGATTTGTTATACAATGTGAAACTTATACATGTCAAACAATAGTTTAAGGTAAATTGGTAAAAGTTCTTACGATGTATGTATATGTGTCAAAAGATTTTTGTAAAGATAATTGAGAGATTTAAGAATTCAAGTTTTAAGTGATGAGAGAGCAATGTCAAAACCCCAATTTACCACTATAACTTCCTCTAGATTTAAAAAATGATGCGGTTTTTGGAAATAATAACAAAGTTGTCATCATTGATGATAACATTTTATTTAAGTTGGTGAGGGGTTGAGATTGGATTTTACAATTTTCAGAAAATATTGGGTTCTTTCATGATTAACCCCCCCCCCCCCCCCCCACCCACCCACCACCACCACCACCACCACCACCACCATATATAGGGCTAATGAAATGAAAAACTCATGTAACTATGAGAATCGGTGTATCATGTGTTATTTCACATAAAATGTTTTATCTCAAGCTAAGATCTAGAGTATTGATTAACATATATTTGTTCACAATATGTTTGTTTAACATGTGTTCACTTATATACATATAAAAAAACCACACTGTGAAACAAACGTATGTTAATGAATGCCTTAAGTTCTAACATTTAATGAAAAAAACATGTGAAATAATACCTTAAATTACAAGTTCTCATGGTTATCTAATATTTGGGGTTCTCATTTGATTACACCCTAGATTTTTTTTCGTTAACCGTGGGAACCAACTCAATGCCTCTGCATGAATACTAGACCTTGATCCGACGGATCTGGTGGACACGGTGGCATTTTGGAATTCCTACCGAAACTATATGCTTTCTATATAAAAGTCAGAGTTGGTCCAAGCTCATGGCTGTGATGGCGGTGGCCATGGGCAACAAAGGCTTAAAGGGCATCATAGGCCCATCTTCTACCTTCACTAGGATGCTCAATTTAGGCTTATAAAAAACCCCATTTATCTCATTATATCTCATGACACACTATGTAGATTTGCCCTAATCGCAACTCTCTCAACTCTCGCTCAATCGACCATTCTCAAATTGTTCTTCACCTCTTGTCTCTAAACAACTAAACGATAAACCTCTTGGCTCTAAACCACAGACCTCTTGGGAAGACCATGGTCTCTTCAACTCTTCAATCTTCATATATGGATTCACTCATTCACATACTACCTATTTCTGGTGGAATCTTGACTCCCAAATCCTTCACGGATCTTGCTTAGACGAATGATGACTAGGTATTTTGTAACACCCTCAAATTTGGAAATAGCGATTAATTTAAAATTTTCAATAATACATCAATTAAAGGATAAATTTATTTCTCTAAATCGATACTTGATTTCTTCAAATAAAAATTCTAGATTTAACATCAAAATATTTACTTCAAACCTTACACAAGACCTTGATTAAGAACGAGTGTTACTAAATCCAGAAACAATCACTATCTCCAACGCAAGGAAGACATCTCTGAATAACTAATTTCTTCTCATACCTCTAACTAACACTCATATCATTACCATGTCACTAGTACCATTCCCAAACGAGAACCTGATGCACATGCCGACAAATAAAAAATGTTAGGCTTAATGCCTAGTAAGTTTAATAATTTTCACCCTTAATATAAAATGAGAAGACTGAAAGAATGTTATTTAAATCACAATTTCTAAATTGTAATGTATTTAGCATAAACATCATCTTTTCCAAAACCCGCAATTTTTGTGATGAAAACTTTAAATAAACTTTATATATATATATATATATATGGTTGAGTTCATTTGTTAACCCTATTGTTATTCCCATTAAAACAAGCAACAATTCAAGAATCATGAAGATTGTAACAAGATGAGATATAATAGGAAATGTGGTGTATTATTCAAATGTAAGAGGACTACCTAGAGAGAGAATGGTTCTCTCTAGAACACACACTTACACCATGATGTCTACATTGTGAAAATGATTACTTTACCCTAATTACACACACTAATCCTTATATACTCCCTTGTTAGTTACTTAAGCCCAAACCCATAATTCCTATACTCAAGCCCATATTACAATCATTAACCATTTACAAAACTATCATATAATCAGGATATTTTGGTCCTAACATTCTCCTCCTATAGTTTTGTAAAGGAATCACCCTTCTCGAAAGATCTTCAGATCTTCAGTTCTTCTCCCCCTTGATTTCTTTAGCAAACCATAGTGATGCAATTCTTCAAATGTAGTCTAGGTTCCCCCTTGAAATTAGTTCTTACTCTTTATATTTCAACCTTGAAAAACCGGATTCAATGTGCACCATAACCTCGACCGAGTGCACGAGAAACATCTTTCAAAATGTTGAAACTCTAGCTCGTACCGATAATCCCACTAGAAAGATAACGAGCAAGTTGTTGCATGACAAACCAAGTGCAATCTCAGTTTATAACACCAAATCCGTCTATAAACCGCGAGTTGAATAGGAATTCGGCTTAAGAGCTTGATTCGGGTTTGCTCGAAGGAGGAAACATAATGAAGCACACACTACAAGGTAGGGATTAGAAGAACCAAACAAGCAACATTGTTCAACAACTGTAGAGAAATGCGCATCTCCAAAATACTTCAGAACACTGAATGATGAAAATCCAGAACTTCAATCTTCTAGAAATAGCTGAATGATTATAAGCACTTAAAAGTCTGAATCACAGCCGAAGCACCGGAACAATGATTGCAAGAACTCACAATTCTGATTGATCAGGTCAGAAGAATGATTAAGAGCACTCAAAGGTCTAGCATCGTCAACAAAACTCTAGAATAATGATTGCAAATGCTCAAGCGTCTAATCCAATCCAATCAAAGACTGAATTCCAACACCTATCTTCTGAACATCTTGACAAACTTGAGCTCTTTTAAACTTTGACAGTTGCTAGAAGTATGTGACAAACTAAATATAAGAATGATGTCACACACGCTTTATGCTAAAATTCCATGAACAATGCCCCCCTCCTGAGACTAAGCACGGGGGTTCCGCTACCCGGTTAGCGGATGGGGTCAAGAGGCAACGCCCTTGTAGGGTCGAGGGGCAGCGCCCTTAGAGATTTTTTTTCCACTATTGAATGGCCGATTACTTGGGCGAGGATATCATTTTTATCGCATGAAACAGACGCGATAACACATTTTATCGTAGCCCGTGCGATAACCCCTTTTTATCGCACGCTTCTTGCGCGATAACTCCCTTTTATCGCATGATACTTGCACGATAACCAATTAAGCCTTTTATCGCACGATACACGCGTGATAAACACTGTTCACACTGTTTTATCGCACACCAAATACACGATTAAAATATTGTTCACCTATTTTTATCGCACGCCACATGTGCGATAAAACTCCTCGATGATTTTATCGCACACCAAAGGCACGATAAAATTTATGCGATTAAAACTGATCTTTTCTGCGTGCGAGGAAGATGAACTTTGTCTTGTGCGATAAGTATGAACACAGCTTGTGCGAGGACTTTGAACATATGAACTCAGATCGAACAGAAAACTCAAAAACGTCCAAAATGATCAAAATATGATAGATTGATGACCGTATGATGTTCAGAAACACTTTTCAATCAATCCTTAGCATTAAGCACTTATCCAAGCACAGTTATACGCACAAAAGCATAAAAAACTTACTGTTTCATCGAGAATATGGGCTGTAGATCTTGAATCGTTGCAGAATGATCGTATCGATGAAAGATTTCTTCGATTTGGCTCTGATACCACTTGTTAGTCCCATTAAAACAAGCAACAATTCAAGAATCATGAAGATTGTAACAAGATGAGATATAATGGGAAATGTGGTGTATTATTCAAATGTAAGAGGACTACCTAGAGAGAGAATGGTTCTCTCTCTAGAACACACACTTACACCATGATGTCTACATTGTGAAAATGATTACTTTACCCTAATTACACACACTAATCCTTATATACTCCCTTGTTAGTCACATAAGCCCAAGCCCATAATTCCTATACCCAAGCCCATACTACAATCATTAACCCTTTACAAAACTATCATATAATTAGGACATTTTGGTCCTAACACCTATATTTCATGCTAACTTTGTTAACCAAAATCTTAACCATTGATATTAAAACTGACGGATGAGATCAAAAGTAATCAACACATTAATTATAAATTGGGCCATGTGTAATATTTAATGTAATGAACATCAGTGTTAGGGGTATTTGTGGAAATTGGGTCATGTGTAATATTTAATGAGTTCATTTGATGTTACCACATTGGTTAACATTGATTAACGATGAACAACACCTGTTCAAATGTTCAATTTATCTACACATGAACAATTTATCCACATGACACATATGAACTATTAACCCATACGACTAGATTACATGAAGATCTGATAAATTTGTTTATATGAACTATAAACCCACACATAAACACACTTGAACTATAAACTTACACGACCAAATTAGATGAAGATATGATAAATTTGTTCAACACATGTTCATAATCAAATTGTTCATAAATGTTCAACTTCAAGTTCATAATCACAATGATCATATACACACATACAACAGTCCTTTTGGTTAGCATTCATGTAACAAATGAACTCACATGAACAATTTATCCACACATGAACACACATGAACTATTAACACATACGACCAGATTACATGAAGATCTGGTAAATTTGTTTACATAAACTATAAGCCCACACATGAACACTCTCCCCAACATCGTTAAAAACACCGTGATTCATAATGTTGTTATTGTTAGGACACAAAATGTCCTAATTATAAGATAGTTTTATAAAGGGGTATTAATTGTAATATGGGCTTGGGTTATTATTATGGGCTTGGGCTTAATAGTGTAACAAGGGGGTATATAATGTTTAGTGTGTGTAATTAGGGTTGAGTAGCCATTGCAATGTAGCCTCCATAGTGTGTAAATGTGTGTTCTAGAGAGAGAACCATTCTCTCTCTAGGATAGTTCTTCCACATGTATAATACACCACTTTGATTATATTATCTCTTCTTACTATCTTCCACAATATATGAATCGTTGCCTTGTTCAAATGGGACTAACAAGTATTGTGATCCCAGAACAAGTAATCAATCAATGTAAATCATAAAAGAAGTCATCTCTATATTCAATAATCTCCAAATAGCTCACAATACAATGAAGAACAATTACTTGTGTGTGTGGCTAGTGTGTGTGAGAATGACCTAAATTCCCAAAGAGGAAATTAGAAAACATTATATACCTAGGGATAACTATGGCCCTATTACATAATAAGCCCCTCTACTTGGTACAATCAAATATTAAGCACTAACAATCTCCCCCTTTGTACCAAAGTAGAGGCAAAAGATTTAGACGTCCATCGGGGTCACGTACTTCTTTCGAATGCCAAAGATGATCTCGAATCTTCGCAGTTCAAGACGGAAGTCCTTCCGGTAGGAAATGGCTTCAATCACTTGGTTGATCAGGTCATTTTCTTTCTCTGTGAGCTTTACCTCTCCACCCGCATCCAGACGAAGCTTGCTTTCCAGATGAACCAAAATAATCTTCAAAGTACCCTCATAGAACTTGTTGATCTCAATAACCCTCATGAATCTATTCTTCGAGTCAGTATCAATGTAGACAACCCCAAGCTTTGGCTTTTTCAGAACGGTGTAAGCGGGAATACCTTGAATATCAAGCAATTGTCTGTTTGGTCTTCTTAGGTTCACATGAGCTTGATGAGATTCCAAGCCCATCTGAAAATCGGTAAGGTATGAGAACTTCAGAATGTTCCTCATAAATTTCTTCACACTCTGGTAAGTAGTGCTATATTCAATCTTCTTCTCTGGACGGGTGGCTAGGAGGTTGTAAAGGCATATAAGATCATTCAGTTTCAGACTCTTGAAGTCAGCCTCAGAGAACATACATTCAGATCCATCAGATCTCAAGACGGTGAATTCAGGATAAAAGACATCAAACAGCTTTTGAGACTCAACCTTCATTATCATGTTGTCTGATCTGACAGCACCTGATTCTCTGTCTTTATTTCTCATAACGTACAGAAACTCGATCTTCTTCAGTGATGGCCAGTCTTCAATCCCAAAAACTTTCTCCAAGTTGATTCACTGAACATCCCGTACATATAGTTCTTTCCTTAGGGTCTCTAGATACGGAGTCAGGAGTGACACTCTTTCTCCCGTAGCCACGTACCTCGGTTCAGCATCAATAACAACTTGATAGATTCGGAGTTCTGCCTCAAGTACTGGATCTCTGATCTTACCATCCGGAATTATCGGAGCTTGTGGAGATGAAGTACCTACACTCGGACCTGCAGTTTCTATCAGTGGAGGATCATCATCTTCAGATTCAATCTCCATATCCTGAACCCCAGTAGTATCCAAAACATCATCCAAAGCATCAACCATTTCTTCTTTTATCTCGAGGCTCAACTGCTCTGGCTCTTCTTCTGAATCAATGTAAATGATCTCAATAAGCATATCGTCAGCCATCCGCTCATCCGCCGTTCTATTGTCAACAGCCGAAGGCTTTTCAACCCCGGTTATGACATCAGCTAGAACCATTTCAGTATCATCTGTCTGTGCCACATCAGTCATCGTTCCACCTTCACCTGTATTTCCCTCAGTTTCGGGTTCCCCAGCATTACCAGTAGAAGCAGCAGCACTAGACTCACCAACCCCTGCTCTCTTCTCCCCCTCATGTTGATCAGGGTCATCCGGATCATCATGTCTTCTCTTTCGTGAGGCTTCAGCTTGGATCCCACACTTCTCTTCGACAGCCTTCAGCCTGTTAGTGATGGAGGTGAATCCGTTCATCATAGCATTCGTCATATCTATCATTGAATCAGTTAGACGCTGGAAGTCGATGCTAGAAGGTGGTTGGGTTGAGGTTTGGGCTTGAGGTTGTGTATGTTGACGAAGTAATGCAATTAGGTCAACCTCTTTAGATGTACTAGAGTCGCTTTTGGCTAGAAGGCGGGATAACAACTCTGATTTGAGCTGGTCTTCTGGGATAAGGTGTAACGGTACTGGTGGTGGTGTATTTGGATCGGATTCATCGCGAGATGGTTGATTCGGAGGAGTTGACGAAGATTCAGCAATGCCTTTTCCTTTGATAGCTCTGCTCACTTCTTGTGTTAACCTGTCAACTGAGCGTTGTAAGGCCTGTCGATGTTGCAAGTTAGCGGTTTCAATTGAGCTCAAAGCAGACGTCAATAAAGGTAGCGTGATGTAATAAGGACGCGGTCCAAGCATCTGTAAAGTCGCATCTGGAGAAAAATTGGGAAACATATGTCTAACCTCCGGACCACTTAGGTTACCGGTTATAGTAGCGGTTGTAGCAACCGTACTGCCTGTTTTCATGGCTGGCATAGTGTTGACTATGACAGGACTTCCACCCTGTCCTCGCGAGGCACCAACGAATGGCGGCCTAACTCTGGGTGTTCCGGTTGGAGCACGAAAGCTCGTAACTTGGTGTTGTACCATCATATGTGTCATAGGAAAATATGTTCGTCCAAATGGTCCTAGAATCGATGTGCGTTGAAGGAAGGTCGGTGGTCGGGGCGGGAGCCTACCTGTTTCAATACCAGCAAACACCGATTGTGTTGCCGATAGACTTTGTGTTAATTCCCCTGTGGAAGATGAAATACCGGTCTGTTGAGAGACCGATGAGTGGCTTGGTGGGGCTGTGCTATGCATGGCTGGGAGGACCACGACTTGTTCAATACGCAACGGGGACGTACGCTCGTTGGTAGAAGATGTGGCTACCCGACTCGGATCTGTTTGGGGAGAGTCGGTAGTTAAAACTTTATCCGACTCTATCACAGCTTCACTCAATTCTTTTCTCCCTCGTACCTCACCACTAACTATATTTTCCACATCTACTTCTACCTCTTCGTGTACATGTGAAGGACCGACGGCATCAGTAGCAGTGTCTAAGAGTTCCATGTTCCAAGAGGAATCCGCATCAGAACTCACGAAACGTCGTGGTCTCCGACCCATGTGTCTTGGAATAAGATCGGCTTCAGGGTCATGGTCGGAGTCATTATCATCATCATCAAACGGTATCATAGAAGCTACATCATCATCAGAAGATGATGCAGCAGCGGCATCGACTGAGTTCCAGGATACATCGTCATCAAAGATCTTAACTGGACGAAGTCGAGGTGGTGGTTGAGCTGGTCTTGAAGAAGATGCATGGCCAACAGTCCGTAATCTTCTCCCGACTCTCTTTCTTTTACGTCTCCTCACCTCTCGTTGTCCAGGAACCCCGTGTTCCTGAACCCCCTCGACATTCTGACCCTCACCTCCTAGTGGGTTTGCATCTTGGGGAGGTCCCTCCGGTTCTGGCTGGACCACCAATGCGTTTTCTAACCTATACTGCTGAACTACCCAGGACTGTTGGTCAGCAAATGCGAGTACGTCTTCTCGGATGACGGCAATATGAGCAAAATCGTCGTGGATTGGCATCCTCAGATAATGCATCCACTGGCTCGGGCCTCGTGGAGCATCCGCTGGTCGTGGAATTTTGTCGTTGTCTACCATGGCTTGATGAATCAAGATCTGGAAGAACCTCTGATAAGGTACAAAGTTGCGTTTCTTTTTCGGGCGACCCTGATCCGCGACTAGCTCAATAATTTCATTCCAAAGTAGGACAACGTAGTCGATGTTTCGGTTAAATGCGAATGCATGAAACATCCGAAGGATAGGCAGGTTCGTCTTGTCTAGCCCTGTGTGTTTGGAAGTCATACATCGATTAAATATAGAGCATAGTGTGTACCATAATGGTGGTAGATGCTTTCGTCGGAATTGAGAAGAGCCGATGAGAACTGGGATTTCAGGGTCTTGATATCCAAGACTGCGGATATCGGCAAATAGTTGTTCTTCAGGGACCGGATCCTCAAAGTTCTCGGAATAAGGAAGTTCAAGAGCACGGCAAAGTCCCCGTAAGGTGATTCTGGCATCAAAGTGGTCAACTTTGGCGGTAAAGTGTGGTCGTTGATGGGTGTCGTGGAACTGAAGTGTACCCCAGAATTGTTAAAGGTAAATGGCTGGTACAAGGTCCACTCTGGTAAGCGCAGTTCGTAGAGGATGGTCGCGGATTATCTCAACGATGATTTGATGGTCGAAGGGAGTCTCGAGATCCACATGATGGTTGTTGTCAAGGAAACTCAGAAACAACGCCCTTGGAAAGATCTCTTCATCCAGGTCACGAGCATTGACCGATGGGTGGGATGAACGATGCGAACGGATGATGGTGTTGTCATCCGAAGCGTTGCCATCATGTTGCTCCATCTGAACCACTTAACAGTTTAGAATAGTGCCAAAATTGATTTTGCCTTGAAATTTTTTTCAAAAATACCCTAAGTCTTGGGCTTATCGCAATGCACAACAAAGACATATCGCAAGTAAAAGATTATCGCAACTTGAAGAATGTGACAAGAGGTTATCGCAACACATTGATTGCGATAAGATCTTGTCACAACTCAAGGTTGCGATAGTTATGAGTGAATGACCGTTGCGATAGTTATGAATCTTTGAAGGACAGTTGGTTGCGACATGAATGAACACCGAATAAAAACCTAAGTGTTCAACCCAGATTATCTATTTTTCGCACAAAACATGTTAAAAATTATACTACAAGACTCGCAATCACTACGTGAGTAAACCCTATGCATCTCTATGTACCAACAAACACACAAACACAAGATTATCGCTGAAAACAAAGAAAAACGAACTTAAAACCCTAGAAATGACTGTAGCATGCGATTGTATGGATGAAATCGAGTAAGATTTTGAAGGATGTACCTCTATGATGATCTGAACAGAATGTATGGAACAAAAATCGCCAAAAACTTCTTGAAATTCGAAAGCTCAGTAGCAGTTATCAAGAGAAAAATGGGTTTTGAGATGAGACAAGTATGAAAAACCCTAATCCCTATTTATACGATTTTTCAAAAAAAAATGACACGTGGCACAATGGGATTGGTCCAAAGGTTTAACCTGCCACGTGTCAGGTTGTCGCAATGAACGAATTGTGATAACCTCAGAATCGTATCGCAATAGGAGGTTGCGACAAGGAACTGTTCACACGATCTAATCGCAATGCACAGTTGCGATAAGGATTCCACTTGGGTTCATCGCAACTGAAGGTTGCGATGAAACACTGTTCATTGAGATATCGCAAGTGAAGGTTGCGATAACACACTGTTCACTGTGAAATCGCAAGAGAAGGTTGCGATAACAGTGAAACTTGGACATTTTTCAGATGAAATTTTAAAAGATTTTATCACATTGGAAGATGTCCAACTTCCAATTGATTAAGCACGCAAGTTTTTTTTTTAAATTATTTTCACTCCCCCCTTAAATGATGCAAGTATGTTTTGAAAAATTGATTTTCATCATTTAAGAGTTTGTGCAAAACAAATTAGAGAACATACCTTGTGATCGTCAAGTAAGGAGCACATGAAATCAACACTTACAATCTTTGTCGGATATGCACACTCCCCCTATTCTTGTGCATACTCCTTATAATGTACTCCCCGTGAGACTATGAACACACCTTATGCAAACACATATATCATGACAAGAAAGTAAAGTAACAAAGAGAATAAACAGTGAAAAACAACAAAGACATGAAAAATAAAATATTTTATATTGAGAATAGAATGTGATGAAAATTTGAGTGTATCAATCTAGATAGAAATAACTAGATTGAAATACACATATTTCCATCCATTATATGATCAATATAGAATATTAAACTTTCATGTTCAACATGCCGAGCTTGGATAGTAAGAAATTAAATCGTTTTTCATCCAAGGCTTTGGTAAAGAGATCGGCAAGTTGAAACTCATTTGTGACAAAGTATAATTCAATCGTACCTTTTTCGACATGATCTTTAATAAAATGATACCTGATGTCGATGTGTTTGGTCTTTGTATGCTGGACCGGGTTAACTGATATTGCAATTGCACTCTTGCTGTCACAGTAGATGGGAATCTTCTCATACTTGAAGCCGTAGTCCATCAGTTGAGTCTTCATCCACAGAACTTGTGAACAACTGGCAGCGGCAACATATTCTGCCTCCGCAGTTGATGTTGAAACACAGTTTTGTTTCCTCGAAGACCAACTGACTAGTTTATCACCCAAAAACTGCACATGACCAGATGTGCTCTTCCGGTCTAGCATACTACCTCCATGATCCGCATCAGAATATGCAGTGAGTTCGAATCCCGTTCCCTTTGGGTACCACAGACCAAGATACGGTGTTCCCTTCAGATATCGAAAGATCCTTTTAACAGCACTACGATGTGATTCCTTTGGTTGTGCCTGAAATCTTGCACATAAACAAGTCGAAAATATTATATCTAGACGACTTGCCGTAAGGTACATTAATGAGCCTATCATCCCTCTGTAATTCTTAACATCTACACCTACACCATCTGGATCCGGACCAATTTTAGATCCAGGCGCCATAGGTGTACCAATTGAGGTACAATTTTCCATCTTAAATTTCTTCAAGATGTCAAACACATACTTTGATTGGTTGATGAAGATACCTGTTGATAATTGCTTGACTTGTAATCCGAGAAAGAAATTAATCTCTCCCATCATACTCATCTGGAATCTAGTTTTCATAATGCCCGAAAACCAAGTACATAATCCAGGGTCAGTTGAACCAAAAATAATATCATCAACGTAAATTTGGACCAGAAGAATCTCACCATTTTCTTGCAGAGTGAAGAGAGTTGTGTCGATTTTACCTTTTCGAAAGCCAGCACCAAGTAGGAAGGTAGATAAAACTTCGTACCAGGCTCGAGGGGCTTGCTTGAGACCGTAGAGAGCTTTGTCAAGAATGTAGACGTGATCTGGTTTATCTTTGTCCACAAAGCCCTCCGGTTGAGAAACATATACTTCTTCTTTCAAGACACCGTTCAAGAAAGCAGTCTTCACGTCCATTTGATAGACAGTGAAGTTTCTGAAAGCGGCATATGAAAGAAACATCCGGATTGCCTCTATGCGAGCTACTGGTGCATACGTCTCGTCGTAGTCGATTCCCTCTTGTTGCCGGTACCCTTTCGCTATAAGGCGTGCTTTGTTTCTCACAACAATCCCATCTTTATCTTTCTTATTTTTCAGGACCCACTTGGTACCAATTACCGTTTTACCCTTAGGTCTAGGAACTAGTCGCCACACGTTCAATGCTTCAAAAGAGTTCAGCTCATCCTGCATGGCAATGATCCAATCCGGATCTTCTAAGGCTTGTCGAACAGTTGTAGGCTCGACTTGACTTAGAAAGAGCGCGTAAAGGACTTCGTTCGCCGTTGCAGATCTTGTCTTTACAGGTTCGGAAACGTCACCAATGACTTGTTCAATGGGGTGACTCTTAGTCCATCTTGAAGCATGAGGATGGACAATTATAGCACTGTAATTGGGATCTACGTGGGTGGGTTCTTTATCAAAATTCAACTCTATCGTCAAGGTAGGTTCCGGTTGTGGGGCGGGTTCATTGACAGAAGAGTCAACAGGAACTGCCTCCGGAATTTCTTCAGAAGATGACTCAGGTTGTCTTGCAGAGTCCTCACCATTGGCGTTAGAAGTTGTACCTGACGAAGAAGCACCGTTTGTAGATTCACGATGTCTTGCTTGTAGAGATGCCATATGTGTACCACTTGAAGACGATACAGGAGTTGTTGTACCAGTTGTAGGAGTAGTCAGTACCGGTGAAGGACCTGACATTGTAGCATGAGCTGGTGGTGTAACAACATTGCTCCTGTTAGATATGGATGAAGAAGGTTTATCATTACCAAAATAATCATCATAAAAATATTCAAACAATAAATCAAGATCATCATAATTAGAGTTAGAAGTTGAAGCTTGATCCTTGTTTGAAGATCTAGTCACCATAGGACGGATTTGTCCAGATGCTAGTACTCGAGATATTGCGGGTTCTGTACTATTTTGCACAGAAGCCATGTCTTCGGTTTCGTCGAATCTGACATTTATATTTTCCTTCACAGTTCTGGTAGATTTGATATAGACTCTGTATGCTTTTGACGTGAGTGAGTATCCGATAAAAACACCCTCAATACCCTTAGGACTGAATTTGTTCAAGTTGTCCTTATCATTCAGCATAACACACCTGCAACCAAAAACACGAAAGTAGTGTATGACAGGTTTTCTATTGTTAATCAGTTCATATGGTGTTTTACCAAACCGTCGATGGATAATTGATCGAAGAACTGAAGATCTTTCGAGAAGGGTGATTCCTTTACAAAACTATAGGGGGGAGATTGTTAGGACACAAAATGTCCTAATTATAAGATAGTTTTGTAAAGGGGTATTAATTGTAATATGGGATTGGGTTATTATTATGGGCTTGGGCTTAATAGTGTAACAAGGGGGTATATAATGTTTAGTGTGTATAATTAGGGTTTAGTAGCCATTGCTTGCTTCAAGTATCTCTCAATTTGAGTAAGAAGTGTCCCATCTGTAATGCGACAGAGAACACGAATGGCATTTGCTCGGTACACGTCAGTCTTGCTATTCATGTCTTTCATAAGGGAACTTGTGACGATGATAACCTCATCTGCACAGGCAGAGAGCTCCTTTATAACCAATAAAACCATTCTTCTTAATCCAATATCTCTAGACTGGAAAAGTTTTGTTACTGAAAAGAAAACTTATGTGGCTTCAACCTTTGTGAAGGTATCACCTTGATTCAGAAGATAAAGCAGCTTTGTAATAACCTGAGAACACCTCCTTGAATCTAGCTGAGGATCATTGAAGACCCTAGCTTCCTGAAGAACTGCTCCCTTCTCGATTCCAGAAAAGGGGGGGTACTCTGCTTCCTCATCACGATCATCGTCTTTCTTCACGTACTGCGCCATTAGTGAGACAGAATACAAATTTTACACCCAAAGTCCAATCGACTTCAACGATGAATCAGATCTCGGTCTTCTGTGTGTGGGAGTGAAATTGTGAGCCCAACCGAAAGCTTACGAATAGATCTTCTCTGTCCTCTCTCTCCCTCTATCCTTTGTTCTTCCTCATTAAGCCACTTGATTTTGTACTTGGGGTCTATGGTTAGAAGCTTAAGCCATTGAAACTTGTATAGACAAGGTGCTTTTTTCAAAGCATTTTCTAAATAATGAGGATTGTCATAACCCATACCCCATTTCGAGTTGTAATATCTGAAATTCTTAGGCGTGTTTAGAAAAATGGTTTGTTCAGATTGACCAAGTTTGTACAGCTTCGCTTCTAGATCACTTGCTTTTTCAGACAATTCGTTATTAATATCTTTATAAGATCGCAACATTTGTTCAAACTCAACCTTCCTATTTTCAGAAATTCTTTCCTTTTCTTCCATTCTTTTTCTGAAAGAAGTTCGAGATTGCTCGATCTTAATTCGTTCATTTTTCAACTCATCATTTAACTTGTTATGGTCAGTTATTGCCTTTATTTGAGATTCTATTATTTTATGCGCGTTGTTGAGTTTCTCATCTAAGTCAGCATGTTGTAATTGGAAGACTTTAAACTGATTAGCAAAGTGATTAATGGTGCAGGAATCTACCTCATTTGTCTCAGGCGCCGCATCAGCCTCTGACTCCTCACCTTCTCTGCTCATCAGGAACATATTTGCTAAAGCAGTCGTCTCCTCTTTTTCTCTTTCATCGTCAATTTGGTCCAACCAGTACTCTTCCTCCACCAACAGTGCAATTCCAGACTCCTTCTGCTCTGCCAACAGCGCCCTTCTTTTGTAGTAGTCGGAATTCTTTACCTTCGGTTTCCAACACTCTTTGGAGAAATGGCCGGACTTACTACAATTATAGCACTTTTGCTCTTCATCCTTTCTTTCACCAAACTTCTTCACCTCTGGCCTCCTACCATCTTCCTTTTGATCATCAAACCGTTTCTTTGACTCGATTCGATTCTTGTGCTCAAAGTTTTTAGAACCAGATGAGTAACGTTGGTTGTTTGATCCCGGAGTTTTCACAAACTTTCTCTGGAAGGCCCGTGAGAGAAGCATCATTGCCTATTTCAAACCTTCTGACTCTTCTAAATCATCCTGGTTTATCCCATAATCTTCATTCTGAGTGTTGTTACCTTTTTCAGCATACTTTCTTGACATTAACGCTAACGGTTCACTCTCAAACTCATCATCTTCTTCTTTCTTCTCAGACACATCTGTTTTCTTTTCCTTCTTATCCTTCTTCTCCTTTTTCATCAACTTCTTCCTTTTTAGATCAGCATCATCCTCATCTTGCTTTAAAGTTTCAAACATCTGCTGTAGCGAAAGTTCATCCAGCTTAGAATTATGTTTCATTCTATGAGCATACTTCTTCCATTCGGGCTGAAGCACGCTCAAGAACTTCACATTAGTCTCGATGATGGGTTTCTTTATCTTGTATCTGCTGAGTTCATTTAGGATGGTTGTGAAACGATCATATGCTTCATCTAGATTCTCACTATCCTTCTGCTTGAAGTTCTCATATTAGTTGATGACGTTTGAGACTCTCATTTGATTTTCCACTTCTGAACCTTGATACAACTTGATCAGCTCATCAAACATTCCTTTTCCCGTTTCACTCAGACTGTCAACCTTCTGATATATGTTATTGGTTAAGGCTTGCATAACCAGTGACCTAGCCGCTTTATCGGCTTTGTGTCTTAACAAATCTTGACCGGTATATTCCGATGGTTCAAGAACTCTTACGTCGCCATTTGGGTTTGTTTCACGAACTTCTCCTTGTACCCCGTTCATCAGGAATTATGGATTAGAGCCCCATTCTCTTGTCGTTCCACATAGTCAAGAAATCTGTCTTTCCATATTTTAAAGTCTTTAGGGAATAGAACAGGCGGTTTATCTTTTGAACCTATGGTCAAAATATCTCTGGCAGTCATGTTTAGATTACTTGTCGTTGATCTTTTAATATCGTTCTGGTCTGATTAGGAAATACTGATTATAAAATCTTTTTATCTCAACCCACTGATGTCGCAAACCAATGATTGTCGCAACCCAACCCTTGTTGCAGCCCAACCCTTGTCGCAACCCAACTCTTGTCGCAAAAAAACTGATGTCGCAATACACAACTTGTCGCAAAAGAAAAATCTTGTCGCAATAAGAAACTTGTCACAAAGGTAAAAAAGGTCTTATCGCAACAGAAGGTTGCGATAGTTTACTGTTCAAACACTGATGATTGCGATAAGAATCTTGTCGCAAGTGACTCTTGTGATATGGTACTGTTCACGCTTGCGATATGTATGAAACTTCGATGGTTGCGATAGTTATGAAGATTCAAGGTGTTCTTGAGTCGAATTTTCAAAACAACTCGGATTTGGCTGAAATCTGGTAGGCACATTCGTGACACAATTCTGGGCAACTTTAATGCTTCATGTTTTGTCCAAAAACCAACAGAAAATGGTTTTTCTAAGCAAAACAGAGTGCAGAAATAAAAAGTCCGAAAATGGGTAAAATGCACAATCTGAGCTACTAACCTAGTGATTTTGCGGAATAAAAACACTCAGGACTAGTCTACTAACAACCCTTGATCGATTCTAATCCATTAGAAGAACTCTAATAGCTAAAATCAACCAAAAGATGAAGAAATATGAAGAACACTCAAAAATTGCAAAAACCCTCACAAACCTAATCAAATCAGTGATATACAAGCTCTAATACCAATTGTGATCCCAGAACAAGTAATCATTCAATGTAAATCATAAAAGAAGTCATCTCTATATTCAATAATCTCCAAATAGCTCACAATACAATGAAGAACAATTACTTGTGTGTGTGGCTAGTGTGTGTGAGAATGACCTAAATTCCCAAAGAGGAAATTAGCAAACATTATATACCTAGGGATAACTATGGCCCTATTACATAATAAGCCCATCTACTTGGTACAATCAAATATTAAGCACTAACAATTATCTATGTTAATGATGCAACAATATGGATTCATACACTAATTTGATACTAAAAACGTATATAATATATAAGAATTAATAATATAGTTAGAATCAAGAAATATTTGATGTTTGTAACTCCCACAATACAAATACATGGATTTCCATTCATATCCCTATTTAATAGTTGGATACACATTTGTAACCACCATGTAAAATGACTTCCTATTGGTTGATTGGAGTTAACAAAGTTAGCATAAAAAGTAAGGTTAACAAATGTACCTAGCCCTATATATATATATATAGGGGTTAAATCATGTGAGAACCAAAAATAGGTTGAGAACCATGGGAACCGATCTAAGTCGTCATTTGGTTTTGATCCTATGGCTATAAAAACATAAAAATTCATTCATAGGTTCACAACCTATTTTTGCCTAAAATAATGTCCATAGATTAAAATCAATTAACGACTTAGATTGGTTTTCACGGTTCTCAATCTATTTTAAGTTCTCATTTGATTATCGTCCTATATTTATTTATATATATTTATTTATTTCTTTGGGACATCTTTTTGATTTTCCGCTATGAACGTCCAAAACCTCAAAAAGCTGCTACGATGGGAATGGACAATCTTTACTGCCCTAAACCTAATTCTTTTCTTTTGAGATGGTGGCATTATAACAACATGTAGGTCACTGTATCAATTTCAACTTGGGTGGGGGACTATTTTTATAAACAACATGTAGGTCACTGTACCAATAATTAAGCAAGGTGGCTTTCTATTATAAACATCTATTTAATAATCATAATTAACTATAATTACATATATATAAGTTGGATGTCTTATCGGAAACAATTAGGAGTTGTTTGGTTGGGGGTATTGATCAAGGATAAGGAATGAGAATGAACGAATGATAATGAAAAATGTGGTTTACATGTACACGTCTTACTTTAAAACTTACGGATGAATTATATATATATATATATATATATATATATATATATATAGAGAGAGAGAGAGAGAGAGAGAGAGAAAGTATCATATATAATATCACACTTCTCGCATTCTCGTATAAAGTTTAGCTTCTCGTTTGAACTTGCCTCTCTATATATTGGTTTGATTTTATTATCAAGTACAATTAAGAATAGGGATCGATATATTTATTAAATTAACTGTATTTTGCGAATTATAGATAAATTTAGTTAATCGAAACTCGAATATTTACAATGAAGGAAAAGTTAATCCTGATTTGACACGAAGTTGCTATATAGGTGCGCCATTATTGGAAGTGCCAAACAAGTTAAAATGGCAACATCCATGCTTTTTAAGCTTTTTGTACACAAATAGCCTGTATTAAAACATACCCTAATTCTTGAAAGATGTGTTGTAAGATGTGTTGTTTTAGGCATGGGAATGGGGCATTCTCGATCTCCAATCTCCATCTTCATACCCGTTCCCACGGGGAAACGGGATCCTCAACAGGGAATCGGAGATTTTTGTTCTGTTTATATGTAATATTTTAAACCACATGTGTCAAACACCACACACATATAAAATTATCCATGTTTAAATCTTACATATTTTCAAAATTTTGCTATATATATTAACAATGAGTTTTTATTCAAAACAACGTAGGCATGAAAATGAGACCCGACCCGTCGGAGCCGGTGATTCCTTGTAAAACCGAGGACCGGGGATAGGGATGGGATCCCCTAAAGTTAAAAACGAGGGATGTGGACGAGAGGCTGGGTAATGTGATCCCCTATCCGCCCCCGTGTGTATATATATATATATATATATATATATATATATATATATATAAAAGTGTATATTTATTATTAAATATAGTATGTATTAAGAATTAAATTAAGTGCCTTTTACATTTAGAAAGAGTATTTTTGACATTTTTTTTCATATATACATTTTTTTTTAAATTTGTCTAACTTTTTCTAAATGAAAAATATGGATAGTCGAAAGTGTTTGATCCAAACAAATACATATGAATATTTGATACTATATATATAGAGGTGGGTTCAAATAAACACACTAACTATTTAAAAAACACGAGAACGGTCGCCCATGTACAAAATCATACATGATTCACGTAGAAATCATATATGATTCACGCGACTTGTCCCACGACTTTTAAGTCGCGGCCCAAGTCGCTCGCGTCCAGTTTTTTGTTGTTAGTGTAAAATCACATATGATTTTGTACATAGGCGACCGTTCTCGTGTTTTCTTAAATAGTTAGCGTTCTCGTTTGAACGTTCTCCTCTCTCTCTCTCTCTCTCTCTATATATATATATATATATAAGAGAAAGAGTGAGTGAGTGTGGGTGGGGGGGGGGGGGGGGGGGTTCAAGGGAAAACAAAAAAAAATGAAAAACCGAGGAACACCTTAATAACTGTTCATTTGTAGATATACATACGCATGTGCATACAAGTAACTGGAAATGTTTCCTGGTTTTTATTCATATGTATGTGCATACTGAAAAACTATTAATAAATTACTTGTATGCACATGTGCATACCGTATGTTAATGCCAAAAATCATCCAAAGGATAACTTAAGGTTGATGTGGAGCTTTAACAACTAAATAAAGGATATTCGCGACAAATCGTACGATAGGACAAAAAGATTACAAAGAGACACAGAATTTGGTGACGCGAAAAACCCCGTCGAGGGTAAAAATCGCGGTCGACAATGAGAGTCGACGGTGCACTATGGTCGTCAAACACGGACGACGTCCTTTAGTAACAAGTGTCGTGAGTACAAATGTTTACAACAATAGAAGAAAAAGTAAAAAATAGACTAAATCGTGCGATGCGTCGTGCGTATGCCGGTTGTCGTGAGTTTCTTCAAAAGAGTGAATTCCTTCTGCTGTGTAGTGCTTCTGGAATTCATGTGTCAAATCTTGTTTGTATGCCTGTGAATGACTTGTCCTTGAGTGTGGCTTCAGGCCTGATAGATATAGGTTTTGGCGTCATTAATGGTCTTCATAAATGTGGAAAACGGTCTTTGGCATTGAATGCGTTTGATTGTTGTCTTCAGTTATGACCGTTGCCATTTAATGTGCTTGACATGCATTAAATAGTCATAAAGAAAACGCCCGTTGATCGTTAGTTAATTATGGTCGAGGATAACCTTATGACGGTCGCGTGTTTTGACGGAGATTATGGTCGTACGTCGTGGATATCTTACTGCTGACGTACCAGATGACGACTACGATCACGGTCGTGCATAAATTACAGGACATTATCTTAATACAAGATTTGTCGTATGAAATAAGTCCTTTGATTTCTTACGTCGGTCGCGAGATGCGATTTTTTACCCAAACACCGTACAGATGAATGGTTACTAGGGTGTTCTTCATGATTGATCAATTTTTTTTTGGTGGTTTTCCTCTGAATCTAACTTCAAGAACATGTAATGTCTTTGTCCCTGTTTGCTAGTTTCTTGCTAACGGTAATAAAATTATTGTTTATGTTTAAAAAAAAAACTGGGGGACAAAAGAGTTAGTGTGCATACATGTCCCGCACTTTCACGAGTTATTCATCATGAATGGTGGTGTATTATTCATCACCAAAGTTCTCGTTCTTATTCATGATGAACGTGGACAACCAGGAAAACGTATCGAACTCTCTCTAGTTTGTCACCCGGTTCATAACAGGAAAAATGTATGCAATTGAACTTTCCTCCACATACATACATATGTATGTATATTTATAAATATATTCTAATCTTATAAAATGAAATAGAAAAGATGATAATGGATCTTGAGTCATATATAAATATCTATATATAGGAAATGAATAACTCGTGAACAAGCCATTAATGATCCGAAAATGGTATTATGAAAAAGGTTACATTATTGTTTAAAGGTGATTTAATTATTATAATAATCTAATTTTTAATCATTCATGCCATTTGTCCCCAAGATCACTCATCTTTCTGGGTAAAGTGGCCAACAAGCATACACGAAAGCTATATATTCCTCCATGGAAGCAGTGTATGTGACAAATTAAGAAAGAGATAATGGTTTCCAGGAGGGAATTAATGGCATGCAACAACTCTTTATTTACGTCCAAATTAATTAACTATCTACTAATTACACTAGATTAGCCTAGTCATTAACCTAGCTACCCTTATCACATACATATTCATAAATAAAGTCTAAACAACACACATGAACATATGTAGATAGAATTTGGATATATGATATATGGGTAATTAAGTTAAGACTTGGAACCTGGTGTTAGGGTTTATGAATGTTAGAAAACCTAAAGTAAGTTTGATTATTGTGGGATATATGCAAATAAAATAAATAAAACTTAATTTACTTATAAAAAAGTATACAGTTTCAAAATCAAGATATAAACAAGTCTTAAAATGTAAATATTAATTAATAGAAACATAAATAAATTTACCTTAATATATAAAAAGAGATAAATATTAATTGAAGAGTTACGGTTGTGATATCTAAATACTCGATTTCAAAACGAGTAAAGAAAAACAATTGGTTGCATAAAATGAAAAAATTGGTTTGTTAGTGCTTTATTTAGCACCTTGTACCATATAGAGGGACCATTATTGAAACTTCATACTTACAACCTATTTAAGGTTTTTGCCCTTGTAATTTCTAGAATGTCATTCACTCTTACACACTCAAGTACACATAGTATTGCACTTTCTCTCTACATCATCTTGTGTAAACTTGAAGAGCTTATTAAATATATGGATGGCATACTGAGATTAATAGTTGATTGAGTACTTGTTTTGGGATCACAACTGGTATCAGAGCACAGTATATCATTCTGATCTGAGTTTATTTATGTGATTTTGAGCTATTTTTGAGTGTTCTTCATTTTCCCAATATTTTGATTGATTTTGATCATTTGAGTTCTTCAAATGGATCAGAATTGATCAGGATTAGTTTGGTGATTGTTACTGGTTGGTTATATTCCGCATTTATTCACAAATCAATCCAGAATAGATAGATTAGCTTAATTTCGAGAAAAAGTTCTTCACACACTGTTTTGGATCGAAACTCCTATTTCTGTTGGTTTTTGGACAAAACTTGTAGTATTAAAGTTGTCCAGAATCACTGTGCGAACCTGCATACCAAATTTCAGCTCAATTGGATCTGTTTTGAGGATTGGACTTAGGATCTGTTGAATCTTCATAGGTATTGCAACATATTGTGTTCATCGTTATCGCACCTCTTGTAAGTGAACAGTAAGGTATCGCAAGTGTCTGTTGCGATTACCCCATTTTATCGCAACTAACAGCTTGTGAACAGTAATTTATCGCAACGACCTGTTGCGATAAGGTTCAGTTTTGGTTTTTATCGCAATCTCTCTGTTGCGACAAAGTGTGTTGTTGCGATAAAGTGTGTTGCGACAAAGTTTTCCTTTGCGAGAAAAGTTACATTGCGATAAGGCTTTTTGCGACAAAGTGCTGGTTTGCGACAAGGTTTGTGTTGCGACAACAGTGCTGCTTGCGATAATATTGGGTTGCGATAAAACAGTGTGAGCACTAATTTTGCAAATCAGATCAGAAGGTTACTTAACGATCAGTAACAAGTATTCATCATGACTGCCAGAGACATGCTAGTGACAGGTTCTAAAGACAAACCACCTGTACTGTTTCCAAAAGACTTTAAAATCTGGAAAGATAGGTTTCTGGATTATGTCGAGCGACAAGAAAATGGAGACTTTATTATGAACTCTTTGAAAAATGGAATACAAGGTGAGGTATGGTTAGATGAACCAACTGGAAGAAGACTTGTTAATCCCTAGGATTCAGGTGATGAACTGAAGAAACACAATGCTGATAAAGCAGCAAGGTCGCTGATTATGCAAGCATTGACTAATGATATTTACCAAAAAGTTGACAGTTTGAGTGAAACTGGGAAGGGCATGTTCGATGAGCTGATCAAACTTTATCAGGGTTCAGAAGTGGAAAACCAAATAAGGATTTTAAATGTCATTAATAAATATGAGAATTTTAAACAGAAAGAGGGAGAGACTCTGGATAATACATATGACCGCTTCACAACCATCCTAAATGAGCTGAATAGATATAGCATAAAAAAGTCCATAATTGAGAACAATGTGAAGTTCTTAAGTGTACTCCAGCCCGAATGGAAGAAGTATGCTCACCGAATGAAACAACATTCCAGATTGGCTGCTCTACAGTTACAAGAGATGTTTGAAACGCTTAAACAGGATGAAGATGACGCGGAGGAAAAGAGAGAAGAAAAAGAAGAAAGATAAGAAGGAGAAGAAAGTGGAAGTGTCGGAAAAGAAAGAGGATGACTTTGAAAGTGAACCAATTGCTTTACTGTCTAGTAAATCTAGGAAGTATGCTGATAAAGGCAAGAATGTTGAGATAGAGGAATATGGTATTGATAGTGATGACCTAGATGAATCTGAGAGTTTAAGGCAGGCTATGATACTTCTGACCAAAGCTTTTCAAAAGAAGTATGTGAAGAAACCCGGATCAAACAACCAACGTTACTCATCGGGATCTAGAAACTTCGAGCATAAGGATCAGATTGAGTCAAAGAAACGGTTTGATGACCGGAAGGAGGAAGGTAAAAGAGTTGAGGTTAAAAAGTTTGCTGATAAGAAGGAAGAAGAACATAAGTGTTATAACTGTGGAAAGTCTGGACACTTTGCCAAGGAGTACTGGAAACCTAAGGTACGGGATTCGGACTACTACCAAAACAAGATGTTACTGGCGAAGCAGAAAGAGTCCGAGAAAGCACTATTGGTAGAGGAGGAATATTGGTTGGATCAAACAGATGATGAGGATGAAGAGGAGACTGATGCTTTAGCAAAGATGTGCTTGATGAGCAAAAATGGCGAGGATTCAGAAGCTGATGCGGTGCCTGAGACAGATGAGGTAGATCCCTGTACCATTAATCATTTTGCAAATCAACTAAAAGTCCTTCAATTAAAACAAGATGATTTAGATGCAAAACTTAAAAATGCATATAAAGTATTAGAATCACAGAAACAACAAATCACTGAACATAACAAGTTAAGCGATGGGTTGAAAAAGAGCCAAGCTGAAATCGAGGAATCTCGAGTCTATTTTCGAACTAGAATGGATGAAATGGCAGAAAAGCTAAGACGTTCAGAAGATAGGAAAATTGAGCTTGAAACATTATTGCACTCTTACAAAGATATTAATAATGAGCTGACTGAGAAGGCTAGTAATCTGGAAGAAAAGCTACATAAGCTTGGCCAAACTGAACAAACCATTCTTCTAAACACACCAAAGAATTTCAGATATTATCATTCAAAATGGGGCTTGGGTTTTGATAATCCTCATTATTTGGAAAATGCTTTAACCAAGTCTCCAAATTTGTACAAATTTGAATGGCTTGATCTTCGATCAAGGTATCCTGATAAATATCAAATAGATTGGCTTAATAAAGAAGAAAATTAGGCTGAGGAAGAGGTTAAGAGAAAAACTATTGTCAAAATGCAACTTCCTTTTTGCTACGAATGGGAGAATAGGAAGGCTTTGGCTTGGACTTGGAAACAAACCTTATCTAATGATTATTTCCAAAGCTATGCTATTGAGAAACCAAAGGAGAATGAAAAACCCGTTTTTGAAGGAAAATTTTATTATCCTCCTTTGGTACTCGAACAAAAGCTCGTAGACCTTGAAAACAAGATCAAAAGCAAAATTGAGGAAGTCAGGAATGATGATCAACTTGCTTTTGACATTGAAACGAAAGTTATGTTTACAGTTATTTCAAATGGATTAAGAGAAATGAAAGCTAAACATAAAGAAATGTCTGAAGAGAAATTTTTAAAAGAAAAACATTCTTCAGAGTCTAATGTTTCTTCGTGTAAAGCATTTGTGGGAAATACTATCTTTAGGAGCTTGACAATTGATGACCGAGATGATCTTGAATCTTGGGATCTGGAAAGTCAATTTGATCATGAAATATATATCCCTACTGAAGAAGATAAAGCATTTCGAAAAGAACAAAATGAATTTCTCTATCCGAAGTCTTATGGTATCTTTCATACTCCATTAAATAGTCAGTATGATTGTGATATTGAGAATCCCTGTGATGTGAAGGGTAAGGAAGTAAAAGAAACAGCTGTTCAAATTGATTTTGACTTTAGTGCCAAACTTTCATATCACTCTGACTTCTTAATCAAAGAAGAGAAACCTGAGAAGACTATCTTCAAAGGGGAATCTTCAAAATCAGCTGAGAAAATTTCTGATAATGACTCCAAATCCAAATCTAAACAATCATTTCAGAAAAAGAAAAAGAAGAAGAAGAATAATTACAAATCAAAGTTTTTTCAAGCTCGAAATTCTAATGCTTATGATTCTTATTTTGCTGGCATTTTAGATCGTTATATAAGAAACAACTCGAGACTTTAATGGAGAATAAAGGAATCCACACAGGATGTGGCCCAGAGAAAATCATCTCACGTTGCTTTTAATTCCAAGAAAAACAATTTTGTTTCTAATGTTAGTAATCATGCTGTTTGCAATAAACAAAAACTTGTAATCCCATACAAGATTTTTTCAATGCAACAACTGATTAATTTAGCACATGATCAAATTTGTTGTTCTTCGTGTGGTGTGGATGATTTTATCTGCAAGTCCGATTATTCTTATTGGTTTGGTTATAATTTCCATGGTCCTAAAAGATTTTATACAAATGGATATTATAACAGAGGTTTTCAAAGAAAAAATGCGAAATCCAAACATGTTGAAACTCCTAACCAAAAAGGACCCATTCTGAAATGGGTACCTAAAACCACTTGATTTCCCTTTTGCAGCCCAGTCATGTATGGTATTTAGATTCAGGCTGCTCACATCACATGACTGGTAGAAAGGAGCTGCTCACTAATTTTGTGGAAAAATATGGTGGTAGTGTCAAGTTTGGGAACGATCAGTATTCTCCGATTCTAGGTTACGGAGACATAGTGAAAGACAACGTTAGGATTACCAAAGTTAACTACGTTGAAGGTGTGGGGCATAACTTGTTTAGCATAGGTCAATTTTGTGATAAAGATCTAGAAGTCAATTTCAAGAAGACCCGATGTTCAGTTCGAACCGAAGTAGGAGATGAGCTTCTAGTTGGTACGAGGAAGTCCAATCTTTACACCATTGACCTGTCAAAGATCAAACCAAAGAACGACGTGTGTCTAATGTCTAAAGCATCGATGGAGAAAAGTTGGTTATGGCATAGACGACTATCTCACCTCAATTTCCGTTATATTCAGAAACTGATGATAGGTGATTTAGTTTTAGGTCTACCAGTTCTAAAGTTTGAGAAAGACAACTTCTGTACCGCCCGTGAGAAGGGGAAGATGAAACAAGCTCCTCATCCGCCGAAACTTGAGCCTAGTACACACAAAGTTTTGGAGATACTTCATATGGATCTATGTGGGCCAATGAAGACCCAGAGTATAAGTGCCAAGAGATATGTGTTGGTTGTCGTCGATGATTTTTCGAGATATACATGGGTGAAATTTCTACGATCCAAAGATGAAACACCTGAGTTGATTATCTCGTTAATCAAACAGCTTCAAGTGAATCTTCAACAAACAGTCCAGACAATCAAATCAGACAACGGGACAGAGTTTAAAAACAAGACTCTTGATGACTTCTTTAAGTCATTAGGTATTTCACATCAATACTCTGCAGCAAGAACACCTCAGCAGAACGGGGTTGTTGAAAGAAGAAATCGTACTCTTGTTGAGGCTGCCAGAACGATGCTGTCCTACGCTGATCTACCGTTATTTCTGTGGGCCGAAGCTGTGTCAACGACATGTTATACACAAAATCGTTCAATTATCCATCGGCGGTTTGGCATAACTCCATATGAAATTATCAACCATAGAAAACCTGTAATACACTACTTTCGTGTTTTTGGGTGCAGGTGTATCGTGATGAACGATAAGGACAACTTGAACAAATTTAGTCCTAAGGGAAAAGAGGGTGTTTTCATCGGATACTCGTCAACCTCAAAGGCATACATAGTCTATTTCAAATCCTCAAGAACTGTGATGGAAAGCATTAACGTCAAATTCGATGAGACTGAGGAAATGGCTTCTGTGCAAAATAGTACAGAACCCATAATATCCGGCATACTAGCGTCTGGACAAATCCGTCCAATGACGACTAAGTCAAACAAAGATCAAGCTTCCACATCTAACTCTACTCCTAATGAACTTGATATTTTGTTTAAACATTTTTATGATGATTTCTTTGGAAGTAATAAATCATCTTCGTGTGTAAATGACAGAAATAAGTTGCTACACCTCCAGTACAAGCAACAATGTCAGGGCCTTCACCGGTGCTGACTTCATCCAATACTGGTGCAACTACTCCAAGGAACACTACCATGACATCTACACAAGCAAGACAGCAAGTATCTACGCATGGTGCTTCTTCATCTGGTACAACTTCAAATGTCAATGGTCAGGGTACTGATAACATTCTTGAAAAATCAACTGAAGCAGTTCCTGAGGCAATGCCAATTGTCACTTCTGACAACCAACCAGCCTCACGTCCGGAACCGACACTGGCGATTGAGTTGAACTTCGATAAAGATCCTACCCTAGTAGATCCTAATCAAGATGCTATCTCTCTCCATCCACACTCTAAGAAGTGGACACACAGTCACCCAATAGATCAAGTGATTGGTGAGGTGTCTGAACCAGTAAAGACCAGATCTGCAACCGCAAATGAAGTTCTATACGCGCTCTTTCTAAGTCAAGTTGAGCCATCAACAGTTCAACAAGCCTTTAGAAGATCCGGATTGGTTAATTGCGATGCAAAAAGAGCTGATCAATTTGAAGCTCTGAAGGTGTGGAGATTAGTTCCGAGACCTAAAGGTAAAATAGTCATTGGTACTAAGTGGGTCCTGAAAAACAAGAAAGATGAAGACGGCATAATTGTGAGAAACAAAGCTAGACTAGTAGCAAAAGGGTATAGGCAACAGGAGGGTATAGACTATGACGAGACATACGCACTGGTTGCTCGTTTAGAGGCAATTCGGATGTTCCTATCTTTTTGTCGCCTACAAGAACTTCACCGTTTACTAAATGGACGTGAAGACTGCATTCTTGAACGATGTTCTGAAGGAGGAAGTGTACGTGTCTCAACCAGAAGGCTTTGTGGACAAAGATTAACCAGATTACATGTACATCATTAACAAAGCCCTCTATGGTCTCAAACAAGCCCCACGTGCCTGGTACGAAGTCTTATCTACCTTTCTACTAGGAGCCGGCTTTGAAAAAGGTAAAATTGACACAACTCTCTTTACTTTGCGCGAGGAAGGTGAAATTCTTTTAGTACAGATTTACGTTGATGATGACTAACCCTGGACTATGTACATGGTTTTTGTAACATTATGATGACCAGGTTTGAAATGAATATGATGGGAGAGATTATTTTTTTTCTCGGATTACAAGTCAAACAATTCTCAACAGGTATCTTCATCAATCAATCAAAGTACGTGTTTGATATCTTGAAGAAATTCAAGATGGAAAACTGTACATCAATTGGTACTCCTATGGCTCCAGGATCTAAGATCGGTCCAGATCCTGATGGTATTGATGTTGATGTTAAGAATTATAGAGGAAAGATAGGGTCACTAATGTATCTTACTGCAAGTCGTCCAGATATAATGTTTGCAACTTGTCTGTGTGCAAGATTTCAGGCTAAACCTAAGGAATCACACCTCGGCGTTGTCAAGAGAATCTTTCGATATTTGAAGGGAACACGGTATCTCGGACTGTGGTATCCCAAGGGAACCGGATACGAACTCACCGCATACTCAGACGCGGATCATGGAGGAAGCATGCTGGACAGAAAGAGCACAACTGGGCATGTACAGTTTTTGGGAGACAAGCTCGTGAGCTGGTCATCTAAAAAGCAGAATTGTGTTTCAACATCAACTGCGGAGGCAGAGTATGTAGTCGCGGCCAGCTGGTGTTCACAAGTACTGTGGATGAAGACCCAACTCATGGACTACGGGTTCAAATATGAGAAGATCCCCATATACTGTGACAGTAAAAGCGCGATTGCCATAACTGCTAATCATGTCCAACACACCAAAACCAAGCATATCGACATCAGGTATCATTTCATTAAAGATCACGTTGAAAAAGGAACAATTGAACTATACTTTGTTACAACTGAGTATCAACTTGCCGATCTTTTCACAAAAGCTTTGGATGAAAAACACTTTAATTTCTTAGTATCCAAGCTTGGCATGTTGAACATGAAAGTTTAACTTTCCTATATTGATCATATAATAGATGGAAATATCTGTATCTCAATCTAGATATTGCATCTAGATTGATACACTCAAATTTTCATCATATTCTATTCTCAATATATGTAACACCTCGAAAATTTCATTGTAATTTATAAAAGGTTAAGTTGTATTTTGTTTAAAGTTGAAGTTTATTGAGAAACAAAACTTGAGGGTATAAAATGTCAATTATTAGAAATTAGGGGTTTAATGTGGAAACATGCTTATGACTCATTAATTTGAGATGAGGTGTCCTATTATTAGGGACTAAGATTGTGTACGGTGTATATGGTTTTGTAAACTGAGAATAGAGAAAAAGAGAGTGAGAGTTCGAGAGAAATAGAACAGAGAGATATAAATCGAGAGAGAGAAGGACGAAAGGAAGAAGAAAGAAAAGAAGAGGAAATGAGTTGATTTGGGACTGCTCATTAAGCCGTTGATTAAGCTGCTGTAAGTGATCAGTGTTCAGAAATTCTCATTAAGGTGAGTTTATTCACTCTTATTAAAATTAAGCAATTAAAATTGTTATAGATATGTTATACTTGTGTATAAACTCAGTAGTATGGTTTAAATAAGAAATAGTAGGTTTAATGAGTCAAACTTGTGAACTGAATCAGTAGAGAGACGATGAACAGTACACTTTGCGCAAGTTTTGGCTGCGCAAAGTGATAGAATTCGCAAGCGTGGCTTGCGAGTTTTGGAGAATTCGCAAGCATGGCTTGCGAGTTTTGAAGAATTCGCAAGCGTGGCTTGCGAGTTTTGAAGAACTCGCAACAGTGGGTTGCGACTTTTGAACTTTTCGCAGCTTTGGCTTGCGAAAAGTGTAGCTTTTCGCTACTGTGGCTTGCGAAAAGTTGAGCATTGCGCTACAGTTGATTGCGTAATACGCATATGATGTGATTATCTGTTTTATGCAAACTGATACATGCTATAAACTTAAATCTGATATTAAAGCGATGTTATAATGAATTGAAAAGACTTAATTATGAGTCCGATCATGTGGTTTACAATTGAGATGTTGATCCCCGATGCTAATTGGCAAAAATGGGGATAATTGTTGTAATTAATATTTTGTATATAGATATATAGAATATATGATATATCGTACATCTTTAGTATACGATAGAAAGGGTGATGATACACAGTTATTGTGTTACGTTGGCTAGCAATATTCATCCGGTCGTGGGGGCATTTAGTACGGTCTAATGGAAACCGTTTACTAGCCATTGACCATTGGGATGTTATTTCTAGTTGTTGGAGTGAATCTTGAATCATCTATGAGGGCCCTTGTTGTTGATCGCGATATAGAAATAAAATTCCATTCGAGGGCCAGTGTTTCAAGGTGGTGAGAAAGTAAAATGTGGAATAGGCAGACATCGAGTTTGTAATTCCCATTTCAGACGGAAGATTTGAGATCTTCAATTTTTAGGGAAGTTCAGAGATAGGCATAAAGTAATTTGTAATCTCTACTTCCGGACTAAGAAATAAGCAGGTATAGAAACTGTAATTTCTTTGGATGGGGAGTTACTTATAATCTGGTATGATTTATAGTAACTCTTGTTGATATTATTACGACTAGATGAATTAGTCATAAGGATGGGAATTGGGTGGATTCTTGTTGTTGAAAAGAGCTTTGGTACGGTAAGATGGTTGATAACAGGTTTGATATATCTGTTAATATTTTAGTTGTTAAATTTTAATTTGATTTGAATATTCTCACTAGGCGAAAGCCTAATGTTTCAAGTTGAATTTTCTTACCAGGTACAAGCTCCGGGAAATAAGCGGGATGTGCGTTGAGAGCATTTGGAAAGACTCAGAATTGAATTAACAGAGGATCTAGATATTCTTTTGGTGCTTTTGGGGACTGAAGATTAGATAACCTAGTTAATCTAATTATGATGTATGATTTGATTAATAGGTTATTTGATTTAGAAGTTATTGTTTATAGAAAACCTTGATGTATGATCCTCTTGTTATATAAGTTTGAAGTTTTATTGTCATAACTTGTGGAATTTTTAAGGTTTAAATTAGCCCTGTTTTTAGGGTGTTACAATATGGTATCAGAGCAATAGTTTAAGCGAACTAAGTATGCTGATGAGATACTTAGACTTAAGCTGAGATGAATTAAGTTATGACTTGTGAGATTTGGGTAGAAATACTAAGACGGGATAGTCTTAGAGTCAACGGAAATACGTGAAATTAGTACTGTAATAATGGTAACAAGGATTCTCATGTATGATATGTTCACAATTTTAATTAGCTACTGTTATTATGAATATATTGTTACGCGAGCATGCTTATTTCTAAATTGTTACAGTGACTAACGATCGGTAAAGTACGTTTTGTATAGGGGTATGTGCATAACCATTTCCTATGGTTATCCCTTTAGGTTATAGTAGAACGATGGTGAATATGCCACCAAAATCCTTTGGAGGACAAATCGGTAAATGATTGGGGGTTGGAAGGACCACCTGGAAATTGGCGGGACTCATGAACGTCCGCCAAGGTAACCTTTAATAAGTGGTTGATGCGTGTAGAGATAGAATAAGAGATTTTGATCAAGACGAAAATAGTATGACATGGTTGATACGTGAATCGTGGAATGTATGTATAGAAAACGTCATAAGGCCGAGAGGGCGACCACCGGTCGGAGGTAGAATGTCAATGATAAGTTACGTAAGTAAGACGATTGACCTCGTTGAGTAATTAGCCTTCATTTGCGAGTAAAGTTTTATGCATGGTGTTCTAGTGTGTGTTACATGAATTTCATGATTTCAAACCAAATGCATAAATAAAAGTTTTAGTCAAGATTGAATTAGTATGTGCAAGTGTGTATTTAAAGAAAAGGCAATCCCATTTACGTCGCACAACGAAATTTTGGAGTTGTTACAAAATATTTCTTACTTTACCTGAAAAGTTGATTTGTAGCAAGAAACCGTTGGCCAGCAAAACATTTAATAACCAACAGGAGTATTGATCTAATAACGTCATATAAATAAGTGGGAGAACCGACTAGCTTAATTCGTGTCGGTAAAACTCTTTCGAACTATTGTTGTATGAAAAGATTTTTATTTAATATATTCCCGTCGTAACAACTTTGTTTTGGTTGAGAAAGATTGAGTTTACGGAAATTTAATATGCAAACAATTCTCGAGATCGTTGTGCAGTACATTGGAATCGTGTAAATGTTGGGGTCATGTGTGCCCAAGTTATTCCAAATGTTGTTATTTAAAATGAGAAAATGTGTGAATTGATTTATGTATCAAGTTGTCATGCATGAAGGCTATGAACTCGCTAGGTCGTAGAGTATTACGCTTTAAGCTAAGAAAGAACTCCAAGCATGGAGAAGTGTTGGATAAACCTGGGGAAAAAGTTTGTAGTTTTGGTAATTGTGTTAAAATGAGAGATGAACAGTGTGAGAGTCGAAAGTGGACTTTAGTGTCGGTTGCATAAGAGTCTGTACCATTGTTCGTTGACTAGGAATACAGTTGCCGAGGGACGGTTGTGTCCGGAGGAAGAATTAGGTTCAATTAAAGACCTTAGGGTTAAGGAAGTGTCGATATGTCAAGTATTGACTTTGAAGTCGATAGTTGTGTAAGGTGTATGAGACCTTTCGTCGGTCATTGGGTGCGGTCTGGGTGCGTCCCGCGTATGCCCGTACGGACAGGAACAAAGACTGTGAGCGGTACCGGTATGCTGTTATGCAAAGGGTATGCGCAAAGCAATTATTATTGTGTACGACATGGTTAAGGATTTTGAGTGATTGACGAATAAATCACTAATGAAAGAAGTCTAGAATTATTGTTGCACAAGCGAAAGATATGTAGTCAAAAACACGCTTTTAATATTTTTGTGGATGTGCAATATTTATGAGGTATTACGTTTTAAAAATGTGCATATGTGAGTTGGGGGATTTTGGTAAATCCGACCAGGTAAAGTTTTTTTTTAAGAGTGGTAAAACTTTGTTTTGGGGCCGATGGCCAATTAAGAGATTAAAAAAAAGGTAAATAATTGGGTAACAATGTATTTTGGTTTATGTACTCGTGTGCGTGACACATGTTTAACCAAACGTTTATTTTAGCCTTAAAGGCTTGATTGATATTCAAATGAGTCTTTTGAATGTTTGTCAGTTTTAATGACTCGAGATGGAGTCTTGGTTGTGTTATATGCTTAACTGCATTTTATTTGAATAAGTGTCGGTTTTAAGTGTAAAGACTGTTTGATAATTTTCGCGTTTTAATACCTTAGGAACTAACGAACCTTGGCGAAGTATATATACATTGTGAAGTATATAAGAATTGCATATACCTATATAAATTGACTTCGTTGGGAAAGTAGCAATGAAGGAGTCATAGATTTATTATGCCTCGGAACGTATGTTGCATAATGATCATTGATCCTTGGAATAGATGGCTCGGTTTTGAACTCAGTTGAGTCTTAAGAGCATTGACCCGATTTAATAAGCTCGTTGTAGGCTTGGGTTGGGATTACATGGATTGTATTAAAACAGAAGTTTGCATGATGTGAATGTTTTGGGTATTCTTTTGGATTTAATTATTGTTAAGTCCTAAATCAGAAGAATAAAAGCTGAAGGACCACTTTGTAAGAGTGTTAAGATTATGAAAGACTGTTGTGTTATAGAAGTGTTTTACTTGCGATGTGGATGGTTTACAAAGAAGAAAGTATTAGGCACAAATGAAGTGAGGTATGGAAAATATTGATCTGTGAAGGACTGTACCGTGTTTTAGTATTGGTTTGGAATCACAAGGAGCTAGTATGAACGAATAAGTTCAAGTTATTTAGCAAATCGAGAGTGGTAGTTCAACTAAAGTTGGGGAGGAGATATTTAGTGAAATAAACTCGGTTAATATGTGTATGAATGATTGTGAGAAACCTGGTCTGTGGTGAAAGGCTATGTGTGGAGAAGATACGAGTGAGTATTGATATCAACTGCCAAGATAAATGTGTCAACTAGTATGTATTATGAAGTTAGAACTAGGAAGCATCTGATGGAAGTCTTTTCGGGGATTCCGGATGAAAAGTACCACTTTGTCATTAAAGTTGTTGGGGCATGTGGTTTGTAAGATGGAGTAGTGATATGGCTAATATCGAAACAGAATGTCGGAATGGTATTGGGTGTTTACCCAAAGTGATTTTGAGTGTGTGAGTTGCTTCCTATGATAGAAAGATTGGACTTAAGAATGTAATCATATTGCAGGTTCAATAGAGTTATCACTTTTGATGTTCAATACTTTGGTGCTTGGTTGTATTGTGGTTGTGCGATGAGATAGTGATGTGAGGAAGTGATAGCATTCTATACCGAAGAAACGTATAAGTCATGGATGTAATAATGGACTGCCGTGGTTGTTGAAATATTTAATAGTAACGAGTATGCTTAATTTACAGTGTACGTGGAAATTTCAGGTAGTACATGTTAATGTTATTTTGAGACCTGGAGAGTGAGTTGGGATGATGATGGGGTGAAAGGAAAACTCTTGTTCTTCTTAATCCCATTGGTTTTAGGTGAAGAGAATACTGTAACCGTTAAGCTATAGTGTTGGAGTATTCAGTAGATGTAAAAGAAATACATCGAATGCAGTTCTCGGTGTTACGAGGATTTGGCTAGAGATCTTAACTGACGTTTTTAGAGAAACTGTCCTTTTGGACTGTAGCTGTGTGGTGGATATTCCGTGTAAACAAGAGAGAAATGATAACGGTATGCTAGACTAAGAAGTAGTCAAACATGGATTTGATGATAACAATTACTCTAAGAGGATTGGTTTACAGGTATATCATTTGGATCTTCCGCCAGAATTGGGAGGGGTACATAATACCTTCCAAGTATGTTATCTTCGGAAATGTTTGGCCGAAGAGGAAGATGTGATTTCACTCACTGATGTGAGAGTAGATGAAAAGAGTCGCGGTGTGGAAGAACCAGAGGCAATTTTGGAAAGATCAGTTAGGAAGCTACGTCGTGGTAAAGAAGTAGCTATGTTGAAAGTTCAGTGGAAACACCACCGAGGTAGTAATGTAACTTTAGAGTCGAAAGAGAGTATGAGGGATAGATATCCTCATTTGTTTACCTGACTTTGATTTCGAGGACGCAATCATTTTCAAGTTGGGGAGTATTGTAACACCTCGAAAATTTCATTGTAATTTATAAAAGGTTAAGTTGTATTTTGTTTAAAGTTGAAGTTTATTGAGAAACAAAACTTGAGGGTATAAAATGTCAATTATTTGAAATTAGGAGTTTAATGTGGAAACATGCTTATGACTCATTAATTTGAGATGAGGTGTCCTATTATTAGGGACTAAGATTGTGTACGGTGTATATGGTTTTGTAAACTGAGAATAGAGAAAAAGAGAGTGAGAGTTCGAGAGAAATAGAACAGAGAGATAGAAATCGAGAGAGAGAAGGACGAAAGGAAGAAGAAAGAAAAGAAGAAGAAATGAGTTGATTTGGGACTGCTCATTAAGCCGTTGATTAAGCTGCTGTAAGTGATCAGTGTTCAGAAATTCTCATTAAGGTGAGTTTATTCACTCTTATTAAAAATTAAGCAATTAAAATTGTTATAGATATGTTATACTTGTGTATAAACTCAGCAGTATGGTTTAATTAAGAAATGGTAGGTTTAATGAGTCAAACTTGTGAACTGAATCAGTAGAGAGACGATGAACAGTACACTTTGCGCAAGTTTTGGTTGCGCAAAGTGATAGAATTCGCAAGCGTGGCTTGCGAGTTTTGGAGAATTCGCAAACATGGCTTGCGAGTTTTGAAGAATTCGCAAGCGTGGCTTGCGAGTTTTGAAGAACTCGCAACAGTGGGTTGCGACTTTTGAACTTTTCGCAGCTTTGGCTTGCG
The DNA here is from genome assembly GCA_033807775.1 of Saussurea involucrata. Classification (NCBI taxonomy): domain Eukaryota; kingdom Viridiplantae; phylum Streptophyta; class Magnoliopsida; order Asterales; family Asteraceae; genus Saussurea; species Saussurea involucrata. The sequence continues at coordinate 231,777,978 of CM066314.1, forward strand.
AAAAGTGTAGCTTTTCGCTACTGTGGCTTGCGAAAAGTTGAGCATTGCGCTACAGTTGGTTGCGTAATACGCATATGATGTGATTATCTGTTTTATGCAAACTGATACATGCTATAAACTTAAATCTGATATTAAAGCGATGTTATAATGAATTGAAAAGACTTAATTATGAGTCCGATCATGTGGTTTACAATTGAGATGTTGATCCCCGATGCTAATTGGCAAAAATGGGGATAATTGTTGTAATTAATATTTTGTATATAGATATATAGAATATATGATATATCGTACATCTTTAGTATACGATAGAAAGGGTGATGATACACAGTTATTGTGTTACGTTGGCTAGCAATATTCATCCGGTCGTGGGGGCATTTAGTACGGTCTAATGGAAACCGTTTACTAGCCATTGACCATTGGGATGTTATTTCTAGTTGTTGGAGTGAATCTTGAATCATCTATGAGGGCCCTTGTTGTTGATCGCGATATAGAAATAAAATTCCATTTGGGGGCCAGTGTTTCAAGGTGGTGAGAAAGTGAAATGTGGAATAGGCAGACATCGAGTTTGTAATTCCCATTTCAGACGGAAGATTTGAGATCTTCAATTTTTAGGGAAGTTCAGAGATAGGCATAAAGTAATTTGTAATCTCTACTTCCGGACTAAGAAATAAGCAGGTATAGAAACTGTAATTTCTTTGGATGGGGAGTTACTTATAATCTGGTATGATTTATAGTAACTCTTGTTGATATTATTACGACTAGATGAATTAGTCATAAGGATGGGAATTGGGTGGATTCTTGTTGTTGAAAAGAGCTTTGGTACGGTAAGATGGTTGATAACAGGTTTGATATATCTGTTAATATTTTAGTTGTTAAATTTTAATTTGATTTGAATATTCTCACTAGGCGAAAGCCTAATGTTTCAAGTTGAATTTTCTTACCAGGTACAAGCTCCGGGAAATAAGCGGGATGTGCGTTGAGAGCATTTGGAAAGACTCAGAATTGAATTAACAGAGGATCTAGATATTCTTTTGGTGCTTTTGGGGACTGAAGATTAGATAACCTAGTTAATCTAATTATGATGTATGATTTGATTAATAGGTTATTTGATTTAGAAGTTATTGTTTATAGAAAACCTTGATGTATGATCCTCTTGTTATATAAGTTTGAAGTTTTATTGTCATAACTTGTGGAATTTTTAAGGTTTAAATTAGCCCTGTTTTTAGGGTGTTACAATATATGTTATTTAAATGTTCATGCCTTAGTTGTTTTTCATTGTTTATTCAACTTGTTATTTTTCTTTTCTTTTAAATACCTTATCTGTGATTTGTTATGATATATGTATTTGCACAAGGTGTGTTCATGGTCTCAGGGGGAGTTTAGTACAGATCATATGCACAAGAATAGGGGGAGTGTGCATAACTGCCATATCTTGTAAGTTTAGATGGCATGTGACTGTTACTTGGAGGACACAAGGTAAGTATTCTAACCTGTTTTGTACACTAACTCTTAAATGATGAAAAACAATTTTTCAAAATCCATGCATCATTTAAGGGGGAGTGAAAACCTTGTTTTTAAGTGCTTAATCAATTGGAAGTTGGACATCTTCCAATGTGATAAAATCATTTTTGAAATTTCCTGAAAAATCTTTTTGAAAAATGTTCAAGTGTTTATGTTATCGCAACACACTACTTGCGATAACAATGTGAACAGTGTTTCGTCGCAACCTTCTGTTGCGATTAAACATGGAAGATGTTTTATCGCAACCTGTTGCTTGCGATAACACTCTTCATCGCAACCTTTGTTTGCGATGAACAGTAGTGAACAATGTCTTATCGCAACACCCTATTGCGATTAAACACTGGGGTGGTTGTCGCACCTTGCTTCTTGCGACAACACCAAGGTTAATCGCAGCCTTCTTCTTGCGATAACCTGACACAGTGGTGGTCAAACGTTGGACCAATCATGCTTTGCCACATGTCCTTGTCTCAAATCTCTATATATACGTACAGTTTGAAATTTTTGTCTCATTTCAAAATCTCTCAACTCTCTCTCAAGTATCAGTGTCGAATCTGATAAATTTTCAAGTCTTTTGAAGTTTAAATCGATTACAATTTGTTCACATCATCTTCGAGGTTAGTTTCACAACTTATTTCGATGTTTTAATCGTTGTATCTGTTTCCATTATCGATCTTTAGAGTTATTATATCGCACTCATAAACTGTCTTTTTGTATTCCTGCTATGAATCGATGTGTTTAGGGTCTGTTAGATGATAAAACTGTTAGGATTTACTTATGGTCACATTGCGAACTCAGTCGTGTAGGTTAGAAGACTATTTCGTGCGAATAAGTTAGATTCTGGGTCGAACACTTAGGAGTTATTTAGTGTTCAATGTTATCGCAACTCAAAATGTTCTTGGTGTTCATCATTGTCGCAAGCCACTATTATTCATCATTATCGCAACCTACATGTTGCGATAACATTTTATCGCAACCTTCGTGTTGCGATAACAGTTTATCGCAATACGTTTCTTGCGATAACCTTTCCTCGCAACCCCTTCCTTGCGATAAAAATCACTCTTGCGACAATGTGTTTGTGTGTCTTGCGATAACCCCAGCACTTAGGCTATTTTCGACAAATTGAGTTTAAAAAAATCCTCTTCTAATCCCTGTACTGACTTGTCACCATTCAGATGGCACAAAATGACGGTCACTCTTTGGACGAGAACAACGTAATTCCATCTCACCGGTCGTCGCATCCGTCGGTGAATGCCAGAGACCTTGATGAGGAACTTCTACCGAGAATCCTTCATCTTGCCCTTGCTAACAACAACCACCATCTCGATCTCAGCATCGACTTCGAGCATCGTATCATCTTAGAGATCATCCGTGGCCATCCTCTTCGCACAACACTTACAAAGGTAGTCACTGTGCCACTTATATACTTGCAACAGTTCTGGCACACACTGTGATTTCATCCAGTACACAGACGGGGTCCGCACTTCACTACTAAGGTCGATCATTTTGATGTTCGACTTACCCTTAAGCGACTTCGTCGATCCTTAGACCTACCCTACAACGCTGATTTTGAAGACATGGTTATGGAAGAACAACTATTTGCCGACATCTGAAGTCTGGGATATCAAGATCCACGAACCCCAGTTCTTACTAGGCATGGCAACGGGGTGGGTATGGGCCGGAGTTCACCATCCCCGACCCTGGTTTTAGTTACCGTCCCCCGGCCCCGAACGGGTACGGGGAATGAAATCCCATCCCTGGTCAATTTGATGGTCAACCCCGGTCAAGACCCGGTCACCCGTTCCCCGGTTTTTACCCGGTTCCCCGACCCGGTCAGGACCCGATTTACAAGAGGAAATATGAAGACAATAAACTGCCACTAAATCCATTTCTTAGAATTTAGATGCATTTGTAAATTGTAATCTATCAAAGTTTGATGTGCACAAGAGACCAAACAGATATGAAGACAATAAACTGCCACTTTCCATGAATTTTATACCAAACATAATCACAAGAGACCAAAGAAACATAATCTTCTCCATGAATTTTATACCAAACATAATCTTTTCCATCAGGTGTCAGTCGTGGATGCGGTCGGAGTTGGAGGTGGAGAGTGGCCGGAGGTGGAGGAGGAGGTCGGAGGTTGAGTCGCCGACGATGGAGGCGGAGGTCGGATGTGGTCCGCGGAGGTGAGGATGTGAGGTGCGGGTGTGGAGCAGTGGAGGCTAGGGTTAATCTCTTTTGGTGAATGGTGAGGACGTGAGGTGTGTTAGACACTTGACACATCAGTGCACATTACACAAACAAAAAGCATTTTAAAAATATATTATATATTTAATAAATATATAAAATAAATTTTTTTTAATTATATATATATACCGGGTCCGGGGCGGGTCGGAGGATAGGCATCCCGGTCCCGGTTTCCAGAAAGCGGGTATCCCCGTCCCCGGTACCTGGTTTGGCGGGGAATCTCGGGCCCCGGTCGGGTCGGGTGGATCGGGTTCCCCACCGGGTCGCGCCAAATTGCCATGCCTAGTTCTTACCACCTCGTCTAAGTTCCAAAGACGTTTCCTTCCAAGAGTCTGGTACACTCTTTGCTCTATCATCAACCGTTGCATGACCTCCAAACATACCGGCCTTGATAAATGCAACCTAGCAACTCTCAAGATGTTCCACGCCTTTGCTTTCAACCGACACGTAGACTATACAGTTATCCTGTGGAATGAGCTGATCGAATTAGTTGAAGATAAAGCTAGACCAAAAAAGAACCGTAACTTCGTGCCATATCAGAGGTTCTTCCAAATCATCATTCACCAAATCATGGAAGGCAATCAAGAGATACCTAGACGACCCAACGCAGTCCAAGGCCCGAGCCAATGGATGCACTTCCTGAAGATGCCCGACCCAATCGAATTTGCCCGTATTGCAGTTATACCCGAAGCCGTGCTCGCCTATGCCGACCAGCAGTCTGAGGTAGTTGGGCAGTATAGGTTAGACAACGCACTAATGGTCCAGCCAGAACCGGATGGACCTGCCCAAGGTGCCAACCAATTAGGAGGTGAGGGTATCAATGTCGAGCAGGTTCATGAACACATAGTTCCTGAATAGGGAGAGGTGAGGAGAACGACAAGAAAGAGAGTCGGGAATGTGGAAAGGACTGTTGGTCAGGCATCTACTTCCAGAACTACAGAAGCTACCAGAGTCCAAGTCTTTGCTGATGGTGTATCATGGAACTCTGCCGACGATGCTGATTATGTACCATGTGCTTCTTCATCCGAAGATGAAGCATCAACTCAATCCAGACAGGATGATGATGGTAACTCAGACTCCGACTTCGACCATGATCCTGATGCGGATCTTATTCCAAGACACGTTGGTCGGAGACAACATATAGAGAGTTCCGATGCTGATTCCACCTGGAACATCGGACTCTCCGGCGATATCGGTGACATAAGGCGGGAAGAGGGAGTTGAAGTAGAAACTGAGAATGTGGTGAGCCAAGAGGAGGTGAGAAAAGAATTGGGAGTGATTGTGACAGGGTCGGACAAAGTTTTAACTACCGACCCTCCCCAAACCGTTACTAGCCGGGTAGCCACATCCACTACCAACGAGCGTTCATCGCCGTTGCGTATTGAAACATACATGGTGGACCCAGCCATGCAATGCACAGCCCCACTCAGCCACTCATCGGCTTCTTGATTTGTCGGTGTTTCATTTTACACAGGGGATTCAGCACATACACTATTGGAAACACAATTGGTGTCTGCCGGTATTGAACAAGGTAGGCTCCTGCCCCGGCCACCGACCTTTATTCCGTGCACATCGAGTCTAGTGCCTTTTGGAAGAACTATCTTTCCTAGGACACGAGCGCCGGAATTTCAACAAGTTATGGGCTTTCGTGCCCCAACCGGAACACCCAGAGTAAGGCCACCATTCGTTGGTGCCTTGCAAGGATCGGGTGGAAGTCCTGTCATAGCTAACACCAGGCCAACTATGAGCACAGGCCATTCAGTTGCTACAACTGCAATGATAACCGAAAACCTAAGTGGTTCGGGCGTTAGATCTATTTCACCTCATATGCCACTTGAACATGTTCTTGCTATGCTAGACCCGCCCCACACTACATCACTCTACCGCTTGTAAGTGCAGCATTAGCCTCACTCAACACGTCTTACAAGAACCACCGTCAGGCAATGCAGGTGACCGTTGACAGACTTGCAAATGAAGTGAGCAGAGCTATTAAAGGCAAAGGGGTAGCAGAATCTTCGGCAACTCCACAGGATCAACCATCCAAGTCCCCACCCAGATCTCAACCACCACCATCACAACCGTTACACACAATTCCTACCGATCAGCTCAAATCAGAGTTGTTAGCCCGCTTACTTGCCCAAGGAGACTCCAATACCAATGAAGAAGTAGAATTGGTAGGTTTGCTCCGACAACAATCTGAAGCCCAAAACCGATTACCCACCAGCGCAGACTTCCAAACTCTAAACAACTCCATCAAGGAAATGACCCATGCCATGCTTACCGGCTACCAATCCTTATTTGAAAGAATCACAGTGGTCGAACAGGCATGTAGTGTCCAGGCTCAAGCTTCCAACAAACGAAGACATGATGATCAGGATGATCCTGATCAGCATGAGGGGGAGAAGAGAGCCAGAGTTGGAGAATCAAGCGGTGCAAATGCTGAAAACGTTGGTGGATCAGATCAGACAGCAGAAACAGAGGGGGCAGAGGGGGCAAGTGGACAGGAAACAGATGTGGTCCAGGTTGATGATGACGCAGTTCTAGCTGATGTCATAACCAGGGTTGAAAAGCCTCCGGTTGTTGACAATAGAACGGAAGAGGAAAGGATGGCGGACGACATGCTGAACGATTACATCTACATTGATTCTGAGGAAGAGCCAGAGACGACAACTGTTCAGATCAAAGAAGAGATAGATGATATTTTTGATACCACCGGGAATCCAGTGATTGCTTCTGATTCCGATGATGATTCTCTTCAACCGCAACAACAAGATGATCAAGGTACAAGCTCTTTAGCGCAACAGGCTCCAGTGGTTTCAGTGAATACTGATGGAAGGATAAGAGATCCTGTCCTAGAAACCGAACTCAGGTTATATCAAGAGGTGATTGATGCTGAACCAGGATATGTTGCAACAAGAGAAAGGGTGAGAATCTTAATTCTGTTCCAAGAAAGCATCAGAAAAGATTTGTTTGTAAAGGATGTTCAGAGAATCAACTTAGAAAAGGTGTACGGGATTGAGGACTGGCCGTCTCTTCACAAGATTGAATTTCTACATGTTATGAACAACAAAGACCTGGATACTTATGTGGTAAGGTCAGACAAAGCAATTGTGAAGGTTTTAAAGATAGAGCCACACCGGATTCTCAACGTTTGGTACCCTCAATTCACTGTTAAAAGATCTGATGACACTGAGTGCGTCTTTTCAGAAGCCGACTTCAAAAGCCTAAAACTTGATGATGTCATAAGCCTGTATGACATTCTGGCACGTGCTCCTGAAAAGAAAATAAAATGGTCTGCCGCTTATCAGAGTGTCAAGAGGTTCATGCGGAATATCCTAAAATTTACTTACCTTACGGATTTCTATAAGGCCTTGGAAGCACACCAAACCAGAGTAAACCTCAGAGGACCAAACATGCGTCTGCAAGACATCCAAGGTATTCCTGTGTACACTGTGCTGAAGAAACCTGAACTCAGAGTCGTTTACTTCAATCAAGACATGAAGAAAAGATTCCTGAGTCTGTAAAGCAAACAAGTACAGTGATGGAACCTTCAAGATGATTCAGGTTAATCTTGAGAGTAAGCTAAGACTTGATGAAAGAAGAGGGGTAAAACTCAAGGAAAAGGAGAAGCAGCTGATCAAGCAAATCTTGGATGCCATCACCTATAGAAGAGAGTATCGGAACGCGTTGAGGAGATTCGAGATCATCCTTGGAATCCGAAAGAAGCATGTGTCCCCGGTGAACGCTTAGATCTGAAGCCTCTACATTGGTACAAAGGGGGAGATTGTTAGTGCTCTATTTAGCACCTTGTACCATGTAGAGGGACCATTATTGAAACTTCATACTTACAACCTATTTAAGGTTTTTGCCCTTGTAATTTCTAGAATGTCATTCACTCTTACACACTCAAGTATACATAGTATTGCACGTTCTCCCTACATCATCTTGTGTAAACTTGAAGAGCTTATTGAATATATGGATGGCATACTGAGATTAATAGTTGATTGAGTACTTGTTCTGGGATCACATGGTTGTACCGTTGAACAACTTTAAATAAATTATACTACCGAGAACCAACTTAGTGGTATCATGGGATAACAGTAAGCTCAATGTGTATCCGCCTTTGACAATCATGCAAATCAAAGTGGCACGACAATGTCAAAATGAACAAATGTTTAAAGGGTTATTGCACACGCTGCACGAACGTGCGAGACAAAGAGGAATGATTTTACCAGGGTGAACGAAAGTTTCCAGAGCTTTTACTCGACATGCTACACAAAGGGGTATGACATTGCCAAGTTTTTTTTGAAACAACAACAACAAGCAATTACCAAAAAAAACAGATACATCACAACAACTTGACCTAATCAATAAGGAGATATCTCCATACTAACGGATTTATCACTCCCCTTACACCATGCCAAAACCTAACTAAACGACTTCTCCGCTAAGGATAGAATCCTTACGGGGGATGACTATAATAAAAAAACCTATATCATAAACACCCAAGGTATAGCATTGATAAGAAAACACCTCTTCCAATGCTTTCCTTACAAATCCGTTCTCAAAAGCATATTTGATGTCGTTGATCATTGAATCCACCAACCTATCCACGTGAATGGAAAAGGACCACCATATCACAATGAATCTCCAAACCTCATACATCACAGAACATTCGAACAACAAATGTTGGGTAGTTTCATCTCGTTTCCACAAATCGGACATAGGGCTATAAATCGAGATCCACCTTCATCTTAATGAGGTTGTCACTGGATGTAATTCTATCTACATAGCCCTCCACATGAAAATGTTTTTTTCTAGGAGGAGTCATCATATGGTTCCATATCGTCCCCCTTTCACCAACACCTAAGAAATATTTCTCGATAATATATCGCAAAGAACTAAAAGAAACCATTAGGAGATAAAACCCAAATCTATCTGTTTGGATTATCGAACAAAGAGCAGTCCCCAATTACCTCCCTCAGATGTTCAAATTCCTCAGATTATCTGCCGTCTCGGATGGGTCTGTGCCAATACCAAGAGTTTTCCATATTAGTTCTATCAGTAACAACCCCAACGATTTCACAGCAGAGAGAACACTACCCGCATATTGCAGTTGTTGAAAATCCCTTGTTCTGAAGATAAACTTCTTCTTTCACCGTAAATCGACTTAATAACTTTCGCCTATGAGGAATTATAGTCACTCCTATATTTCTATGCCCCCGTTGCAAGAAGAGATAAGTTAGAAGCAAAAATACTTCCAATGCTGAGACATCCATTTTCTTTATCTTTAAGCACCTTTCTCCAGTTGACCCAAGCTATTTTCCTGGTATCAGCTTCTGATACCCAAAACAAATCTCATTGTAATCTTTCCATAGAGTCGATCATCGTCTTAGGAGTTTAAAAAATCGAGAGGTAATATATTTCAATGCTACCAAGCACTGCTTGAACCAACACTCGTCTCCCTCCAATTGAAAGGGTTTTAAATTTCCATCTAGATAGTATTTTTATGAAACCTCTCGATGATAGGATCCTAGGCTTCAACCATATACATGTTTGCACCAAAGAAACTGTAACCCAGATCTTTGGAAGGTATCGATCTTTTAAGATAAATATAAAAATCAATATTTTGGATTGAATCCTAGATTTTATGGTCTTGTTGGATGGAGAATTCAAATACAAGTCATACGGTTCTTTTCGGAGCGAAATTGATGCTAAAACGAAGAAGTTATGGACAAAACAGCGTTCAGGAAGAAACCGGGCAACCAGAGTCGTACGCGGGTCTTGGCGCAGGTGTAACCATGCGGGAAATCGCATCGAGCGCTTAATCTGCATAAAAACGCGAATTTCAGCCCCAAACTTCATTTCTTCATCTCTCTCTCATTTCAACTCCGATTTTGTTGATTCAAGTTGCTATGATTTCGTTTTTTAGAGCTTTTCAAGGATAGATTGTTAGTTTTGGGGAGATCCAAGAGTATTTTGGTGGGGTAATGGAAACAAATATCAAGAGCTCATCATCATCACTTCCATCTTCAAGAAATTTAGGGTTTTCTAGGTTTTCACCAAAACCTAAGTGGTGAGTTCATCCTCCTAGTTTCTAAACTTTATTTTGAGTTGTAAATGATCCATTGTTGACTTCCTAGTGTTTTATCTCTCTAATTTCGGTTTGGATGATTTTGAGAAAAGTTAGGTTAAATTGAGGTTTGGGTCAAAATGGAGATTTTGATATGTCAGGTTTGGGGAATGATTCTAAGTGGTTAGATATGAATATTTATGGTTGGAAACTTATGGATCTAGGTTTTTGGAAGATTTGGCTTGAGGATTCAAGTTTCTTCAAAAGAGCTCAAGTTGGGGAAAATCTAGATTTAGCCTAAATCTAGCAATGTGAGTTCAAGTTGGTTTGTGAAAACGTTGTACATGCCAAAAATGTCCATTTTCAAGTGTTTATTGTTTTACATGAAAATTATCTATGGATGAGTCATTTGGTGAGTTTTGACTATTATAAACATTTAACCTTAAAAAATCTTATAAAACCCTCACATTGGGATTTTTGGGTAATTTGATAATTATATCTCAAAGAAAAATGTTTTGAAGGTTTATTGTGTAAACTGGAGTATTTGGAAATATGCACTTTAGTGTCGATGGAAAATGCATGATTATTGTGATGAGTCGTTTGGGTATATGTATATATATAGTTGTGACTTATGTGGAAAATAACTTGACTAAATATATGATGGGATTGTGTATTTATCATATATAGGAGGTATGTGTTTGTTATATGATATTTAAATGCATTTCATCGTATTGGTGGCCCTTATTGTTGGTCAATTGTGTTGTAGAGCCTTGGCTTATATTTGACTCGAGTGAGTCTTGAGGACTTTGGTCCAATGTAAATTACTCTATGATTGAGTTTGAGATTATATGTGTTTGAGTCATAAATATTAATTGATTACATGTGTTAAAGATGTTGGACATTCTTTTATGGGTCATGTAATTGTTTGACTATATTGCATTGGATGCATAGCATATGAGTCGGTCTTGTTTATGAGGTTGCATAAGTATTGTGGGGTTGGACTCTGGGACCCATGTTTATGACCTTAAACTTTTCAAGTAGGCACTAGGAGGGTTGAGTCCAGAGGTGCTACCTTGGAGGTAGGCACTAGGACCTCCGCCGCTTTGAAGGTAATGGCTTGGAGGTAGTCCTAAGCGTGTCGGGCCTTGTGGTGGAATTCGTGGGAATAGACACTAAGGCCAATTGTCTCTTGAGGTGAAACTTGTTAAGAAGTCGTAGGAACCTTTGGACGTCTAGTCGCGAAGTGTTATACGATTAACGTTGTACGGTGGTATACTTACGTGTTTCCTCCACTGTAATACCCCGGGTAAATCCGTTAGTTAAAAATCTAATGCCGTTAAGTTTATTTAACTTTAAAGTTTCTATTTAGGGAAAGTTTGGATAAGTTTATAAGTTAAGGGTGTTTGGGTTATTGTTGAATAGTTTAAGGGCTAAAAGGAAAATTGAGTTAGATATTATCTCTTTAGTGTTTAGATATTTCACAAAATCAGATTTTTAGTGTGTGTGTGTTTTGAGAGAAAAGAAGAAAAGGAAGAAAAGAAAGCAATAGGACATCATTTGGTGTACTTGGAAGAGATTAAGGTATGTTTTCTTTGCAATTTATGTTTGTAATGGTTGGTAAATGGTTTCTGTCGGATTAGAATCAATAGAATCGAACTGGTATGAATTTCAGTCGGTTTTCTGGGTAAAAAGTACCAAACCGACAGAGGTGTCCGGATGATATGAATGTGTCCGGATAGTTCTGTTGGGTGGTGTCCGGGTAAGTTGTTGATAGAGTCCGGACGATTGGATTGATGGTTTCCGGATGATTTAGAGTCCGGATGGCATCCGGATTCCTCGTGTTGTCCGGATTAGTCTTGCTGTCCGGATTACTGAGGTTGTCCGGAAAAGTCATGTGGTCCGGAAAAAGTGGTGTTGTCCGGGTTGTTTGGGTTGTCCGGATAACTTGGCTGTTTGGGTAATTTTGAGGATAAAAGTTATGTAGATGTATCTAGAGTCCATAACCTGCTAGTAAGTCTTATACATAAGTTGGTAAGGAGATATTTGTATGTAAATGGTTTTAGATTCTGAGGTATTTGGATAAAGGATCGGATAGCTCGGAGAAAGGCTTGGAAGCGTATTTTAAGCATTCAAGGTGAGTTTTGATGTAAAACGTTTTGAACTGGAATACATATGTGTATAAATATATATATGAGATGATTATGTGGTAGGAATATGATTATGTGTATATAAATGACAATATGATGTAATGAGATATATATTGTATTTATATAAGATTTGCACTACACGAGTGCACTTGTTGCCGGGTTCCGGTGAGCGGACCGATGTGTAGCCGGGTTCTGGTGTGCGGACCGGTGAGTAGCCGGGTTCCGGTGAGCGGACCGACAGGTAGCCGGGTTCCGGTGAGCGGACCGGTTGTTGATTTATTAGTTGGCTTGCTACCAACTAATATGGCCATTTGTTGAGGAATAAGGTGAATGAGATGTACACGATGCACGAGTCTGGATTGGTATTTAAATACGTGTGGTATGTTTATATTTTACGAAAGGATTATCAAAGGTTTATCTAAACTATTTTGATACAAAGGATTTACATAAAAGGTTTTATAATGATTTTGGAAAGGACCGGGATTAACTCACTAGACCCGTTTGGTCTAACCCTCATTTTGTTTTCAAAAATATGTTTTCCAGGTTAAGGATCGGCAGGAGAGGATGAAGTGTAGGAAGCTTTTGATGGATGTTGATTAGTAAGCTTATATATATTTTGTAATGTCAAGACTATTGAGACCGTACTTGGTTTGTGATGTATCTTTTATTATGAATGTAATGAAGTTATGCGTTGTATGTTATTTGTTGTATGTTTGGGAAACCGGGTTGTTACAAATGGTATCAGAGCCCTAGTTTAAGGGATTTAGGTATTTGTACCCGTACCTAGACTTAAACTGCATGTGAAGTAGGATGTCCTCTATATATTAGAACCTTGGGATGATGAAGTATAAAAGGTAGAAGGAACATCATGTAAGGTAATTTCATATTACACCTGGCCAGTGTAATTGTGATCTTACAGGTGCATGTTTGGACTGGAATACCTTATTATATGGGGTATGTGCTTATGTGTATATTAACTCTATAAAAATCAACAGAGTGGCAGATCGGACTCGACGTATGGATAGATATGAAGACAGATATATTTCTATAAACTCTATACGTGCTAAGGTGTTATCTGACTTGGGTGCAAACCGATTTTTTTTTTTGTGTTTTCAATTTTATTATTTGTGTTAGAAAAATATTTGATAATTGTGTTAGAGGTATAGAAGGGTGTGTTTAATTATTGTTGTTTTAATTTATTAGTGTATGGAGTGTGATGGCTTGAGTGTAAAGAATAATAGTAGTATGTGGAACGTGACGATTATGTGTAGAGAGTAACGGTAATGTGTGAAGTCTTGACCTTGTCATGAAGGCGACGGTTTAGTATGTTGTGAAGATTATACTTAATGTGATTGTTGACGCTATCAAGAAAGGTATTGTTTAAATGTGTGGGGTAATGTGGATAAGATGATGGCAGTTTATAATTAGTGAATGTGCGAGGTGTAGTAGTAATGAATTTCGTGATGATTAAGTGGTGAATTTGTGACGATATGGGGTGAGTATAAGTGGAAACCTCTGCTCGGGATTTTGTTTATAAGTTGTTTAGATGTCCCAAAAGTATGTGTGGAGAGGCATGGATGTCGAGGTGATGTGTAGTAGTATTATTCAAGAATAAGAGAATGAAGTGGCAGTAGATGGTTAGCTAAAGAATAGAGTATTACCGTTTGAGAAATGGAAAATGTGAAGTTATATTGAGCATTGAGTGTGATTTTGGATTGACTCGATTAAGTTTCTGATATGAGGTATGGTGAAGTTGTTAGTAAAGTATGGTAATTGTTGAAATTGGGTGCGTGCAATTGGTTTGGAGGTGAAAGAAAGCTAGCTCATAGGATCCGTTAAGAGTGAGTACCTCCTAGTGAGCTATCCTTGGGAAAACGTGTTTTATGTTGAGAAGAGAGTGGGAGAAAGTAGACGAATGTAATGATCAGAGTGAAGGACCATTGGATAGGACGTGATAAGTAGTTACCCTCGTTTATTGCTTAACCGAATTCCGGGACGGAATTCTTTTAAGAGGGAGATAATGTAATACCCCGGGTAAATCCGTTAGTTAAAAATCTAATGCCGTTAAGTTTATTTAACTTTAAAGTTTCTATTTAGGGAAAGTTTGGATAAGTTTATAAGTTAAGGGTGTTTGGGTTATTGTTGAATAGTTTAAGGGCTAAAAGGAAAATTGAGTTAGATATTATCTCTTTAGTGTTTAGATATTTCACAAAATCAGATTTTTAGTGTGTGTGTGTGTTTTGAGAGAAAAGAAGAAAAGGAAGAAAAGAAAGCAATAGGACATCATTTGGTGTACTTGGAAGAGATTAAGGTATGTTTTCTTTGCAATTTATGTTTGTAATGGTTGGTAAATGGTTTCTGTCGGATTAGAATCAATAGAATCGAACTGGTATGAATTTCAGTCGGTTTTCTGGGTAAAAAGTACCAAACCGACAGAGGTGTCCGGATGATATGAATGTGTCCGGATAGTTCTGTTGAGTGGTGTCCGGGTAAGTTGTTGATAGAGTCCGGACGATTGGATTGATGGTTTCCGGATGATTTAGAGTCCGGATGGCATCCGGATTCCTCGTGTTGTCCGGATTAGTCTTGTTGTCCGGATTACTGAGGTTGTCCGGAAAAGTCATGTTGTCCGGAAAAAGTGATGGTGTCCGGGTTGTTTGGGTTGTTCGGATAACTTGGCTGTTTGGGTAATTTTGAGGATAAAAGTTATGTAGATGTATCTAGAGTCCATAACCTGCTAGTAAGTCTTATACATAAGTTGGTAAGGAGATATTTGTATGTAAATGGTTTCAGATTCTGAGGTATTTGGATAAAGGATCGGATAGCTCGGAGAAAGGCTTGGAAGCGTATTTTAAGCATTCAAGGTGAGTTTTGATGTAAAACGTTTTGAACTGGAATACATATGTGTATAAATATATATATGAGATGATTATGTGGTAGGAATATGATTATGTGTATATAAATGACAATATGATGTAATGAGATATATATTGTATTTATATAAGATTTGCACTACACGAGTGCACTTGTTGCCGGGTTCCGGTGAGCGGACCGGTGTGTAGCCGGGTTCCGGTGTGCGGACCGGTGAGTAGTCGGGTTCCGGTGTGCGGACCGACAGGTAGCCGGGTTCCGGTGAGCGGACCGGTTGTTGATTTATTAGTTGGCTTGCTACCAACTAATATGGCCATTTGTGGAGGAATAAGGTGAATGAGATGTACACGATGCACGAGTCTGGATTGGTATTTAAATACGTGTGGTATGTTTATATTTTACGAAAGGATTATCAAAGGTTTATCTAAACTATTTTGATACAAAGGATTTACATAAAAGGTTTTATAATGATTTTGGAAAGGACCGGGATTAACTCACTAGACCCGTTTGGTCTAACCCTCATTTTGTTTTCAAAAATATGTTTTCCAGGTTAAGGATCGGCAGGAGAGGATGAAGTGTAGGAAGCTTTTGATGGATGTTGATTAGGAAGCTTATATATATTTTGTAATGTCAAGACTATTGAGACCGTACTTGGTTTGTGATGTATCTTTTATTATGAATGTAATGAAGTTATGCGTTGTATGTTAT
Organism: Saussurea involucrata; assembly: GCA_033807775.1. NCBI lineage: Eukaryota > Viridiplantae > Streptophyta > Magnoliopsida > Asterales > Asteraceae > Saussurea > Saussurea involucrata. The sequence continues at coordinate 231,793,545 of CM066314.1, forward strand.
TTGTTGTATGTTTGGGAAACCGGGTTGTTACATCCACCCTCAATGGATACGGGTCTCCCCCGTTGTTGTCAATATTATAATGAATCTTGTTATATGCATGTTTTAATTACCGTAAGCCTTGTGCGAGTAATTACAAGTATTAACTTTAATATTGGAACCCCTCCACGTATATTAAGGTTTGCTTGAAAGATTTCTCCCGTGCTTGGGTATTTGGACTTTATTTATATTTACGCTTTGCGTGGGTTATCGAGTCGGTCATATGCTTTGTAACACCCGGAAAATCCTAGTAAGTAATAATAGTCCTAATATTTCTTTATATTTTGACTTCTTAGATTATAATTGATTTCCTAAGTAATTTCGGTGATTGTCACTTGTTATTTGATAACTTCCGATAGAAATCAGTAAGTTTATTCCTTAAGGAAATAAATGAAAAATAGATAATAAAGTTAAATATTAGATTTTATGGATTAGTTGGATGGGTAATTTGAATACGAGTCCAACGGTTCTTTCCGGAGCAAAAACGGAGTTCTAACGAAGAAGTTACGGCTAAATTAGTGGAGGTTGAGAAGACTAGCAAACAGAAGCCGGCGCCAATGGCTTGGCGCCGATGCATCGGCGCGGGTGATCGGCGCCGATTTCCTGACGTGCCAAAAGGGGGTTAAACCCACCTCTTTACCCTTAGTCATCCACCCTTTTCACATATAACTCTCAAATCCGATTTTTTGGTTCTGCTATCCTCTTCTCAAGCGATATCCATCTAAGATTAAGGTAAATTCATATCTATTAATCCTAATCTAATTCAAGCAACTAGTATGTGAATCTTACCCATTTAAACTTGAATTAGGGCATTTCATCTTCACTCTTCTTCTTGGAGCAATTAGGTTCAAGTATTCAAGTTAGGGTGTTAGCAATTGAAGATTTGAGGTGAGTAACTTGTAATTAATTGTTTGTATTACATTTATATACTATTCCTCATCTTGATTTTTGGTATAGCTAATGGGAAATCTTGAATAAATGCTCTTAATGGTTAAGAGGGAAATAAGAGGAGTTCAAGTAAGTTTATGTGGCTTAATTGTGTTTATTACTTTGTATGCCATAATAAATGTTGATGTTAAGAGTTTGGTTGGATTATATATCCAAAGTATGTGATATTGAGATGATGACTTAATAGATGTCTTAATGATGAATTGATGGCTTAATGATCAAAATGGACTTATTCTTGAATTGTAAACATGGCGGTTTATTATTGAAATCATATAGAAAGTGATTTAAATACATGTGGATGTATATGAACTACATGGAAGTAGTATTGATTATGATAAATGGTTGGACCATTATTAAGTGCTTAATATGCTATGAATATTATTTGGATTAACATATTTGGTATTCACATAATTGGAGGAGCAACTAGTAGGCATTGGAGGATATAATCATACATACCGTGGGGTAAAAATGTATTTTGTTCATACCTTCGGATACCGTGGGGTTTTCCGTTGTGTTATGCCTTGTGACAATACCGTGGGGTATCAATCAAGGTATATCTTCAATTATGATGTAACTGGGTAGCGATATGGGTCTTCTCCATGGAATCCAATTTGTGAATGTATCGAATTGTTATTCCTACATGCTATGATTATGCTCTATGTGCTATGTGTAAACCTCACTTAGGCTTTAAAAAGCCTAACACTTGTTATGTGTTTTATGTGTTACAGATTTTAGTGGTTCCGGACACAAGAAGGTCTAGAACGGGGTTGTGAGCATGGGATCATTATTGGAGAGTTAAAGATTGGAAGATTGATAATAGAACTTTCCGACATCCTTTTTATATTTGATTTGCTATAGTAGTGATCAAATAAGCTAGTGGTCCATTAGTAGGTATAATTAACTAGATCTTTGTATTAATGGTTATGTAATGATAATTATGAATACTTTTACTTTAGTAATGAGTACCACTCTTCCGTTTTATGGAAGTTTTTGTTAACCCCTGTTTTTGGGGTGTTACAAGTTGGTATCAGAGCTTTAGTTTAAGTGAACTAAGTATGATGAGGAAATACTTAGACTTAAGCTGAGATGAATTAAGTTATGAATTGTGAGAGTGGGTAGAAGTATTAAGACGGGATGGCCTTAGGGTCGACAGAAATACGTGAAATTAGTACGGTAACGACGGTAATGAGGATTCTCATGTATGATACATTCATAATCGCAATTAGCTACTGTTATTATGAATATATTGTTACATAAGTATACTTGTTTCTAAATTGTTCCAGTGACTAATGTTCGGTAAGGTACGTTTCGTGTGTTTATATTTATATAACCATTTTTCAGGGTTAACTTTTGTTCGATAGCGTAGTGATGGTAAAAACACTACCAAGGTCTTTCAATTCTTTGGAGGACAGATCGGTAAATGATTGAGGATTGGAAAGACAACCTGGAACTGGTGGGACTCATGAAAGTCCGCCGAGACAACCTTAAGTAAGTGGATTAAATGTGTGGAGATAGAATGAAAGATGAATCCTTGTTCCTTCTAGATTTTTATTTGTGAATGGAATTCATGTGTGGGTTTGGTTAGAGTGCAACGGTTGGTGATAATTAGGTGTCAACTTTTAGGCTTAAGATCAAACACCTTTAGTTTAATCGGGGAATTGTAACTGATTTTAAAAAGAATGATGGTGATGGTAGTAGTAACCTTAAGATACTCATTTGTGATGAGTGGTTTTAGAGAAATAATCTTTGTGTATGGTTAATGAACCTGTCCGTTTGATGATTAATTATTCGAGATGGATTTTGGAGTCTATTAGAGCTCTTTGGATGTGAATGGCCGTTAACGATAGGGACAATTGAAATTAGAGATTCGGTTGGTCTCAGTATTAATTGAACCTTAAATTGATGTAGAGTTTGAAACTGAAATCAAGATGTATAGAACATTTTAAGGTTGGGAGACGACTGAAGTCGTATGGTTGGGAGTTTCTTTATGGTTGGAACATTTATCCGTACATAAGTACAACGTATGTGTAGGGACTTTGTTAATAAACAATTGTTCGAGGAATTGTCTTTATAGACCGTGTGGATGGAATTTAGATTCCCGTTAGGAATTGTTGAATTTTGGTCGACAGTGAGTCGGTTGACTTTGGGTTGTAAAGAATATAGATTTCGAGGACGAAATAGTTTTTTAAGGTTGGGAGAATTGTAACACCCGGAAAATCCTAGTAAGTAATAATAGTCCTAATATTTCTTTATATTTTGACTTCTTAGATTATAATTGATTTCCTAAGTAATTTCGGTGATTGTCACTTGTTATTTGATAACTTCCGATAGAAATCAGTAAGTTTATTCCTTAAGGAAATAAATGAAAAATAGATAATAAAGTTAAATATTAGATTTTATGGATTAGTTGTATGGGTAATTTGAATACGAGTCCAACGGTTCTTTCCGGAGCAAAAACGGAGTTCTAACGAAGAAGTTACGGCTAAATTAGTGGAGGTTGAGAAGACTAGCAAACAGAAGCCGGCGCCAATGGCTTGGCGCCGATGCATCGGCGCGGGTGATCGGCGCCGATTTCCTGACGTGCCAAAAGGGGGTTAAACCCACCTCTTTACCCTTAGTCATCCACCCTTTTCACATATAACTCTCAAATCCGATTTTTTGGTTCTGCTATCCTCTTCTCAAGCGATATCCATCTAAGATTAAGGTAAATTCATATCTATTAATCCTAATCTAATTCAAGCAACTAGTATGTGAATCTTACCCATTTAAACTTGAATTAGGGCATTTCATCTTCACTCTTCTTCTTGGAGCAATTAGGTTCAAGTATTCAAGTTAGGGTGTTAGCAATTGAAGATTTGAGGTGAGTAACTTGTAATTAATTGTTTGTATTACATTTATATACTATTCCTCATCTTGATTTTTGGTATAGCTAATGGGAAATCTTGAATAAATGCTCTTAATGGTTAAGAGGGAAATAAGAGGAGTTCAAGTAAGTTTATGTGGCTTAATTGTGTTTATGACTTTGTATGCCATAATAAATGTTGATGTTAAGAGTTTGGTTGGATTATATATCCAAAGTATGTGATATTGAGATGATGACTTAATAGATGTCTTAATGATGAATTGATGGCTTAATGATCAAAATGGACTTATTCTTGAATTGTAAACATGGCGGTTTATTATTGAAATCATATAGAAAGTGATTTAAATACATGTGGATGTATATGAACTACATGGAAGTAGTATTGATTATGATAAATGGTTGGACCATTATTAAGTGCTTAATATGCTATGAATATTATTTGGATTAACATATTTGGTATTCACATAATTGGAGGAGCACCTAGTAGGCATTGGAGGATATAATCATACATACCGTGGGGTAAAAATGTATTTTGTTCATACCTTCGGATACCGTGGGGTTTTCCGTTGTGTTATGCCTTGTGACAATACCGTGGGGTATCAATCAAGGTATATCTTCAATTATGATGTAACTGGGTAGCGATATGGGTCTTCTCCATGGAATCCAATTTGTGAATGTATCGAATTGTTATTCCTACATGCTATGATTATGCTCTATGTGCTATGTGTAAACCTCACTTAGGCTTTAAAAAGCCTAACACTTGTTATGTGTTTTATGTGTTACAGATTTTAGTGGTTCCGGACACAAGAAGGTCTAGAACGGGGTTGTGAGCATGGGATCATTATTGGAGAGTTAAAGATTGGAAGATTGATAATAGAACTTTCCGACATCCTTTTTATATTTGATTTGCTATAGTAGTGATCAAATAAGCTAGTGGTCCATTAGTAGTTATAATTAACTAGATCTTTGTATTAATGGTTATGTAATGATAATTATGAATACTTTTACTTTAGTAATGAGTACCACTCTTCCATTTTATGGAAGTTTTTGTTAACCCCTGTTTTTGGGGTGTTACATGCTTTAATTCGGGAACGCATTATATGTATATGGATTGTTTTTCCATATTCTTATGGGGGTTGTATTATTTCTCCTCCTTGTTAGGATGATTCGAATAATAGAGTTTTACTCAAGTTTACTTTATTAGAAAATTTAATAATCATTCACGTTTTAAGTGAGTTTTTAGATCTAAATCCATTATTGAGAAATGTTTCATTGTGGATCTTTCGACACGGGTTTTGTGTGCGTTGGAAAATGGGTTGTTCACATACTTAAATATAATTCTCTTTGGAAAATCGTGATTTAATGTGTACTCTTTTTGTTTAACGAACTATTTCAATCATGATGAAAACTCTTGAATTCACTAGGCGTTAGCCTAGCCCTTTTTATTTGTCGGCATGTGCAACATGTTCCAGTTGGAAATAGTTCTAGTGACACTGTGAAGAGTGCAGAGTTAGTTGTGTGCTCAAATAGTAAGTGACTTTGTGAAGTCTTCCGCATTTATATTTGGGAATAGCAATTTGTATTTGGGTTAAGTAACACCTGACTTTACTTAGTGTTGGTGTTATTTAAGTTATTGTATGTTGGGATTAATTTTCATAATTTTAAAGTTGAGGTATTTTCAAAGATGGTTTTGTAGGAGGAATTTTATCCTTTATTTGGTTATTGTATCAAAGTTTTTAAGTAGTTGTTATTTCCAAATTTGAGGGTGTTACAAAAACTTTGAGATACTTACTTAGAAACTGCCCAGTTTTACATTTAAGCTCCACGACAACCCTGTAGACTGAATTATCCTCCATTCCCACTCCGAATAGTTCATTTTTTCTCTAGATTTAACCAAAGCCCCGAAGTGAGGTAGAAACATATCAGTATGCACAGAATATTCCTCTCTTCTTCCACAAACCAATCATTAATGAATGATGCACCATCTGCACAAAATAAATGGGTTATATTCAAACAGTCAGTACTGGTCTCCAAACATTTTAACAGGTTTAGTTCTGGACTCTGTCATAAGCGCATGTAAACCTTCCATTGCAATGATGAAGAGAAAAGGTGATAGTGGATCCCATTGATGAAGACCTCTTCGTAACCGAAATGCCGAAGTTAGGGGCCCGTTAACTAGAACCGAGGACGGGGCTGAACAAAATCAAGCTTTCACCCATCTCCTCCATTTCCTCAAGAGTCCCATAGCCTCCATAGTCTCGTCCAAATATCTCCAGTCCACCGTATCATACGTCTTCTTGAAATCGGCTTTAAAGAAAAAGAACTTGTTTTTATTCTTTCTAGCCCAATGGATAATCTCATTGCCAATCCACCATCGAGTATGCATTTTCCTTTTACAGAGGCTCACTAAGAATCACTGACAACAGAGTTGATGACTCGACTAACTTTGTTTGCAAGAATCTTGGCTATTATATAGTAATTGCAACTAACTAAACTGATAGGCCTAAAATATTTGCAGTCAATAGGTTTGTTGACTTATGAATGAGGAAAATGAAGGAAGGTTTACAACCATTTGGGATCCAACCAGAGTAAAGAATTCCAACGCCGCCCCTGTAAAACGTTGTTGATAATAGGCGAAAAGGATTTCAGAAAACTGAAGGTAATCCCGTCCGGACCAAGAGATTTAATATCACTACTTTTCCAAACAACCACCTTAATTTCAGCAGCCTCGGTAACTGGACTGTCGAGAAAATGATCTCCGTCGCTAGATAATTTTTCAAACCGTCCATGTTAAAATTGCACATGCGCCGAAATTGAGTCCCCAAACTATTTTAGAAGAATGAAAGGAATTCGTTCTTCACCTCTATCGGGTTCTATGTCCATTTACCATTAGTAAGAATCCCATGTACTCTAGATTTGTTTATGTTGCTCTCAACCATCGGATTATATATAATACTCATAGCATCCAATCAAACCCTTAGAAAAATAATTCTTAACTCTTTCCTTGTAATGGTCATATCCGATATGCATCATCTATTAGATATGATACAAGTGTTCATATATGATATATACATTTTCCATGATATAACACAAGTGTTTATATCCGATATACATTGTCTGTTGGATATAACACAAGTGTTTATATTTGATATCTATCACATATAACATAAAGGACTATCATTTGAACCCTGCTCAACAAAAAAGAAAAATATTGGCTTAAGGTTTCGGATACTAGTCAGCATCGGATCCATAACTTAAATAAAATATGAGAATTCTCTATCCGAAGAAAATAATCCAAGTGACCATTCTTCGTAGGTCAATCCGATGGACCTACCTTCATAGATCACCAATTTAATTCTTTACTTTGCTTTTTATTGGATTAAAGTCAGATGTAAGATTGGTAAAGCCTTATATTGGGAGGATTGGTTAAACTCTCCCTTGAATTTCTGTAATCACTCCGGGAATTGCTAGCTTCTCGCTAGTTTCGGGCTTCTAATAAAGGTGCTAGTTTTTTGCTGTCCAAAAAAAGCACAAAATGGACTAAACCTAAACAATATTAATAATATGAACCTACACCATTAATAATGTGAACCTAAACCCATACAATTAATAATTTGAACCTAAACAATTTCGGCTATAGCTTTATAGTTTACACGGGTCGATGAAAGTCCCTAAACACATATAAAATTGGGTCCCAAACTTTTAAAACCCTTATTCAAAATCTCACATTTAACATGCTCAGAAATGGCTCCGCCTTTCGTGCACTTCTCCCTTGCCTTGATAAAAAGTGAACAAAAATAACTACCCCATTTCTCCTTTATTTCATGGCCCCTTACTAAAAATCCACTATTCTAAAAAATTCGTCGCCGCCATGGCATAAAGTTTGTGTCTCACGCCATGTTAAGCATGTGGCACGCCATGGCCGAATATGCAATTTTCATAATGTGATATTTGATTTTTCTTTATGTTTTTAATGTCTTATTTGCAAGTTTTTAATATATAACTTAATTTAACTTGTTTATTACTATTGAGCCATTAAGTAACACTATATATAAAACATATATTTTATTTATAATATTATATATGAATTAGAAACTTGACGCCATAAGTCACGCCTTGAAAATGTCATGGCTTCGTCGTGGCTCCTAAGGCTTGATGTTTGATCTTGCCGTCACGTCACGCTCACACCATTTAGAACCTTGTAAAAATCACACATCTTCATCCTTAATTACCTAACAATTTACCAAGTCTTGTTAAATCCGACATTTAATTGTTTTATTTTTCTTTACATCGGTGGAAATAACTTTACCAACGGAGGGTCGATGTCGCCCTAGATTTTTCCAACATAAAAATTCATTTTACCGTACACTTTGTTTTGTCGATATCTCTTGATAGACTCGGTTTGTTGCTTATAATTCCGGCGATTTTGCTCGATTCGGTTGAAGTGTTAAAACTAATTAATCTTGGCCCATTTTGAATCAAGTGACAGAAAAGGTGATTGCAAATGATTAATGACAAGTTTATCAAGATTTGTTAATTAGAGACATACAATAATGCTCGACAAGCGGTCACCTGAAACACTTAAAACAATTCAATTAATCTCTTGGATTCGAATACACATTGAAGTACTTCATGAGGAGCAGTCTCTCTCTCTCTCTCTCTCTCTCTCACAAGATAAATAGAAAAGACATGCTTCCTTAAGTCAGGTGTCTAGTGTTCTATTCTACCTATTGTGTGGCACTATCTTTTGTTTCTTTTAGCCATGGAATATGTTCTTTATATGTGCATAATTAATCTTTAACTATTGATTTGTACGACATAAATGAACAACTTATGTCTTGACAAGATCAACACAGGTCCCCATATTATATATATATATATATATAGAGGCCGGGTATCTTATGCATTTAATATTGATTGAACTGGCCTGGCCTATTATATATAAAGCCTATAGTATTTGATCATTGAATTATCTATGACCAAGTTAAAGATTATTAAGGGAAATGTCGTGGATCCTTCGTGTTCAACACTTCTCTTTTGGAACCCAATCTAAAGAGTAGGTTAGGACAACCATAATTAACACATCCCTGTGCTTAGAATTACATATTCGTTAACGAGCAAAATGGGTGTACTCGAACCTGATCTTTCACAAGACATGAGTGCATTATTAGATGCATAAGGACTTGATCGAGGAAGAGATGGACCTGAAATTAATGAAACGCAGCCGGGTATAATCAGCGTACCGTTTTCTTTTCGGTACTTCAAATTTTCATAATTGGTTTCCTTAAAAGGCATTATAACCTTTTACTATATACATTAGTTTTATTTGTTCTTAAGAACCAAAAACCAGATTTTATTACGGCTAAAAAGAAGCTAGCAGAAAAGGAACAAGAACGTTACATTACTTGATACAATCGATTGCATGATATCTTCACGTTACATTACTTAGTTTTATGATTCAACTTCTAGTAGTTATTTTGGTAGTTTCTGAGTTTTAAATTTTGGATAGATCATTAGAAAGTTAAGTTGGGTTGTGAATCATGTCATATGAATCTTTGCTTACATACATTTACCAACATTAGAGTTTAACTCATTCACATATATACCCTAGTATCACTCATGTATTTTGGTTTAGATCAAAACCCCGTCGGCCCGTCCCATGGGGTACATGACCTTGTGACCTTGTTCTTCACCTTTGTTTCACTTTACCTCTATCAATGAAGATGTAGATAATTTAACTAAGAGTCTTGTTCCATTTCAAGATCAGCAACTAATTTCAGTAGAAGAAAGTGTTGCTAGCTACTTGATTGATATCATGGGATGTATATAAAAACATTTGATCAATATATAGATTTTTTTAAAAGGGTGCAACACGAGGACTTCCCAGGGGTTCACCCATTCTAGTACTACTCTCGCTCAAGCACTGAGATCCGGTGCATTATATATAGTGCTGGTATGATCGCACCGATTTGATCAAATATATAGATAACAACAATAATTGAAATGTACATACATACATAAATACATATCATGTATGTGTATATAAAAGTATGCATGTACAAGGAGATTAATGAACTAGTTATATATAGTAAGATCCAATAATAATCAAACTACTACAGGCCGGAATGCTTAATTTGTAGCGACCTTTTTGTTCCTGAAGGAGTTGAAATGGAATCTTATAGAGAAAAGGAGTATTAGATTTAAAATTAAGGAACACAGAAGGGAGGGTGGGGTTGGGTGTGGGGTGAGATTTCAAAAAGATTTTTGTTTTTCTTTTTTTCATGGAAATTAAATAATATAAACTGTCGACCATTAAGGGAACCGTCTGTGGTTAAAATATTCATTACAATATGATCCACCCCTCACCCTCTTGTATTTATAAACATGGTTAATTTGCATAAAGATCAGAACAAGCCCAATTATCTCACCATCAAATTACTTGATCAAGAAAGTTAATTTTCTGGGAAATTAAATCCAAATAATCAAATTAAGATGACAGGATCAGGTTCTCCCTGTGGGGCTTGCAAGTTCTTGAGAAGGAAATGTGTAAGGGGTTGTGTTTTTTCCCCTTATTTTTGCCATGAACAAGGTGCTGCTCATTTTGCAGCCATTCACAGGGTATTTGGTGCAAGCAATGTCTCTAAACTTCTTGCTCACCTCCCTGTTAGTGGTCGCTGTGAAGCAGCCATTACCATAGCCTATGAAGCACAAGCCAGGATTCAAGATCCCATTTACGGCTGCGTTTCACATATATTCACACTCCAACAACAGGTCCTTAATTTTGTATTCATAAGCCTCTTTCATTTACCCTCACAATCTGCTTCTAAATACATCAAAATGATATATATATATAGAGAGAGAGAGAGGGAAGTTAGGGGAAAACCTAAAAAAAACGGAAAATCGAAGAACACCCTGGTGGCCCTTCATCTGGACGGTATGCACTTGTGCATACATGTAAATTATGTTGTTTTTTTTGTTTTATGCACAAGTGCATACCTGACTCTATATAAGTTTAACTATACATATAGCTCTGCATTCTAATTGTTGTTGCTTTAATTGATTTGTTTAATGTGTGCAGGTGGTTAGTTTACAATCCCAATTAGCTTCTTTAAGGGAGCAGGCAGCTCAAAGCTTAATCAATGGCTCCAGCAGGTGTTCAAACTATGCTGCCAATGATCATAAACCTAATGGGAGACTTCCATCTTACACACCTCCACAAGATATCCACAGTTGGCTTCAACAATCAGAAAGTAATTCATGCAAGAATATGCCCCAATATGATCAAAACTCAAGCACCTGCAACAATGTGGGGAATATGAATGAAATCATGAATTTCAACTCCATAAGAGACAACTATGAGAATTCATTTCTCAAGGAAGAAGATGGGTCGTTTTCCAGCTTCCAAGAAGGTTCAAGTTACTCCATTGATTCTTTGGACATGCAAATGAGCCACAACAAAGAATGGGTTTTCCAAGATAACAGCGAAGATCTTCATTCAATTGCTTTTGGGTATATTCACCATTAGGGAAAATCAAGATCAGCTTGGGATCCTCCACCTTCATCAGCTAAAAAATAATAAATATATATAGTTTATATTTATATGTTACTCTGTCAATTTTGGTATTCCTATAAAAATATGCCCCCACCTCTATCCAATAGATCACATGCCATTTTGCTATATACCTATTATAAAATAAATAAGGTTAATTAAACTAGGCTACCTAGAAAAACCCTAGAAATGTTCATAAGTTTGGAAACCCTAAGCTACCTTATGATTGTTTTAACTACTTCTTAGATCTTGTGTAACTTTGGATACGAATCCGTTTAATATTAGTTTATGATGTCTTGATCAGAAGAAAAATCTGATGTTTCTTTGTGAGCTATACATGTTTCAATGACCTAGCTATTAGCTTATAATAATGACCCATCATCATGTAATTAGTAATTATTAATCCCTGCTTTATGATCAAAACCTGCAGGTTTTGTTGCTTTATGAGTTGGTCTAAGAGATCAAAATAGAGTTTTTTTTTTCCATTTTCAGTTCTTAAGAAGTTCCCTGGAAAGCTGAGCTTGGTAGCTAGCAATAGGTATGGTTAGTACTGTGGCTGTGTCTTCAAGCTTTAACTTCTCTGCCTTTTTGATTAACCATATTTTAGTCTCTGTGTGTGTGTGTGTGTATGTAGTATATGCTAAGTTAATCAGTGATGATATCTAGCTTGAATCTGTTTGAGTTTTTCTTTCATTTTTGGGTAGATGCAGTCATTGCTGATGGTCTGGATCCACAAAGATGATATGTATTTGCTAAGTATTAATGACACAAGATCTCTACTTCTACCTCAAGATAATTAAAAACGTCGAAACGGGGGTGAGTTCTCTTGCTACTTTCCCATAACTTGATTAGGGATTAAGAGAAGAAAACCATATATAAATTAACCAGCTTAATATATATTTATACTCCTGAGGTAGCAGCTATCTATGGAAAATATGTTCTTTAGTGTTTGAGATCCTTAAAACAAACTGTCTTGATAATTAATGATTATGCAGCTTTGGTTATTTACTTAAACTTTTGGTTGGGTAGGGTGTTGTGGTTAAAAGTTCTCATATTGGTTTAATTTGTGAATCTTGGACTTTTATGTGCTACCATATAGATATATATATATATATATATATATATATATTCTGTATTGCATGGCCTGCAAAACACTTCCAGAAAAGCAAAAGAAACACACTTCACAAATGTTGGATATGCATTTCAAGCTATATATGAACTTAATTAAGATTATACAATCAGATGCATGGTTACTTGTGTTATGTGTGAATAAGTCCCTTTAGGCCTAGGGTTATGCAATTGTTATTTGAAGATGGTGTATATAGTTATATATATAATTAGGTTAAGTCTTTTGAGTTTTGTGTATGTCTAAAGTTCCCTGATCTCACATTGATCACACGCACAGGGCAAAGACAAACATGCATATCCATATCTATATCTATATATACACACACCTATTGCTAACTCACTGGTAATCATAGAGTTATCTATATATCTTCTTGTAAAGTAAGGTGTTGTGTGTTTGCTGCCATCCATTGTTTCAGTTCCTAGCTGTTGAGGCCTTGAGGGCCACACCAAATCTCCCATGAGAGAGAGCTTTGCCTAGTAATTCAAATTTGTGGTTGTGGACTTGGTGTAGCTTTTGCCATAGCTACCAATGTATACACATATATCAAAGCATTGTTGATTAATTAACTGCTTCTTTAGCAAAACTCCATGGAAACAAATTTGACAAAATATATGAAGTTAGCTCTCTTTGGTGTTCTTATTTTTCAAATATGGCAAAAGGAGGGTTTAAAGAGGATGAGTGATCAAACACCTGCACCAAGCTAAAGGCTTGCTGGTGAACTCTCAGTTGTTGTTGTTCACTTCATCATCTGGTGCATTTCTTTATTTTTATTTATAAAAAAAAAATTATCCACTTAATTCACCAGATCTGATGAAAACCTTTTTGAGTTTTCAATCTGAATGGTTCTTTAATTTGATCTGCATCAAGCTATTTTGATACAGCTTTCCTATTTCTGTCTTCTCTAAGTTAGTATCTGGACAGGAGCTTTGGTATATATGTCTTAATTACACTGTTATAAATCCTTACATAAACCAAATCTGCTGAGCATCTTGTGAATACTTTGTAACAAGTTCATTCTAGGGATTCAAAGGGAAAGTTTTAACCAAGCTGTATAATTGGAATCCCCAAAAGAGTCCGTGAATAAAGAAGGGAGGTTCCATCATATATATATACGTACAGATAAGATAAGAAATGGTCAAAGTTTTAGCCGATGTGACGTTGAGCTGGCTGGTTTTAAATAGACTTGCTACCTAGGGTTACAATGATTTTGTTAATTACTGAAGTAACAGTACTAACATTGCTACTCATTTGTACCATGAAATCCAAGTTTTGCATCCACTTAGTTAAAATGATGCAGCTAAATATGCATATATATATATATAAAGTTTGGTCCGAGGACGTATCGCGTGGCCAAAGCCTCGGCATGACAAATATCGAAAGGTTTTATGGTCTAATTACCATATATGTCCTAAAAAACGTGTTTATGATAACTTAAAAGGTTCTATTTTCCATATATAAACTATATGTAGATCGAGCATGTTTTTGAGCTATACAGTACTTTTATAGTCCTCAAGGGTAGCTCAAGCAGTAGAATCTTGAGCTTATATCTACAGAGGTTACCGGTTCAACCCCTGAGTATTAGAGAGTTTGTCTGTCCGTTAATTTTTTCAGAGCCTATAAAATTAATCAAGATAGCTACCAATTAGCTCTGAACACCCACAATTAATAAAAGCTATATATAGACTTTTATGTTTGATGAATTATCAAGAATGTGTTTATAAATTAATATATATGAAAATTTAAGTGTCACCATATTGAATGTGAGTTCCTACTTCTTCCAACAAAAGACCCATTGATTTCGATCTTATTTTTTACCTTGGAATATTGTATACTTCTATATCTATTTTTGTTTTCTTTTAGTGGTGGGTGTAAATAGCTAAATACACACATCTATATTGCATGCATTTTATATGGATGGGAATGATTTAATTTAGTGCACTATATATTTACTTCAATCATGTGTTTTAATAGTTTATTTTTGTAACACCAGTTTTAAATTGGTGCTAAAATAGTAACAGGAGAGCATCTTCAACAACTATACTAAAATAAAGATTTTAAAATTTTAGGGTATCTTTTACTTCGACATTTATGTTATACTATATTTTAAAATAGAGAAAAAAAAGAAAGAGATTGTGTAGAAATTTTCGAATTTGAAGAAATCCCCAAAACTTTATATGTAAGAGAAAAAAATAATATTTAAATCTTTCTTTACCAATAGAAGAGATTGAAATTAAGTGTTTAGGAAGAAAAAAAAATATTGTATTAAATATTTTAATAAAATCGCTAAATAAAAGTAATCGTTGAAGTTGAAATTGAAATTGAATGTGATTTTTTAGACATTTTTAACTTTTGATACTTAAATTTAGAAAAATTATAACATAGTTGTTGAAGTGTGCTCTTATTACATAGAAAAGAATGATAAAAATAGCAAATTATATTTATAGTTATAGTTGTTATTATTTTCTAAGGTGAAATCTTGTACAATTGGTTAGTCATTTCACGAATAATTAATCATTGATGTATAAAATTCAAAAATAATAAATATACATCATTAAATTATTTGTCTTTTCAATTGTATGTATATATATGGATGGATGACACTAAGAGCATCCACACAAGTCTTGTAAAAGTCCATTGCAAATATTCTATTGCAAATATTTGCAAGACTTGCAATAACCGAAAGGTCTTGTACTCTCTTATAAGCATAGGACTCACTAATTTAATAAAATAATATTTTTATTTTTATAATATTGGTTTATTTATATTATAAATAAATCATATTTAGTATTAAAATATGGGAATTAGAAAGCAGTTTTTTTTTATAACCGTGGGTTTTCGGACCAGCTTACGTGCACCGACTAATACTCGGGCGACCACGAATGGCCTGGAGTCATCGCAGGTGAACCTCCATGGCCACAAGGGCTTTGGCAGTGCTTGGATTTGAACCCTGAGTAGATGAGCTTCCACTACATCCCCAAAAGGCTTTACCAGTACACCACAACCCAAGTGGTTAGCAGTTTGTTCTTGCATTGATGTAGGAGATGTTATTGCAAAGCTGATATGACACTTTGATATATATATATATAATATTTTTATGCATTTTAAATTAAAATTAATACCATTCTTAATTTTTAATTTTGTAATACCTTAAGTATAATGTATTATTGTTCGATCTTGAAACTTTTTTTAATTATTTCTGTATTTAATAAATATAACATATATTACTTTGTAACAAATCTATAATACTTGTTTTAATTAATCTTTTTTTAAGATATTAATAGGTTATTCAATCATTAATTAATTTGTTTACCCCCTTTAATTTTTTGACAACCTTTTGACTAAATAATTAAGTCTGGGTCATGGGCTCGAAGTACATAAAGATTTAATTTTTTAGGGCTTTTAATTTGAATCTTTTTTCGACTTTGCGTTTATTATTTCTTTTAATTGTTATTTTTATATTTTTTTGGTTAGAAATTAAATGTAATATAATATGCCTTCAACTTGATAATAATTTAATATATAAAGTGTAATTATTGGTAGGGGTGTTCATCGGTTGACATCCAATGGATGTGAGGGGAATCGAACCGATCCAATCATCCATTGGATGTTCGATTTTTTCAACCGAACCGATCCAATCATTCATTGGAACATCCAATGGATGATTGGATCGATTCGGTTTCATCTATTGGATATTCTCATTGGATATCCACTGGATATCCATCAGATCAGATCCATCCAACATCCAATGGATGATCGGATTGGATCCATCCATTGTTTTTATGTTTTTTTCTAAAAAATTAGTAGTTTTTATTTTTTACAAATGTTTTTAAATAATAACGTTTTAAAAATAAAAACCTTTTTACTTTTGAAAATTTGAATTATAATGTATTGATGATAGTTGGATGATAACCGGATGAGTGGTTGGATGATAATCGGATGAGTAGTTGGATGATGAATCGGTTCGGTTCGGTTCAGTTTTGGTCGGTTCTGGACTGTTATCCAAGAACCGACCGATCCAAATTGGATGTTGAAAATTTTGATCCGATCCAATCCAATTCCAATTGAATATCCAATCAATGTCGATCGGTTTTAATTGGATCGGTTGGTTCTGATTGGATCGGTTGACTTTTTGCACACCCCTAATTATTGGGTCAAGATAAAGATTTTCGACTTCAAATTCAGTTACGTCTTTATCCATTTTTAGTTTCTAGAATACAACTAATTAAATTTAGTAACTAAATTGATTTCAATAACAATAATAATAACTAATGAATAATAATATAATCGTTGGCTATACAAAAAAGCTCGCTGAAAAAACGTTTTATATCCCAACAAATGTTTTTTTGAACGACAAGAAAACGAATTTTATAAAACAGAAAATAGCAAGACACTAACTTACAAAGCATCCGAGAAGCATAAAAAAGGGTTACAACACCACGTTTCCCACCTAATTCTCCTCCCTATTTTAACTTTGTTCTTGACCCACAAAAAGGAATATAACTTGACACATTTAGCAATATCCCGAGTGGACTGTACCAGGCTGTGAAAGATTT
Source organism: Saussurea involucrata (assembly GCA_033807775.1). Lineage (NCBI taxonomy): Eukaryota > Viridiplantae > Streptophyta > Magnoliopsida > Asterales > Asteraceae > Saussurea > Saussurea involucrata. Next base: position 231,810,623 of record CM066314.1, read on the forward strand.
TTCCGTTTCTACTCCTTCAGATGACCCAAGGGGCCGCAAGGCAAATCACAGGCAACAACATTTTATTCAGTTTCTCTCTTGAGGGGTTCTTCGAAAGCAACTCCAGTACCTCCTTAAAGGAAGTAGCCAACAAATATATATATATATCGACCTAGAAAGCTACAAGTTTTATAAAAAGTTGAACTTGAAATAATCTACAAATACAATTGTTAGTATTAATTAGCTAGCAATTTTTTTCTATTTAACAATAAAAATCAAGTAATTTAATAAAGGGGTGCATTTCAGTTTTAAAAGTTAATTAATTCCTTGGCTAATAAAGTAAGGCATGTTTGAATTAATATTTTAATGATGCGTGGATGATTAATTATAAATTAAATAATGATTTTATTAACCTAATTTCTAAAAAACAATTTGGATAATTAGATAATGGAACTTATGAAAGCTACTAAACGTACTCATAATGTAATCAATCGAGGGGACATTTTGTCTATGTATTTGAGTACAAGATTGTGTGTACTAATATTAGCTACTCACATTTGGTGAACCATGCACCTTATTAATTAACACCTTAAATACCATACATATGACAAACATTATCATCTATATATGTCGACGACGAACCTAATCCCATTTAACCAATTGATTATAAAACTTCAGTGCACACGGAACCCTTCCTAAGAACCACATGGGAACAGGTATTGCAGAGCTGATCACTCAGCGGCTGAGACTAACGGAGGAGTTTAAGTCCGTCTCTTTTAGGATTCAAACTTGAAGATGTTATGTATTTGAGCATAGTTGTTGAATTCCTTTACCAACTGAACTAAACGGCCGAGGGTGGTATCTTTATATTTATTTTCACATCAATTATATACACACTATTAAACAAACAAGCAAATCCGACAAAAATTAAAAAAAGTCAAAACCCGTTGACTTCCGACACAAATCCGTCGGTAATCCGCCAATAATATATATTTATTTATTTTGAAAAAAAATAACCCGTTTTCGACGGATTTTGTGATCTATCCGTCAGAATTGCCCCTCTGTTCTGTTCTGTAGTGACATGAAAGACCCACAAACTACTTATGTAAAATTGCAAAAACCGAACATATATAATATTAAAGATAAATACATCACCCTTGGTTCTATATATCATAAATTTTAAAATTATAACAAAAGGATATATATATATGTACCAAGTTAAAATAGTTATTGTTTATACTATTCTTGAAACGTTTTGAAATATAATTTGTTTATATATATATGGTGTGTTTCTTTTGTAAACCAATTAATTCGTACAAACTATACAAACCAATCTTAGTCATTCATCAAGTCTAATAAATATCTGATTTGAGAGAAGAGAGAGAGAGATGCATAGCGA